>JAOXYF010000001.1:3459713-3473870 GCA_028565775.1 Sternarchorhynchus goeldii | reverse complement strand
ACACACACACATTTTTCTTTCATAAAAGCTGATGAAGAGCTGCTGGTTCTCGTGGGGGGTATAAAATAGCTTTTGCACGCCTGCTTAGTCTGTGCCGTTTTCATTAGGCTTCAGGCTTCAGGCCTTTTATGTAGTAGCACTTAAGACTGATTACATTGTTCCAATGTTAAACTTAACTGGCAAATTCTGTACGTGGAAGAGAGAGAGAGAGAGAGAGAGAGAGAGAGAGAGAGAGAGATGAAATATATTACATACATATTTAACCTAGTCATGTGTCTGATATTTAGAACTACTTTGGTAGTGTTTCTCGAAAGGATTTGGATTTAAGTTCATTTTACTGCAGTTGCAAAACTACAGTTTGTCGTGGCACAAGGATGCCATGGATACTTCCAGGAGCATCTCTCATATCTGCATCAAATGGATGCAGCCAATAAAAACCTACAACCGCATGGAGAAAATTTAAAAGCTCCTTGTTTAAGGTTGCAGTGGTTCAGCTTTGAATCCAGTTTCTCCCGTCATTTCCTTGTTTGTGACTTGCTTTTATCTTTAATCAAGGACTCTGTTATGGAGTCTTCGATACTTAATTGGATTTCCAGAGGGACTTGGACTGCATTCCATTTCCTGCCATCTTATTGACATAAGTGGAACCCATAAATGTAATTTAATTTAAGATTACATTTCATGCTTTGTCTCCCTATATAGAACCTCTAATACTGTCAAGGGATTACATCTTTCTAGCTACATATCTCTCTCCATCTTTATTTTTCTCTCTTTTGTTTCTCTTTATTTGGAGCGAACGAATCACAGAGGTGGTTTTGAATAAAGCAAGAGCCCGATGTAATCTAGTGAATGGCCTTGAGTGAAATTCGATTATGAATGCTTAAGATCTTAAGGGAATTTAGGCTGACATGAACGAACCTTTCACCTACTACATCCCACCATGAATGCAAATCTCTCTACCAGTAAAGGAAATGGTAAGTGCTACATGGCTTTATCAACCTCTGGTAAAAAAAAAACAAAAACCAAAAAAAAACATGCAGAGATGTAATTACAGGTGCACAGCTTTTGAACATATTAAATTAAGTGTAAAGCCAACTGTGGCTTCAACGGCAGCCATATGTAATGTTCTGCTATAAACATACATCTGTGTACCACAGTTAGATTTTTTGGCAATGTGAGTAAAATCTCCCATGTATATGCATTGCAGAGCATTACATACATTAAATTGACGTAAGTATGTGCATGTGATGGCTGGTTGAGAATTATTGTCTGGACTAGACTGGTAGAGCCATGGGTTCTGAGACCCAGCAGAGAGTCACTAATGAGGGTTTAGAATCAATAGGGTTACATCTAAATGAGACGGACAAGGTGCTTGAGTTGATTTGTAAGCACTCTGTTAAACTTTCCAATACCTTCCTCAATCCCAAAGAATTTCTCGGCATGTAGCTTCAGAGTTATTGAGTAGAAAGCAAATATTTTTCCCTTACATGATTAACTCTGTGCACACAGTGTCCCTTCAAGGGGAACATCAAAGGAGGCTGTACCGAGATCTAATGAGAGATTACAACCCATTGGAAAGACCCGTCTCTAACGACACGCACTCCCTCACTGTGAATTTTAGCTTCAGCTTGATGCAGATCATGGATGTGGTAAGTCGGATCAGTGGGCAGTGGGAGGAGCAGGGAACAGTCTCGTCAGTGGTAAGAGCAAGGAACAGTCTCTTCAGTGGGAGCAGTGGGAGGTTTTGCAGGTCCTTTTTAAGGAACTCAGTGGGATTTTTTTCTGGTGGCTTTCAGTATAAATTCATAATTTGGGTAAGGTTTGCAATCATCATTGTAAACATTGAAAACATGTGAAAATATTGTGGTCCAAACCAACTTCTGTACCCACAGCTTTTGAAGAATTCACAGATACACCTTGTTACATAGAGATGGTTATCTTGGTCTCTAATGGGAAACATTTATTTGCTTGTTCTGAAGTGATTCTTTGTTAACAAACGTATACTTTTCTCCATGTGTGCAGGATGAGAAGAATCAAGTTCTTACCACAAACATATGGCTCCAGCTGGTGAGAGGCCCTTCCTGCAGCTGCAGTTTAACTTCATGAGCATTGATTTGTTTTGGATGATAAGGTTCCACCACTCACCATCTGATGTTCAATTTTTAGCAAACCCATGTCATAACATCTAACATCTTATTTAGGAAAATCAACATCCATTTGTGTCTAAAATGAAAAGATGTGTGACAGCGCTGCACATCCTGCAGTCTTTTGTCTTTAGTGCATTACTGTGGCGTAACAGCATGACGTGCTGTGTGATGTTTGGCTTCCCCTGGAACTGGAGAAGTTAATGATGTACCAATGCACAACTATTCAGCAGATGGTCTATAAGCTTCCTCTCTAGGGGCTCTCCCTATATCACACATTGGAACATATGGACAAAAAGTGGGCATTCTGAAGTAGTTCAGAAAGGAAACATGGACTTAAAAGTTTGCTAAAATTGTTTGCATTAGTGCATGCAACCTACAGCTAATATATTTTAAACCTAGAGAACATTATTTCCCAACATAGATAAGTTACAAGCCAATGGGTAGAAATTAATGCAGTATAAGAGACATGAATATAATATAATAAGCAATGCATCTTCATGTTCCAACTCAGTTTACTTATAATGACATAATGTTCTGTTGGGGGTGGGGGGGGGGCGTGTTTGTTTTTTATAGTACTGGTATGATCATTATCTCAAGTGGAACATCTCTGAGTATCCTGGCGTGAAGAATGTGCGATTCCCTGATAACCAGATTTGGAAGCCTGATATCTTACTTTATAACAGGTATGTGAAACTCTGTAACCTTTACACTTTTAATCACTTTTTACATGGGTACACGGGTACTCTGAACATCCTCCCCTATTACGTTACACTGTATTACGCCGCGGACGCAATGAAAGACTGATTTTATAAAACCGGAGTTACCTTTACTCTTCTGCTGAATGATGAGGACCTCAGCAATTCATTTTAAGAAATGGAGTCTATGAGCAGAACTGCCTGTCTTAAATGGAGCCCACCTCCGTTTCTCCAGTGTAACAATATGACCCTGTCAACGGCACAAACTATAGCAGATACAATAGAATATGTATAGAAAGGTAATAATATTCATAATGGGTCAATAAACTCTGTAAATAAACAATATTTTTGTCATAGAATGCACACATCTCACAAGAAGCCTGTTGAAGTTCTTACATATGTTCCCCTATAAGGTGATTCTACATGGTGGTTGCAGAGTGAAAAACACGACCTATAAACAATCTTCTGTTGAAGGAAAGAAGAATTCCTTCAGTGCTTAAATAATCATCCTGCAAATCAAACAGTGGGGAACATCATATTCAAATACTTCAAAATCCAGGAGGGTACAGAGAACAAAATCCCCTTTTTAAGGATCCTCTAAACATGAGACAAAAACATCAAAGACCTGCTTGTCAAAAGTGAGATAAGTGACAGCATCTGTGTTTACTGTAGACTTCAACCTAGACGTGCCACACGTAGCTTTATTATCAAAGCCAATAGACTGACTGGCTTGAAAGGATCAATTATCACCCGTTTGTCCTCATGCATTACTGCAGGAGTTGTCGGCTGTATTTCTTGCAAGAGATGTAATAAGTTTTGCACTGGAGAAACCAAGAGAAGGCTTGCTGGTCTGTACCATCAGAATTAAGGATTTGTCATTTCCAGTGGTAATGCAATGTAATGTTAATGAACATTGTAATTACACACCTGTTTGCATTGAAAGCTGTTTCAATGACAACAATGAAGTTGTTGTATTTACAAGGTTTCATTGTATGACAACAATGAAACCTTGTATCTCTTTTGCTCTCAGGTCTCTCATTATATATGTTTGCTTCCCTTGCTGTTTTTCATAGTGCTGATGAGCGATTCGATGCCACTTTTCACACCAATGTGCTGGTCAGCTCCAACGGCGCCTGCCAATACCTGCCACCAGGTAAGATCTTGTTCATCTCCACCTTACAGAAAGCCATTTAGTGCCCGCATTCTGCCACTCTCAGCTAACCACTCAGTGCTGTGTCCCTGTACTGGGCGGGGCTGGTCTGGCGCTGCGCTGATCGAGCTCCCGCCGACCTGGTTCTGTCACGCGGCTTCGCGGGTCACTGATGGATCATCTCAAGGCTAAACTGCCTGATGTTGGGGTACAGCACTGAGCTGAAATACAGCACTGATCAGCACTTGCTTTGCGTCCTCTGTTCTTACTATCCTATGCTAATCCCGCCTCTGTCGAATATAAATAAATGAATGCATAAATTACTGTTCTCCAAATAGCATTGCTGCAAAATTACACTTTAGCTATGCAAATTCTAACAGTGCGTTCCTATTGGTCTCTGCTCTGTGGTTCATAGAAGAAAGCTATGGCAGTATGAGTGATGTTTGGGTGTATTTTACACTGATAATAAACTGATCAAATGGTGTCATTCTCTCTTTAAATTCTACATTTGTTTCGTGATAATGGAATTTTGAATTAATTGCAGCTGAATTCTGGATTTCAGTATTTATGTTCTTGCCTAGTTGATAAAGGTGACATTCTGGGCATATTAAAGCTGACATTCATACCTTTTCCTGCTTATTTGTTTTACACTTGTGCATTTCAACATTTCTTTGATTTTGATTTTCTTTGATGTGTGCAGGTGGTCTTATACCTGTTCCTCCCATATGTGAAAAATTCTGTTAAAATCCTTGAAGCTGCCCAAGAGAGCACCATTTTGTGTTCAGATTTGTTTAGTCACATAAACAAAGAGAACCTGTTCTAAGTGTGTGCTCCAGAGCAGTCTTCCTCCAGATGTGCTCCAGAGCAGTCTTCCTCCAGATGTGCTGGCTGCAGTAACCTTGTGCCTGTACTCACAGGGATATTCAAGAGCACCTGCTACATTGACGTACGGTGGTTTCCCTTTGATGTTCAGCGGTGCGACTTGAAGTTCGGATCATGGACGTATGGGGGCTGGTCCTTGGACCTGCAGATGATCGAGGCTGACATAACAGGCTACATTGCCAACGGAGAGTGGGATCTTGTGGGTAAGATGATATATCTGTACCAACAGAACAGAGCACGTCATGCTTGGCCCTTTTTAACTAAGGTTTACATCCAAAATCAATTCAAAGAAATTAATCAAAATTTTCCCATATCTGATTACCATATTACAAATATAGGTAATAGATAATTGGATAATTAAAGAATAAATTTACTAGCACTAATAGGTGAGAATCATGATAGGTGAAGTGCTTTGTTACACTCATGACGTTCTGTGAAACTATTTTAAATCCTTCTTAAGGCTTTCTTTCTTCCACGACGCAATATACAGCTGTTGTTGTGCATTATATGGACAAGATGTAATTTTACAAATATATTAGTGTATATATGCAATTCTAATGCACGTCTTGCATTTGTGACGGCGGAATTAATGGAGCGGAGGGCTTGAGTTGGAAAAGTTTTATTTTCCAGCACGTACAGAAACAACAGCAGCGACTCAGAGAGCCGATAATACCGAAAAGCAACGCGATGCTTTATGCGATAGCGAAGCCGTCTTCACAGGCACAAAGCGGTTTTCTCGGATCCTTTGCAGGGCGAATGTGCGTCGATGACTGGTGGGACCTGTGTGCGTAAATGGCCGTGTGTTCTTGTTAACTTAATGGGGAGCGGCTGGAATCAATAAGTGGGTGCTAAGGCTCTAGTTAGGTATGGGTGTGGTGTAGGAGTGGGCGTGTCCCTTTGGCTGGTTGCCCGGCACACCGTGACACCAATGTATTCACACCCTTATACGTGTGGGATTATTTAGACCAAAATTATATAATGATATATAGTCAACCTTAATTCCGTTCCAAATTATAACCTTTATAAAACGCCCAGAAGCAGGTGAAATAATGTAAATAATGGAATTAATTTAGTTTCGCACCCGACCCACACAGCCTTTCTGTTAGGTTTTAGCCTCTATTCAGTCCGACTGACACAGAGTACCTTCAGGGTTCGACCTGAAATTAGCTCAGCTCTCACTATGCCTCGGTACGAGATCTCGGAGAACAAATTCACAACACACACAGGTGTCAAGAAGATGCTCTAAAGTTTATTTAACAATATAGAAGTTTAAATAGACGAGATGATGAGAAAGAAGAGAGTGATCGTGTGGGGTAACATGATTGGTCTAAGGTGGAATCAACAACTAGATGGTTGGTCTTAAGGATAAGGTGTGAAACACCCAAGTAGTGACCTCCACTAAGAAGGTGTTTGGATTACGTTCGGATCCGAGTGAGACCGACCGTCAGATAGGAAGGGTGTTGTGTATATGCTGAAGGACAGTCAAAAAGATAGACGCCAGTAGGACTGGGGTCCGCCCGACGGCAACTAGTTTACCTAGAGAGAGACATCTAATTCAGAATGTAACATGGATCATGAATAATTAATCATCAATTCCCTTACACTTTCCATTGCCACTGGTCAGAGGTTCCAGGCCGCAGGAACGAGAAGTCCTACGACTGTTGTAACGAGCCCTACCCAGACGTGACGTTCACCGTGGTGATGCGGAGGCGTACGCTCTACTACGGCCTGAACCTGCTCATCCCCTGTGTCCTCATCTCAACGTTGGCTCTGCTGGTCTTTCTGTTACCCGCTGACTCAGGCGAGAAGATCTCCCTCGGTAAATCTGCATCGTCATCATTATGGCGCAGTACTGCAGAGCCGCTTAGTCATCGTAGAGATCGCGAAGCGCTGTAACAACTACAGGATCTGTAGTTGTCTTGAGCTAATATATTATCGAGGAGAGAATGCGCACATACATTTTCCATTTAGCTAAAATATTTAGTACAATTATTTATGCATGCGTTTGTTCTAACTTTATAAATCCGTTGAGATGCATTTTTATTTATTACCGCTATCTGGTCGTCACTGGTCTTACACTATAAACATCGCCAATGGCATCATGTGGAATTGCCACACATGCAAACTGAGCCCGGCACGATTTATGTAGTCGGCTCCGCAAAAGATATAGGGTCGACAGCGAGACTGATGGACTCGCTGGAGACCTCCTGTGATCGATGCACGTGGAGCGGTCGGTGGGCCAAGCGCTTTTGTTTCCAAGGCGAGCGAGTTTAAAGGGATCTTTCCCACACAGACCTGCAGAGCGGATTGCAAGAGACTACGTATGAAATCGAGCTCCATCTTAATTTATTCGTCTGTTCTTTCAACCTTAAATGGTATTACTGTGGGGTCTTTCTGCCAGATCTGCCATGCCTCACACTGGGTATTTTATTGGGAATGGCTGTGCACTGTTCCAGAATCAATATGGGGAATATTAGATCTGAAATGAGTAATGTGCCTGGTGAACCTAGAGTGTAATTTATTTTAAATTTATCCACGTTCATTAGTGCATAAGGCTTTTAGGTTTATAGGTTGATTCTAAATCCAGGTTGCTTTTTGTTAATACCATTTTATAGTTCATATAGAACAGCTATAGAATACATACCAGATTAACTCTTCCTGTTGCAAAATTGCATGATGAAACAGTTTGTAATTCTCTCCATTCTCAGGCATCACAGTGCTACTTTCCCTGACAGTGTTCATGCTGTTGGTAGCAGAGATAATGCCTGCAACGTCAGACTCGGTGCCTTTAATTGGTAAGTTTTATTTATTTTTTGTTTGTTTGTTTGTTTCAGAAGATCATGGTTAGTTAAACTAATTTAAGAATAGCACTTTACCTCTGTGTATGTTTGGGAGTTGGAAATGTCTTTCCTATACCGCGGTGGTAGTCTAAAATAGGGCTTTTCTTGTCTCTCTGACCAGCCCAGTATTTTGCCACCACCATGGTCATTGTAGGGTTATCTGTGATAGCCACAGTATGGGTCTTGCAGTACCACTACCATGATCCTGATGGAGGGAAGATGCCAACGTGGGTGAGTGGCTTCTCCGAGTCTGTTGCCTTGTAGCTGAACCTGAGGATACATCAAAGTGGTGTTTAAATGCATAAAACATACTGTGACGGTTTGTTGTCTTCAGTGTGTTGTTTGCTCCTCAGGTTCGTGTTGTCCTACTGAACTGGTGCGCGTGGTTTCTCCGGATGAAGAGGCCTGGCGAGGAACGGGTACGTTCCGCCTGGCACCAAAAGCAGCCGCGTGGCAGCACGTCCAGCGGCGAGCTGAGTGCCGGCGGCGCCCACCTGCCCAACGAAAACGTCCCGTACCCGGGCTCCCGCGCGGTCGACTGCCCGCGCTACGCCGCCTCGCCCGACTCGGGCGTGATCTGCAGCCGGATGGCGGGCGTGGCCGAGGAAGACGCGCTGCTCCCCGGGGCCCGTGCGCTCTCCGCCAGCAGCGCGCATGGAGACTCCGAGCTGGCCAAGATCCTTGAGGAGGTGCATTACATCGCCAAGCGCTTCCGTGACCAAGACAGGGAAGAGTCGATGTGTAACGAGTGGAAGTTTGCTGCAGCCGTCATCGACCGTCTCTGCCTTATGGCTTTTTCCATGTTCACCATTCTCTGCACTATCGGCATCCTAATGTCTGCCCCTAACTTTGTGGAAGCCATTTCCAAAGATTTCTTTAATTGAAAACACTCTTCACGTGGTGTTTCTTATTCCATTGCTTTTTGGAGTCTTATCAAATGCATAAGCATATTTGTGTTAATGTCGTAGTGAATGCTGGATGGGGAGGAATTCATTGCAGTAGTGACAGCTGTTTGGTGTTATTTAGTTTAACACAATTTCTGTGTGTCACAGTTTTAAGTGAATGTGCAGCACAAACAACTATTCTAAAATGCATTATAATCGCTCACGATAATATGCACAAAATAGCTGGATGTTTAACAACTTAGTCACTTTATAAATGTTGAGCACTGTAAAATCACTGTGGTTGGATTAACAGGTGCTTTTTTTCATTTAGTACATTTAACAAAGCTTGTTTTTGTAAACTAATGTCTTCATATGTATAATGAATACTGTCACTATGTAATCTGATTCATATAATTTTGCATATAGTCAACCACAGGCCTTAACACCAGCATAAAAGCTGGGAAAGCAGACATGTGTTGTCATAATGCTGTACAGGTCTAAGACACGTGCACAGGTCTTTTCTTCAGAGTGAATTTATGATATACAATTATAAATAAACATATTTTTTATATCTTAACAGTTGTATTTGTTACTGATGCCTGTTTAATAAGGACTAACTAAAAGTAAAGCGATTTGTTAATTGGACAGATTTCAAAGGACGCAATGAATAGCGTTTTCCACCTAAAAAATTACCAAAGAAATTATAAAATATTCCAAATATTACATGAAAACTGAAAGAAGCAATGATGTTCATGCATTATCAAAAAGGTAATACCACTGTGCTGCCATCTGCTGACTAAAATGATATTGAATAATAAGTTAAGTCTATAAATAATTACTTTAAATTTATTTGACATTATGTTCTTGTTTTTAGATTGTGATTTTTTGCACATTGCTGTACCTAAATAATATCAAATCAAGTTTATTTATATAGCGCCTTTTACAACAGTTGTTGTCTCAAAGCAGCTTTACAAATGTCCGAGTCCAAGCCCCCAGTGAACAAACCAAGGGCGACAGTGGCAAGGAAAAACTCCTTAAGTGCATGAGGAAGAAACCTTGGGAGGAACCAAGACTCAAGGGGGGGGGCATCCTCTTCTGGCCGACACTGGTCACCATGACAACAGATAAATATATATAGACCCCCCCCCCCTAAAAAAACAACAACAATACAGTAGTAAATAAGCTATAGCAAAGTCCAGGGCTGTGCCATAGCAGGATGGGGGTGAACCAGGGGTGCTGATGAGGGCTTCCATCAAGTTGATTAATCCTTCATCTGCGTCTGGATGAGTAGGAGGTGGTTGGTCCGGGACAGGTACCAGGAGAGCCTCGTCAATCCTTACTTAGTACCAAAGACAGCCATTAGCTCAGTAAAAGTAAAGCGAGACAGTTCTGCATGAGACATAAAATAATGTTATGTAAAATGTGAGTCCAACTACCTTTAACTAACTTCAACTAACTATAATGGAAGTTATAGTGGTTTGGTAACAGGCCTGTGTCAGTCACAAACGTTGGCATGACTTTACAGTTCATAGTCAGTAAAACTTTAATAGTGTTAAGATTATGCTTTCAAAGGAGATTCAGTATATCCTAAACACAATCTAAGTTCAGAATAGCACTGTAGAGAACACCACAGCACCATCTGTATGTTATATGATGTTGGATGTACAGCCAGTTACCTTTTTTAAGTATGTTATTTCGTAATACGCTCACGGTATTTTCCTTATTTTTTTCTGTGTGTGAAATTATTCAAATAATTTGTATTTGTGTTGGACTTTTATTTTGAAGAACAAGATTCTACAGATTCAGGCTACCCGGACTATATGTCACTAGTTTATGCCAGCTGCAAGTTTACTAACCTAGCTAACTTAGCTGTCCGTTAAAACCATTCCGCACATGCTACGGATTCTGTTTAATTAACTTGGTATAATGTCGGAGTCTTTGCTTCGTTGGTGTGTAGATGAGTTAAACAGTCATTTTGGTTTGGAAGCAAATGATGACATTGTTCGGTGAGTACTCTCTGATAACTGTTAGCTAGCTAAGCTAGCTGGGTAGTTATGCTGGCTAGCTATTTTCCTCAGAAAACTAGTTAGCTAATCAGCTGCCTGACTAGCTACATATCTTAATTGTTCAGTCTGATAGGTTTGCTAGCTAGCTAGCTAGCTAATTGACAAGCTGTCAGTGCAGATAATGTAGAATTTATTATGTGAACAACATAACGTTAGCTAGCTAGTTAGCAATCTGCAGCTATGACAAGTCATTTTGGCCTGTAGTAAGCTAACCTATGTGGAAAACAATTGGGCCATAATCGTGCTACACGTAGCTCAACTAGTTTGAATAACTATAGATCTTTCTTATATGGATGGCAAGTCAATTGCGTAACTTGCTAATCGTTTGTTATTTGTTAGGTATATTCTGTCAATCAATGATGCTGATGAAATTGCGGAGTATGTCGGGGACCTGCTACAAGGAACTGACGGGAGGAAGAAACAGTTCATCGACGAGCTTGTGCAGAGATGGCGACGGAGTCTCACACAGGCCGATCATGGGCCAGAAATAATCCTTATGAGAGAAACGGTGACCGGTAAGTCGACGTTATGTAGACACATCTGGAGAAAGGCTCGTGCTTGGAATTTTGTTACCCGGAATTGGATCCTTTGGTTTATATTCGAGAAATTGTGACTGTGGTTCCACAGAGGGTCCAGATGTTGCAAAAGACACCCAGAAAAAGTCAAAGCGGAAAGGAAGGAACAAACTGGAGGTCATGTCTGTCAGTCCAGTGGAGCCTGTACAAGAGACTGTAAAAACCCCTGTTGACTTGCTGAAGGTAACCTATATGTAGTGTTTTAAACAAACTCTGAGCTTCATGTTCCCTTGAAGTGAGACCCCATATCTTAGGACTGTGCTTACTTTCTTTAGGCACAAGAGAACAGCAGTTCTTCCTCGACAAAGAAGAAGAGCAAATATGTCAATTTATATGCTAAAGAGGGTCAGGATAGACTTACGGTCTTGCTGCCTGGACGCCATTCCTGCGACTGCCTGGCTCAGAGGCACAAGCTCATCAACAACTGCATGACGTGTGGGCGCATTGTGTGTGAACAGGAAGGCTCAGGTCCTTGTTTGTTCTGCGGCAGTCTGGTACGTGTGGACTTCAGTGTTAAGATTATACATTGAGTTAATGGTAACAACATAGTGTGTGTGTGTGAGGTTACCCCCTCTAAAACATTGTGGCGGTTTTAAAGTTAGGTTCTGTGATTTGTTGTTGTTGTTGTTGTTGTTGTTGTTTTTTGTTTATTTATTTATTTTTGGAACTGCAGAGCTGAAGGAAGTATTGGGGATAGTAGGGCGTAACTATAAACAATAATCTCAAAAGAATGTGTTGGGAGTCAAGCCCTGTTTACCTTTAATGGAAAATATATATATATATATATATATATAATATGGTTTTTAAACAGGTGTGTACTAAAGAGGAGCAGGAGATCTTGCAGCGGGATTCAAACAAAAGTCAGAAACTCCGTAAGAAACTTTTGGGAGGTGAGAAAAATAGCTTGATCTCTGACTTGAATGCTTGCTTCCTTTGTTACACTACATCTCCTGGGCTGACCTACCGATCTGGGTGTATTCCCTTTAAAACAGGATCGGACAAGGACTACCTGCCTCACCAGGAGGGCAGGATTAAGGCGGGTTTAGAGAAGGCTATTCAGCACAAAGATAAACTGCTAGAGTATGACAAGAACAGGTATGCTACACATAACCTTTAGTGCATTGCATTACCATATAACAATTTTTATTCAAGGTGGGCTGTAGTAACGGATTTATGATTCTTTTTTCAGTGTTCGCCGAACTCAGGTCTTGGACGATGAGTCGGACTACTTTGCCACGGACTCTAACCAGTGGCTGTCTCCAGACGAGCGCGAGGCGCTGCGGAAGCGGGAGGCGGAGCTGCGGGAACTGCGCCACGCCTCCCGCAAGGACCGCAGGATCACGCTGGACTTCGCAGGCAGACGGGTGCTGGAGGATGACGAGAACCTCGCTCAGTATTACAACAAGTGAGCGACATGCACATTGCTTTGGTCATTATGATTCGGCGTAGCTCAACACTGAAGGGTTTTAAAAAAAAAAAAACATCGTAGCTGACGAATGAAATTCAAAGACATGTCCATATTTTTCAGCTAAGGCAGGGCATTTTTCTGTGGAAGCTAGAATACAGTTCTTGGTGTGTGGAGCACCAACCTCTACCAGATGAGCTACAACAGAAAATATACGCTGTAAAACTAAAGTCTGATGTAATGTCCCACCCACTACTGCTAAGTCAGTGTGCTATCAGCTCTGCCACTGAGGGTTTTTTATACATATGCATGCATAGGTTGTATTTTGTCTACTCTGTACAACAAAGAAATGTACTTAATTATGTAAATGACTGATTATGTAAGAATGCTACAAATTGAAAGTGTCTTAAATCAGTACATCCACAGATGCAATATAATTTATTTTTTGGCTCAAGTCCAAAGTTTGAATTAAAACTAAAAAGCTGTTCAGAGAAGTTATGCATCCTTCTGTTCACATTATATCACTGCTATAATTCACCATATTCACATGTCTATTTTCACCCTTCTATTTGATGAAGTTTTAGCCACTAGTAAATAATGATGTACCACATTGCTGGTTGCGCAGTTCTCACCGGCGTGTGTGTGTGTGTGTGTGTGAAGCGTCCTTGGGTTTGAGAAAGGTGCTACATAAATGTAACTGTTTTCATTTGTTCTTTGCTTGACTGCCGTCTGGCACACAGGAAAGCGGCTCAGTTCTATACTGAATTACCATGCGTTTGGTGTTTTTTTTATGTAAGCCTGTTTACATCTGATAAGTAGCTAATTGCTCAGCACAAAAGATTATTTTGAGACTTCACAAGAAGGAATTATTCATGCTTCTTTTTTTCCTCTCTCTTCTAAAATGTTCTAATCGGTGCTCGTTGATAGATTTTTGAGTGGGAGCCCAGCCGTATCTTGGGATGCAGGGAAATTAAACATTAGTGATGATGGGGAGTCTCATGGCCAAATATTATTTGGTGTCGGTATGCTAGCAGTATGCTAGTGGCAAGCTGTAGACCTTCCAGATTGCTGATAGGATTTTGCAGCAGGTGCAGATTGGTTGCACAGGTGGGATGTAGGCTGAGGACCCGCTAACCTGCGGCATCGGCACGCAGGAGGGCGTCGTGCGCCGTGCGCTGTGTTCCTCACCATTGGCTGTAGTTGGTCCTCATTAGCGCCCCTTTGGCCAATTGCATATGCTTAGGAAGTGTTTTCTGATTGGTTGTTCAGTCAAAATTTGAAATGGGACAATGTAGTCATAAACTACATATGGATTTTTTTTGTTGTTGTTTTGTGCCTTGATCAGTGTTCTTGGCTCACATTTAGCTACGCAGAAAGTTGTTTCGCTATCTAGAGGACGGTTAGATTTTGTCATTGCCTTGATGTTACTCTATGGAGTTTTATGAATGTGCTCAAGAAGGAATTTGGAGTTAGCCAAGTCTGTACTTGTTAACAGAAGCCTGCACCTTCAGGA
>JAOXYF010000001.1:3447213-3454713 GCA_028565775.1 Sternarchorhynchus goeldii | reverse complement strand
TGTTTGGGCGCGTGAAACGCTGTGAACATCAGCCAAATGAACAAATCTTTGTTTTGCATATCGCAGCCTTATTATATCAACAAAGGCGAAGATCGTTGATGAACGAAACCGTATGTTGTCCAGTCCGAGTACACGTGAGGGCCGGTCTTCTTAAGCTCCATGTTGCGCAGGGCTCATGTTTTTGTACATCACCTCAGTGCTCTCTTCAGTTGGGGCTCGGGTGTCCTGGGAGCACTTCAACCCTGCGAGCTTCCCGATTCAACGGAGAGAGATTTAACTTTCGGACTCCTGCAGAAGTGAGCAGTTGGAATCTTTCTCCACAGCAGACGCGCGGTGGTCAGATTAGCAGAGGGTGGTTCCCTTGTTAGTGCAGGTTAAAGGGCTAGCTGATGTCTGTGTTTCCTTGTGTGGTAATGTGATATTTATATGCTGAAAAGCCTCCCTCCAGAGGGAGAAACACACCAAGTGGCCACGCTGGAGCCCTGCCAAGCCGAGACAGCCCTTATTCCCCCCTCCCTTCCCCTCCCCCCCTCATGCTCTCCACTTCGGCGTGTGAATCCTGGAACAGCCTGGCTTCCTCTCCCTCCCTCTCCTTTAGTCACCCCCCACAGCCATTGTTTTTCCTGACAGCGTCGTGAGTGAGGATCTGGTGGTTAGGAATTCAATTTCTCCAGGAGCTGCCTTCATTATCTGCTGTGTTCAGCGCAGGGAAGGTGCGCTTTGAGCATCCCCCCCTAAACACACAGGCATGTGCGCACATGCACAAACACACACACACACCCACACACACACACACACACACACGCACGCACCTCTTCTCCTGCCAGGTGTTTTGCCCGTGGTGGAGAGCTCGGACAGCATGCGAATCTGCAGCATGGTGTGTCAGAACCCAATCGACACACAGTGTCATCCTGGGCCAACCACAGGTTGCCAGTGGCCTGAAAACTAAATCGAGCCATCTGCCAGGCTACATGACTGCGGTACTGCCCTGGAACCTCATCAGGCTGTATGAAGGTGCGGTCGTGCCTCTCTCGTGTTTTGTGTCTGTTAAAAGTAGGCTGAAGTTTCGAGCATTATCTCCATGCCTTGCCCTGCTATACAAAAAGCTCATTTTAACCGCTAGAGTGAGGAGATGTAAATAAAGTCATTTTTATTTACATAAAATTTGCATAAACTGTATATTAAAAATTTACTGTAAATAAATAGTCTGATGTGCCATGGCATGAAAATCGTTTTTTGGGGTTTTTTTGTGGTGCAGTTATACAATACAAAAAGCTATGCTGAGATATGCATATACATTTATTGACATATGATAATTTGCAAGGGGTGTGGAAGAAAATGAGAGGGGGAAAAAATGTCTGGTATGTTTCTCACTCTCTCCCATAAAACATCAAATTGTCAAGTAACATTAAAGTTATTTGATGTCATTTGTGGATTTATAATCTGAGTGTTCAGTACCAGCAAGCTGGCAATCATCCATGTACTGTTCTGTTGGATTCCTTCAGCACCCAGGATGCTTATATAAGTGACTGAAGGTGAATTTATTCATTTTAAAGCAACCAGGGGCTGTAATGGAGGCATGTCAGGCATGTACAGGAAGCATTAACACTGTAACGGCAAACGTAACAAAAATGTAACACAAAACATGTAACATGTAAGTTTCATTTGAACGTTGGTGTATCTTAGTCCTGAGCAGCAGAGCATGTCGGACGTCACGCAGGAATGGAGCCCAGGCAAAGTAAAGGCTGCGTTTGTCGCTAGTTACCCAGCATGAAATGGTGCCCAGACGTGTGTGTCCAGGACGTGGAGTAAACGCAATGAAAACCTCATGGAATGAGAAACACCGATGCAGTGGGGGATTTTATTCCTCCAATAATCCTGGAACATCACAAAATGGCGAAAGTAATCATAAAACGCTTACAGGATATTTGTGTTAACGCGGCAGGCGTTTTAATGTTGCTTAGGCTGATGTTTTTAAAGTTTGCAGCTGGTATATTTCTAAGGTTGTAAGCTTTTGTTTATGTAGACATCCTCTCTCTCTCTCTCTCTCACCCCTGCGAGGACTTTTTTTCTTTTCTGTTGATTTTTTTTTAAAAAACAAAATGATTAAATACATCTTCAGGCAGATGTGGGGGAATGGGGAGGTGGTATCTGGATTTGTGTGTTTTATATGGAGTCATAAATTAGTGTAATTACTAAAGAGAAAATGGACTTCAACTGTATCTTGGACACTTGACTCCAGACTTCACTGACTTGAGGTGCATAATGACCTTCACATTCTCTCAATTTACCAACTAATTTTCCTCTTAATTTTTATCGATATATTTTGGGGGGGGTTTGTTACAAAAACCACGACCTTTTAAAATCTGGCAGGGTGAACATTTTTCAAAGAAAATGATCAAATCGGCGGAGCTGTGGTCATATTAAGTGAAGGGAAAAAGGACTTCATCAGTCACTGTGATTTACAGCAAGTAGTTTTATGTATATGTGAATCAAACCACCACTAGTCACAGAGTAACGACTAGCTAGGGTTAGATTACCACTAGGGTTAGATTACCACTAGGATTAGATTACCACTAGCAGGGCAGTCAGGTGGAGTGCTGGCCTTTAGTGATCATCATTTCAGTGATTTCATTCACTGTACTCTGATCAATCATTAATAGTTTTGTTTCTTTCTTTCTGTGGGAAGCCAGCAGTTAAATAAGATTGTCCAAGTTTGCCAGAGATACATTCATACTAAGAGGTGCTTAGAAGTTCATTTACTGGGGAAAAAACTGGGGAAAACTTCTGGTGATTGTTGGTCCCATGTGGATGTGTAAAGCCTACGGATAGCCTAATTATGAATTAAACTGGCTAAATAAATGTATATAATTACAAGCTCTGAGAATATTCTGCCGCCTGCTGTTTTGGCCAGTCATGAGCTCTTAATTCATTCGTTCGTTCATTCATTCGTCTTCTAAACCACTTTGTCCAGTTCATGGCCTCAGGAGGCTGGTGCCTGTCCCAGCAGCACGGGACGTAAGGCAGGAACGTACGAGCTTTAACCCGGCTGGCTGAAAGCAGTCAGAGGGCAGTCCAGCGGGTGTTTGGAGTGTCCTGTTGGGCTGCTGCGCTGTTCGCCTGCTGTGGCCCCGACACCGCCCAGCCAGAGGGCCACCATCGGTGGCAGGAGGCGTCAGCGGCCACCGAACAAACTTCCATTGTTAACTCGGCCACCCGTCTCCTCCTCCTCTGGCCCGGGCGGCTCACCGCGGGGGTGCGGGGGGGTGGGCCGGGCCGCGAGCTGTCAGTCAGGGCCCCAGAGCAGGCGGCGTGGGGCTCTCCCCCCCTGTCAGATGTGCCGTTTTCCGCTTCTCCGTGGGCGTCTGTCTCCGTGACGGGCTGAGTGGAGAGCCCTGCTGGGGTGACGACGGTCCATGGAGTAGAGACTCGCTCGTGTTCTCCTGGATCCTCACGCTTTTTCCTGGACACGTCTGACTTTACTCGTCAGAGAGGTAACCTGTCTATTATTGCTGTCCTCTGTTCTTCAAAGATATGAGATTACCCAGCTTTTAAAAGCCTGGAGGTATCGGCACGTCTGGAGTGCTGCCGCTCCGAGAAAACTGGTGGCTCCTTCAAGGCATCTTCGACACTAGGGAACACTGAACTGTTCCCCTGTTTAGCAAGTCCATTTGAAGGCAGACTGTTCAAGGCAGGGGACTTCCCTGGTCTTTGCTTTGCCTTGTTCTGCTTAATAAGGTGAAGGGGGGTGGGGGTGGGGTGGGGGCTGTGGGGGAGGGGATAGATTGCGTGAGCATAGACACTGTCCTCCTCAGCCTCTCGCTCTCCCTTGTTTAGGTCTCTGTGGGCGTGACTAGCAGTTCACTGGGGGCAACGGCTTCCAGCTGAGCTGAACGAACACAGATGGGCTGTGTTCCAGAGTCAAAGCAAACATTCACTCTGGCCCAGCGACTCGCTCGTAAACAGAGCTCTTATTTTTTGTGTTTTGGGGGCACGGGATGAAACGGTCTCTGCCTTCGCTGATGTGTTGTCCAATATTTATTGACGGAGATTGTGCTGAAAGACACCGAGATTTTTGCGGGTGATGAACTTTTTGTGCAAGATGCATTAAGTTTGAATGCAGGGTTAGAGGGAACGCTTTGATATCCAGATGGAAAGCATAGTCTTTAATTATTCCCCAGGGAGCACACTGGTGATTTTCATTGGGTTTCAGTGTCAAGGGCTTTAAAAGACTGATGGTTTGGTTTATTGTGGTAGTGATTCAGAATTGTACCTATATACCAACCACTCTTTTTCACCCAGTCCTAGAGTTATTTTAGCAATTTTGTTAACTTCATACGTTGTGATATGACTCATAATCCACTTGAATCGAAACCCACACTGATTTTACACAAAGGTGTTAATCCAGGCACCTGATGTACAGCTCCACACCAGATTCATTTATATACAGTCAGTCTTCACAGAGGGATGTCCGTGCCTGACCGACAAACCCAAACGGGAGTCGCGTCTAGCTGTGCGTCTGGCCACATGGGAGGGAGTCTTGTCTTCTGCTCGCTAGTGGCGTGCTCTGAGCTGAGGGTTCCTGCACAAGGCTTCAGAAGCTAGACCGGGCCGGAGCGCTTGGCGTGCGTAAATCTTCCCACCAAAATAAATGACCGCATAAAATCCTCTTGTCCTCGTGTGAAACGGCCGTTTTTATTCGCCCTTCTCTGGCCCGCGGTTCCCTGTGGCTGAAGCCCTGTCGAATAATTACATCAAGACTCCGGCCCGGCCCTTCTCAGTTCGTTTTTCAAGTATTTCATTATGCCATTATACGGCGACAGCCAGGTCCTGGGGATCTTCTTAAATGAGGTTGGTGTCACGACTTCTAAACCCCTGACCACAGCGCAGCTGCTTCTGAAAGGCCTGCCTGTGGATCTCTGGACATACGTTACCTGTTAGGCAGAGCCAAGCTTCGCTCAGTCAGGCTGACTGACGACAGCGGCGTCTGTAATAGCAAGACACGCTATTTTCTCATGGCTGAGGAAGAAATGATGTCGAATCAGTCGTGTCCTCACCCGACAGTGTTGTATAATTAATGCGCACTCCAACTTGACACCATTGTTTCTGCATGTCAAGGAGCATCTTGAAAAATTAATTACTAAAAACTTAACGGGTGTAGGTGGAAGCTATGAAACGTTGTGTGAGATTTTTGTGTTTTGTTACATTACAAACTTTACATTATTTTATAATTAGTGATTTAATTAACGATTTGCTTGATTAAATTGATGGTATTATTATTAGTACCAATGTTTTTAAAAATTGTTCCTTCCAAGTAAAGGTGGTGGTACTGTGCCTGAATTAAGCCTTAGGGAAAGTCCTCTTTTACTCTTGAAAGTGGTTGGATGGCTTCATTCCTTGGGAACAGTGTCTAAAAGAGAGGTTGTATGTGCAGTGGAACTTTCTCGAGCGATAGGGGCCGTCCTGTCTGCCCGCATCTCCCCGTGCGGCCCTGCGCCGTGCAGGAAGCGCCCGCTCACGTTTGTGGGCACCTCCGGCTTCATCCGCTCGTTCATACCCATCATCACACAGGAGTGTGCGTGAACTCGGGCTTGAAATTTTTTGGACACTGCCTTTCCTTTCTTGGTTACAGCATGTTTAGGTCAGTGTGGAGCCTCTCACCAAAGCCTCCCTTCAGCTTGAGTAAGAGGGAGCTGATCTGCTTTCTTCTTCCCACTGTGAGCGACTTACTGACTGAGCTCTTTTTGTTTTAAGCTTTGCTCCCCTCCTCCCCCTCTCTCTCACATGCCTCCTTTTAAGAGCCTTCTCTCCGCCGGGCTCCCTTTGAATCAGGAAGTCTGTGCCACTGAAGCCCCTTTTATTTGGTCAGGATTGAGCGCGGCCAAGCGGGCCGGGCGGCCACACGGCGCAGGGGCTCTCGCTCTGCAACGCAGGGGCTCTTGCTCGTCTCGGGCACCTGATTGCGAGCAGCAGCTGAAAATCCGAGGCCGTGCGGAGGGGAGCGGGCGGTCGGCCCCCGATTCAAGCGGCCGCCGGCGTTGTTGGGCCACGAGGGCAACTCTCTGCCCGCTTTCTGGGCCCAGCAAACCCTCGGCCCCTGGCAAGCGCCCCTCTCTCCGTCCGTCGGTCTGTTCCGCCAGCAAAACGAGCCTCTCATCACGCTGCTTATTGCCGTGACACGCTGGCGGCGTCCCAGGCTGCCTAGAGAGAGGGGGGTGGGGGAGGGCTTTTCATTTATATGGCAACTTGTCAGCAGATTGTTGTGCCGGCACCTTTTGCTCACCACCATAGTCCCCCTCCCCCTCCCAGCTTATGTCCAGCGTGTGGGAGGTGAGCGTGAGGGGGGTGAGGGAGGTGAGCGTGAGGGGGGTGAGCGTGTGGGAGGTGAGGGAGGTGAGCGTGTGGGAGGTGAGGGGGGTGAGGGAGGTGAGCGTGTGGGAGGTGAGGGAGATGGGGATGAGGGAGGTTATTGTGAGGGGGGGTGAGGGAGGTTATTGTGAGGGGGGTGAGCATGAGGGAGGTGAGGGTAGGCTGAGTGAACCTGTCTTCAGCGAGGCGGTGTCTGCTATTCCCTCGACTCCCCCACAGGTTGAATCTGACCACTACTGTGACACGGTAGCAGCTCCTGTGTTGATTGTGGACATGACAGACCTTTTCAATTAACGTGCCATTGGACCAAACACACAGGGGTGGGGGTTTAAAGGCACTAAACTTCTACAGCTTCTTTAGATCCTAATTAAGCAGGAGGCCTTTAAAAGCTCATTTAGCCATCGGTCAAGATTTTCAGCTAGCCTATGTAAGGCCTCCCCTCCCCCACCTCCAATTACAGCCATCAAAACATTTGGTGCTGGCTGGTTAGGTTTCACACAAGATCCTTCCCTCAGACCTTAATTGCATTTTGATTTGAGATTAATATGGAGTATCAATCAAGTCAGGGGTTTATTGCAAATGAGGGGCCAGAGTCACCAAATCCAATAAAAGGTAGTTATAAAAGAGTAGCCAATCTCTCTGTTGTTAGAGCCTGATGCTCCATTATTCTCACTGAGCCATTGAACAGTCTGTCACAGTTTAAATGGGACTGAGCACACACACACACACACACTTTGTGCTTTTGTTCTGTCTTCTGTCAGAATTTCTGCTAACAGTGATTAACCTTATCAAACACCAGTCTTCCACAGCTTGCTTATCTGCAGGCCAAGGAAAGAGGCAGAAAAATATGCGCAATGTAGAAACCAGCCAGTTCTGCTTATAAGAAATGACTGCAACATCTCATTCTGTAACGCGCTTCACTGTTACGGTCCGTTTGTTACTGTTAACACTGTTACTGTTGTGGTCTGTACTGTAAGAAACAGTCATATAGTGTGAAAGGTTGGAACAAAAACAGCATGCAACACGTTCTCACTTCAGTGTGCCTTTGTTCAAATCAAACCGTTGCAGTCCTGAGACGGGAGACGTACAGATCTACCGTAATCTAGGAACGGCTGTGCTCCAAAAAAGCCT
>JAOXYF010000001.1:3409887-3431885 GCA_028565775.1 Sternarchorhynchus goeldii | reverse complement strand
TGTGTGTGTGTGTGTGTGTGTGTGTGTGTGTGTGTGTGTGTGTGTGTGTGTGTGTGTGTGTGTGCGTGTGCGTGTGTGTGCGTGTGCATGCTCCTGTAAATTGTGGATGTAGACTAGAATTATAGATAGGAGAGTCACAGTGTAACAGTGTCAGGACTGATGGCTTGTGTAATGTGGATGTGGGTTTTCCATTGTTATGTTGATACAAAACCATGATCTCGCTTTTGCGTAACTTCGAAGAACTGCTGTTGCTCCAATGCGGGCGAGTTTCAAAAGCGTTTGAGAGAGGTTACGTTTGGTACGTTTAATAAAAGAACCGATTAGTACGCCGTTCGATGTTGACGCTGATGCTGTTTGTTACTGAAGACCTACTTCTCAAAGGAGCTGCCTTTAAACCACAGTGAATATTTCACTACAGGGATTTATTAAATCCCAATCGCGTGTTCACCCAAAACACGCGATTTTACAGGCATCCATTTTTATAGGTGTCTATAAAGCAGATACCTTCATTTAAAAGAATCGATTTTGAGGACAGTATAATGCACATCGGATTCATAGAACTGCAGCACGTGTTTACTTTCGTCATTTATCCTACTGTGACATCCCTAATTATGGATCGTTTGATTATATCGACGTCTCGGCGTGAACAAGCGCCTCAGTAGTTCATTTCCATATGCAAAGCCCTTCCGCCGCCGGCCCTCCTCCTTCATCTCGCTGGGCTTCGGAGCGCTTTTGTTTGACCCTCCATTGTCCTTGTATGCGGGGGAGTGTTCTATAGGAAGGCAGCAGCCCTACGTGTGAACTGCAAGCTGACCGCAATGGGGGGGGGGCTGGGGAGGTGGAGGTGGGGGGAGGGGTTCCTGCGAGGGCCCGATGATGAAGTGGCACCAACGCCGTGGACACACTGTGCCTATTATTGGGCTGGCTCCCTAGCTGCAGTATAGGTAATAAACTGCTCCACAGCAGCGCCCCGAACAGAGCAGCAATCAATGGGAAATTATCCTGCCAGATCGATGTCTGGCCTCTCAGAAGTTGCCTCAGCACCTCCGCACCAGCCCAGGCAGCCGAGCGAAGCCACACCCCCACCGATCGCTTCGCCCCGCCAGCCAGCTTACGCTCCTCTTTTGCTAATGCCGTTGGCAGCTCACAGTTGTCATCTGGCTAATATTGGATGTTTATTACATCCACCAGCATTGTCTTTTATCTCCTCCACCCCCCCCCCCACCTCCACCCCCCCAACATGGAGGGAGGGTGGGGGTGAGCTAAATTGGAAGAGAATTCTTCTGACTCTGGCTTGGCTCTTCGCCACACATGGGCTTGCTTTGCAGTTGCTTTTATTGAGTTGTGTACATCTGGAAAGACAGATTCCTTGAACACACTCTCCTGATTTGTGTGCTCTGCAAACATATCTGATGTATTCTGTCATGTCGGGGAGGGTGAAATTCTCCTTTCAGATGACCGGGGCCCTGCCAGCGCTCTTTGAAAATCACGATGGAGCGGTCAGAGAAAAGTGCTCTCAGACAGCTTGTTTACGGTTTCTTTCTCCAGGAGGCCCAAGATCGTCCTAATGAGATGAGGCAGATAAAAGAGAAACAACCGATGAGCACTGCTGCATTATGCTTACATCATGCTGTCAGACTTCAGCCTTGACCGGCTAACCACCGTCGTCGGTGCTAACTGCTTGTTTGAAGCCAGTGGTGTCTGCACGTGTTGCCTACAAATTGAATCCCTGCTCTCCTCGCTGCTGTCCGTGAAGGCAGCCAGTATCAGCCGTAGTCGAACTGAGAGCCTTGGGCTCTGGAACAGAGATGCTGATGCTTGCTAGATCAGGCTCATAACCCCTTGCTATTGATTCAGTTGCTGCAGTCCAAGAGATAAAGCAAGCTGAGGGGATGGTGCGGACTGCTCTGGGCCGCCGCTCTTGAAGCTTTCTACAGTGCACAACACCCGTGGGGCCAGACGGCTCGCTTGGGTGAAGCTGGCAGTTGACGATGCCCGAGGAGCTCAGCATGGATCGCGTTATTTAGCCTCTGTGTTCACGAGCTGAAACGCCTCCAGGGTGCTTAAGGTTAACAGCCAGATAACAGCCCTGCACTTCTGCAGTTAATTGCAATTCAGGATTTTGTAGGTGTAAGTAAAACACATGGAGATCTTGTTTATTTGGCACAGATGAATACTGTTAAAATGGAACTCTATCTGTCACTTGGATCAGTCTTTCCGTTAAAAGCATCTTTTGTTTGACTGCTGGGCTCAGAAAAAGAGATTCACACACACACACACACACACATTAAGGGTGTTTCTTGTACCCTTTGTCTGTGGTGTGATGTTTTGTGCAGTGAATGTATCAAGAATTAATATCCTTCGTCTACCTGACTGTATAAACCTCAATTTTTGTTTGTTTGTTTGTTTGTGTGTTTTAACAAAGCTTCTTAACAATCATTCATTTCAAAATCCATTGTAGTTTAGTTCTTTGAACTGGTGCATTAATGATTCAGCAAATGTTGTTGAATGCCGCTTGGTTTTCCAGAAATCAGAAATAATGTTTTCAGAAATCGTTGCCATTAAAGGGCCATTTACTATAGTCCTAAAAAAAAAATGGATTCAGAAAGGAACTGCTTAGTAAGCATGTGTAGCTAAATCTTAATATTAGCCAGCTAGTTATGTAGCAGCATTCCCTTTGACCTAGCCATTTTAATTGGTTATGGTGAAAGGGAAACTGCTCTAAATCACAATTTGCTGACAGCTGACCTTTCCTGGGTGCTTTTTGAAATAGGAAGGCTCATTCTAGTTACTCTAGCTTTTGGTTTTTCAGCTCACAATGGCCTTCTTCCTGATCATGGGCTTAACCTCTGCAGGTCCAGGCTTTTTGTTGGACACACTGAACTTTGAAATGGTTCCCGAGGCTTTGATCTATCACTAACCCCAATCTGTCTTACACATTCTCTAACACAGGGAAGCTGGAGAGTCGCTTTCACCAAAGTGCCAGGAAGGGGTTAATGCAGGCCAACTGACCTCAGCAAAGCCATGTCAGGCAAGAGGAACTGAGTCCCCAGCCTGTGGAAGCCTTGTGTTGGCATGTCATGCTACGTTGGGATTCAACACGGATCACTGCTGGCCATAGGACAATGTGACACACCAGGCTGACCTGAAATCTGTGCCATATTAGCTGTTGCTTGATTTTCTAAGTACACCATGATTCTGTTGAGCTATATTGCATTTTCTGCAATAAAAAAATTTGAAACTTATCCCATCTGTCTTTGTTTGCATGAGAACAAATCCAGATTACAGCATGTTGCTTTAATTTCACAATTTGCACTTTTTCGGACTCTATATCTAATTGAAACAACCTCACAAAGATTCTCGGCAGATTTGTGTCTTGAAAAGTGAGCAGACAGAATGTGAATGGCTTGGCCAAGCATGGAATACTCTGCTTACTAAAGACCGATTGTTCTGCAGAGCCGTACTGGAGCAGCCCTTGTGATCCGAGCCACAATGGCTGTCCAAGGCAGAGGCACTCAGGGTTTCGGACATGCTCCCCTTAAAGTGATTGAGGAGCCTCTTTGTGACACAAGCATCTCTGCGCCAGAAAGAGCGAACAACTGTGGCAAATGACTCCCACTAATGGCAGGCTTCAAGACGCAAGCAAAAATACAAAGGCCCAGGCTGTGAGTGATTTTCCCCTGAGCCACAATTTCCCAAAGTGCATCAGTAATTAGTCCCGCCCCCCTCACCTCCTCCCGAGTATGTTGCCTTCCTTTTGCTATGGCATGAAGTTGCAGAATGTCTGCTTAAATTCCTTTAATAAATGATCAGATTTAACAGCTGTTGTTTTAAATACATTTACGTTCCACCCCATCATTATGAAGTGTCTTTACTAGACTGTGTGCTGCAAACACAGATGTGGTACTCGGTAGCAAACAGTGATGTGTAGTAAACCACTGAATACTAAAACATCTTGTGAATAACAAAAACGATGAGATTAAGCCAACGTGTATCAACGGTACTGTCTTACATAACGCCGCATATTACACAGTATATTTGTATAAAAACGCATCACTAAATACCATATAAATTAGAAGTATAAATGCACTGTGTCAAATACTGATAACGGTAAACAAAATCTTGTCGAGTTTAAACAATGTCAAGTTTATCAATTAACTTTGGCTTCATGCATTAATGAGGCATTATATGTCAATACTGTTTTAACTTAATAAGGAAAGGCTTTCTTTGGTGTAAGCCAGAGACCACCTAATCAGAGCCAGTCTTCATCACCTCCTACAGAGTGCAGGAGCTCTTTGTACCCTGATACAAAAGACCTTTTACAGAAGAGTGCAAAGGGGCTTGCAAAACTCTTCCACAAAGCCATTGACACTATCTTCAAGATCTGTGGGTGTGCTTTGCCACTGGTTGTATAGTCTGTGAGACAGGTATTAAAATCAACTTCCCTGTCCGACGACTTTTTACTAACACGTTCCTACGGCAGTTTAAGCAAACAGTGAAGGGCATTAAACGAGTGCTTCAGCTGGCTGAAGGATCTAACAAGCTTCATGAAAAGCCAGGCTTTTTTGCATCTGAATGAGGAGGCAGTTTGAGAGAGCTCGGGGTTGTGGATGGAGCAGCAGCAGGCTCTTCCTGTTCTTACTCAGCACTTCCCTTGCAGGCATTTCCCTCTCTCGCCTGCTGCTCAACATGATTCAGTCTGGTAACCTCGAATAAAAGTGAGCACAAATGAGCATACCTGTGGCCACGGATGACAACGGACCAGGCAGGCCGCCCAGGAGTAGAGCGAACAACCTTTCATTCTGGCACAGCCAGATTCCCCCCCCCACACACACATTTTGTTAGTCTTACAGCGTTGATGGAAAAAAAAAACTATGTAAAAACACACAGGTTGGGTGGCATAACAGTTTGTTTTGGTCCATATATTGTTAAATTCACAGCAAACACTTGGATTCAAACTGAGGTGGTATTTCCATCATTGCATGATTATGTTTTTCACAGCCAGCCAGTGGTCCTTTTAGGCCGTTATAGGCAATAAGTGTCAGCCTTGTTTCATTTCCATTTAGAATTCACTCAAGCAAAACTGCCTTTAGGCATATTTTCAATCTTTTTAGAAAATAATAATCAAAAATTTTACTTTGCACTTTTCATGTTAATTGATCAAGTGTAGTAGATATTTATGATGTTCAGTGCATGCATGGCTTAATTAGACTAACTGACAAATATTTGTAAGGTATTTTGATTTACCTGATTTGCATGTGTCTAAAAATGATCGACCTTCTGCATGTAGTGTTTTGTTGCCAAGTCTGTTTCTCATGATTCATGATTAAAAGCTTCCATTAGCTTTTACTTCAACAAAAATAGATTTTATATATATATAATCTGTGTGTGTGTGTGTGTGAGAGAGAGAGAGGCTTCAGTTTTTAGGTTTTGTTAAACCTGTTTCTGCTTTATGTTGATCTTTTTCCCATATATTTGTAGAATGTTTAATGCCCCTAATAAAGTGAAACTTGGCTGACTTGAACTTGATAAAGTATCCAGTGGCTTATGGTTCTCCTGTTGGCAGTCATTCAGCCATGATTTTTGTGGTGTTCTTGGTATCAAATTGCCAACCTGATTTGACTTGTGCATGTGAAAAGGACTGGTGAAGCTCTCTGAGAGAAAATGAGCTTATTCACATCCCTAGCCAGACCTAGCTTGCTATCTCTGGTACTGAGATGATTCTTTTCAGTCAGTATAAGGGAAGCTTTATTATAGTCTAAGGTGCCAGGGAAACCACAACAAAGAAGTGTCTTTTGTCATCTTACTTAGAATAAGAGCATAAACAAGGTTATATACGACAAGAGATGTGATTGTCTAAGTGACAATGTATAATCTTGGTTTAAATCTTTTGAAGTTGTTTTTTCACACTTAAACTGTACAAAACATTTCGGAAGAGGCCATTTTCCACTGTGCTGCCAAAATTAGAAAACAGAGAGCTTTAATTATTAAGATCTTTCCAAGCTAAAATCTTTCTACTCCACTGAAAATGCCATTTGGGGTCTTCAAACCAGTGCACTCTGCATGCTTTTAATAATTTAACAGTAGAAGTGTGTAAGAACCAGACAGACATTATAAAGGTTAAAAGTAAAGGTTTAGCCCAGAAATACAATTGACACATTTCTATTCTTGGTCATTATAAATTACAAATCTAATTTTTAAATAAATAATGCTGAAATCGGTTGAATCAAGTAATATGCAAGTATACCATAAAATGTCCTTGAGTGTCAAGAAAGACGGTATATAAATCGACCACTCATTCGTTCATTTATATTGTGTTAATGCTACTTTGATATTTAAGTTTTTTTTGTTGTTTTTGTTTTTTTTCCCCCAGTAATATACTTCACAAATAACATGTAGGTTAAAACAATACACAAATTCACCCAATGTTAACACTGCTTTTATTCAACATATTATACATTAGAGGATTTGGGGAATATTTGGTGTAAGCCAAATAAACATAGGGTCACTGAGATATGTATGCTGTCTTTGGCATCTGGAGATAATGTTTCCATAGAACAGCAACTAAGGGAAATAAATGAAATAAATTACTTAATAATAAGTAACAAATGTATGTTTCCTTTTTTGTGTTTTATAAAACTGATCTACCAGTAGCAGCCTCTGCGTTAACGTCAAACAGAAATCATTAGAGCCAATGATAAATATATGAAAGTGTTTTTTTTCCCCTTCAAACGCCATGTGATTGTATTTCTCAGTTTAGGCTGCAAGACGTTGAACTACTCCAGTTTCCGGTTCTTATCGCGCACCATTTGCCAATCCAGGCGGAATCTTTTCCTGGATTTCATGGCGCTTCACGCTGTCGTTTAGTTACATTGTATCCCCAGTGCTGAAAGAGACGGAGGATCTAAGACTCACGAGAGACTAAAAGAAAATGAATTAATCCACTCGAGAAAGAACGTGGCACAATGTTGGATTTACCGTGGCGGAGTCTCACGAGAAATGTTTGATTCCAGTTTGAGATTGCGATTCTATCATGCAAATTTCAGACAGTGTTTCCATTTTTGAACGGGATCCTAGAGTGTGATGGCTGCAGTCCAGCGAATTGCTGGCCTTCCCTTTCTCTAGTTGCTGGATGTCTTGGGAGTATCGTGGTTCGTGTTTTTTCGTGGATTTTTAATCACCTGTCTTACCTACATCTATGGAATGTACATAAGTGATCCCGGGATAGGAGTTTGCAAGTGGGGGTGAGTAAAGTGTTCTTGTAGTAATGTTCTTTTGCTTGGCATGCCAGTTATTTGTTTGTGGAGCTCTGAGAGCTCGATAGGCTGCATGATAACGACGGTCGATGGCTAGCCCTAGCTAGCTCGCTACCTAGGCAGATAGCGATTTACTTTATCAAGCTAGCTTGCTAGCCAGAAGCTGGGCGACTGCTTCGCTGCCTGCCTGCCTGCCTGCCTGGCTGGTTGGCTGGTTGGTTGGTTCGCTGGCTGCCTGGCTAGCAAGCTGGGTTAGTACAATTGCTTGCACATGTTTCGTCCTGGTTTCTACCTTGAATAGTGTAAAATCCAAGCGTGGCGTTGGCATTTTAAAAGTTGTATCTAAATATGCGATTAAGTAAAGAAGAAAGAAGGATTAGGTGAACTATTATAGACACACAAGTTCGTTAGCTGCGAAGTTTGTAATTTGCGTTTTTGTCTAGCTAGCAGGGCATTAGCTGTAGTCCTCGCTACAACAATAATGTGTAACTTGGCTAGGTTTGCTAGCGCGATAGACCGGCTGAGTTAGGGACAACTTTACCGTCGACTAATGACTGTGTAGCTACTTGGTTAATGGTAGTAGTTACCAGTAACATAATAACTAGCTACCCAGTTACGGTCTAAATTATGTTCGGCTTGTTCGTAGCTAGTTATATTTGGTAAAACATTAGCCACTATGGAGATCAAACTGTCAAATTCATAGCGATATTCACTCGCTAGCCTGCTGTCCTAGATAGCTAGCCACTTTAACGTCAAAGTTACATGTTTACTTATTGTTTACACGAACCAGTTTGATTTTCTTGCTACTTACGTACCTAACTAACACCCTAGAGTAACATTAATGTGATAGGGTGTCGTTCAGAGCGTTAGTTGGTGAGTTTTCATAGCTAGCGAGGGTTTAGTCTGCACTAACGTTAACTCTTCAGCTAACGTTACATTAGGTCGGGGACTAACTTGCCAGGGTAGCTGTATGTTAGCTAGCTGGCTTGAACTAAGTTTAAAAATTAAAAAAAGTATTTATTGGCTGTTTTTGTTTGAGTTTAAGGATTGGTTCTGTATTTAGGCGCTCCCCCGATTCCTCTTAAAATTAAAGCTACAAAGAGCAGGGGTTTACATTTCATGCGAGGGTTGCCCAATTAATCGCATATCGTAATCACGATTGGTTCATCTGCACTTAGCTAGTTAATTAGGTCATATGCGGTTAATTACGTTTATTAGTATGCTGTTATTGCACCGCAATAATTTGTAGTTGAAACCTGAATTCACAGACCTAAGTCCATAAAGAATGTTTTTATTATGTGGACTATTAATGATGCAGTGTAAACGGTGGATAGTGGTATTGGTTAATGTCAGTGGGTTGGATAATGCTGGGTTGTCAAGTCTTCGGGAAGTAAAACTAATCTGTGTTTAGTTACGTTTGGTTTCTTGGCCGTGTCGTTAGTGATCTTTGAAGCATAAACAATAGTTTAATAGCTTCCTGGCTTTGTTATAAAAATTTCAAGGACAGAGAATGCCTGTCCAAAAGCGTTTCTCTCCCCTCTTCTCCACATACATCTTTTAATATAGATGAGATGCATCTAATGTTTCAATTGACTGTTTTGTGTTTTTAATATGCATGCTTAATATTTTTCATTCTACAGGCACCAATCTTTTGTCAAACCTTATTGCTGTGTTAGTTAACTCATACATTTAAATTTGCTAAGACAATGAACATAAGTTTACATGCAGTGCACTTTATTTGTTATTTTAGCAGCTATATAGAAGAAAATATAGTTTGACATAGTGTACTTATATTCAGTGTGTTCAGCCATTACTGTTCTTTTTGCAGCAGTTGCCAGAGTACAGCTTGAAACACCATATCCTGATGTTTTATGGACTACGGTATGAGTAGTGGACTGGGCTAAATGGATAGTTTGCGTGTTGCTGCTCTGCACGTGATTGGCAGTTTTGGCAATGTGTTTAGATTTGAATGTTAAAAAACAATAGATAAATCTTTAGCAAACAGTCGCTAAATTACACTCCCTTATTGGGATTTATCCCCAGAGCTCCTGTGATTGGCTGTGGCAGCTGGGTATAATAAATGTGTTAAACACTGCCTACCTACACACTGATTAAGCAATAAACACTGAGTACACTGACTGTCAAAAGCATTTAAAGACTAACGCAAAATCATTGGGAAAATCTTAACCAGTGCACCTTTAGGTCTGTCCCCTCAATTGATATAACCTCCCTCATGGGCCCAACTGTGTAACCCTGGCTGTCATGGTAACTGACAGAGTTCTACACCTATATTTCTGTTGTTCATAAAACATTCAGTGGACACATTAATGTTTTGTCAGTCTGCTGTTATTCCTGCCATTTCATCACAGAGCTGTTTATGTAGTATTACACAATCTAAATTTGAAAGATTTTTATGCAGCTACTAAATGAAATGCATTAGCCTAATTATGACCTTTGTTGATGAGTAAATTACCAAGGCCGTTGCCATGGAAGCCATTAGGTTATTATATGATTTATTGTTTGCTACAAAACCGAGGTTAAAATATAACACCTCATTTTCATGTGCTACTAAACTACATTTGCAGTCAGATCTTATGCATGATGAAAGCCATACAACTCTTTTAATCCATTTGCAACAGGATCTTCCAGATCATCTCCAGCTTCATTCATGAATGAGTCAGGTTTTCCGCTGACACAGGTTGTCAACAAATGGTTTCAAGTGTTCGACACATTTACGCATGCCTACGGTGACAGTGTGTTACTTCTGTTGGCTATTTGAATTACCAGAGGTGGTCCTGCCAGAATAACGTCTGACTCAAGCAGTTATCAGTGTCTCCTGTTTCTGATGATGTATTGATTTCTTTGCTTCAGCAGTCGGACGGAATCTGAAAACGTATAGCCTAAGGATTGTTTCATTAACAGTAAAATTTCCAGCTGTCTTCCTGTGGAACACCAAAGATGCAATTAAAAGTTCCCTCAGATATAGTTGAATGTTGGCCTCTGTAATCAGATTTTGCGAGAAGCACGTGCTCTTTTTCCTGTTACCCTGCAGTTATTGAGTAAAATAAACAAAAACTGTAATCCCAGAGTCTTATGTGCAGACACACTTAGGGTTTTGTTTTTCTGAAAGGATGGTGAACGTTTTAAGCATGTTTTATAACATCTCAGCTCTGGTTATTTCCAAATTTGTAACATTATTAGTCTGCTTGGAAAATCAAATAGGGACGTATTTGAGGTAACTTAGGAAAGAAGAGATGGAAATGTATAGACATTAGGCCTAAATCTTTAAACTGCTTCACTTCTATGAAAGGTCTTGAAACTTGAGGATTTGAAACTGTTGTTCTGAAAGTGTTTTTGAATTATGCAGGAAACACAAGGCCAGTCTTCATGGGCATAATGGAAGTTTTTCAATTACAGAGAGATTGTGAATGAAAAATTTCATAGTTTGTTTTTCAAATGCTATTCATATACTGTTGCCTAAGGATATGTAATCTAATACTTGCATTCTTGAAAATCACTGAAGAGCATTAGAATAAACCGAATGCCACAAAAACATTTTATCAGATTCTGCTAAGATCTCAAAGTGTGGATGTCGTTTATTTTTGGGTTTACTGCATCTTTCTTACATTATTGCAAGACAGGAAACATGAAACCCCCCGCCCACAACAAAAAAGACCGTTTCTTCAGACCCATGCTAAGAATGGCATTTTAAAATGATGGGCATGCTGGCTTTTATTTAAATGCCCGTAGCCGTGTTTGTTTTGAGTACAAAAGTCACATCACATTTGAATGTTCAGAAAGGTGCCAGCTATGGCCTTCTGTTGGTTGCTTTGTTGTGCCAATTATGTGGGCAGAAAATTTGGCAGCAGTAAACCAAAAGCAATTCTGCCATTGATCTCTGTCTTCCATCTCAGGCTGATTGTTTGTCTTTCAGGTGCCCTGGCTCAGCGGGTGGCCCGTAGGGCTGCCGGCAGGCCTGCCTGTAGGGCTGTCTGTGGCCACTCCCTTCCCTCTTCATTTTCTACTTTGAGAGCTTCTGTCCAGATTTTGCCCGTTTGGTTCCTGTTACATTTGTCAGTCCAGTCAGACTATGATGGACAATTTCCCAATCCTGTGTTACAACAGCCTCTGGGAAATCAGTCTGGAGTCAGTAGGAAGTAATGCCTATTGCAGGTTTGAACACATTGCTGAAGCACAATGTTTAGGATGTGCTTTGATGTTGGCTGAGGGGGAACCTGACTAAACCAGACAAACATCATCTCCTTTCACCTTATGTACTCAGCGCAATACGAATAAACATCCATTATCACTCTTGTAAAAAGACTGAAATCCTGTTTTTTGAAGAAGCTAAATGCTGTAAAAGTAATGTAAATGTTGTATTTTTCAACTGAGATTACCCCCCCCCCCCCAGAGTAGTCACCAAACGCTCTGCTAAATGCAGCTAAATATTCATCCCTGCAGTGTTCCGTTGTATTGCAATACGTTGCTTTTATAATCATGGATGCTTTGTGCCTTGATGTCATGCCAGTCAGCTGCAACACTTTTAGCATTCAGTGACAATCCCCCTCTCCCCAGTTACTTCTCAGTTTATCCTTTGAACGCCATTCGCAGTGTTTTAAGAGGAAGCTTGTGGGATTCAGCAAGTGTCAGTTTCTGATAGTGGGATTATAAAGTATGCTGTACACCACAGCATGGCTCCAGATGTTACAAACGGAGTCTGACCTCCCTCCACTGTTCTGTCTCGAAGGGCAGTTGCGGTTTTTAGCCTCAACCACTTTGAAGGGGTGACCATCTGTGAGCACTTAGATGACGGCTCTTCGGTGGAGTTTAACTCTTAATGAATCAGCCAGAGGTTTAATGTCTTGGTTTTTGCAGACCTGTTATTCAGTAGCTACACTCACTGTGCATGCGGGGTGGTGATTTTATAATTTTCTTTCTGAAGGGAAAGGTCCGTGAAAGAGAGCACGCTATTAAAGCAGGAAATAAGGACCCGGTTTCGATGACGCCATGAGAAACGGGGCCGATTAAGTTGCGAGAACCCGGAAAGGACCGCGTGCAGCGTGCTGTGCTGAAGGGCAGTTCGAGCCCGTGTTCCTCGGTGTGACCATGTCCTCCCTGCCAGAGAGCTCTCTGTGTTAAGCTCGGTGAATGCAGAGCTGGTGGTGATACAGTAACTGATAAATTACGTCTTTGACACTCATTGCCTGGTCTCCGTGGCCATCCGAGGTGATGGATGCACTGTAGTAAAGATCAAAAGATGAAAACATCTAATGTATCCAAGCTGTTAAGAACCTGTGCAGAACTGTAGGTTCATGCTACTTGAGCCTACGAAAATGTTGTAATTAAGCTGATCATTAGACATCTGGGCAGGGTAAACTTTTATTGATCAGAACACTTGCTTTAATGTCTTTCTACCTTTATTTGCCCCTGCAGGCTAAGGACAAAATGTCACAGACGTCAGTGTTAATTATTTACAATGAGTGGGGTCAAAGGGCGTGCTCTGCTGACTAGGGTTAGCCTTTCAAGCTTTGCTCCACTAAGCCACCCTGAGCTCACTGGCCTGTGAAGAAGCATGGCCAGCTCAATTAGTTTATAGGAACCAGCCTTCCACTAAGCACCAATTTCCACCAACTGCATTGCTGCCCAACCCCCCACACACTCCTTTCTCTTCCTGTATTCATAACTGTTCTTATCGTACTTTAATTTCTATCTTTCTCATTCTTTACTGTTTTTTTTTTTAATGTCTCAAGAAGACATTTTTCCATTTCTCTCTTTTTTTTTTATTTATTGTGGAAGCGTTTTGTTTTTTTTCTGACATGTTGGTTTAAAAAAAAAAAAAATTGATCTTTTCTCCATGTGTCTGACTGACTCAGTTCTAGCTTAAAAAAAACAAAACAAACCACCACCACCAATTATTAACAATACATTTTTTTTTTTTTTAAATTGAGCAACCTCAGTCAAGTCAAAACCTTTTTTAAAGCGAAGTCTCACTAACACCTGGGCTTCACTCTTGACGTTGTAGATATCATGTGAATTCATGTGAATCAGTTGCAGTTTGTAACTATGTGGCCTTCTTCCCTTCAGGGCAAGATGTGGGTGACTGGGAAATTGATATCGATACGTTGAGGCTGCTTTGTCCCCTTCTTCCCGCCCCCTTGGAGGTCTGAGAAATCAGACACTAAAGTGACAGACTCAGGGAGCTGGCACTAAAATGTCCCTAAGTGGTGGCACTGCAGGCGGGAAAGGTGTGGACTCGAATGCGGTGGACACTTACGACAGCGGTGATGAGTGGGATATTGGCGTCGGAAATCTGATTATCGACCTTGACGCTGACTTAGAAAAGGACAAGCTCGAGATGTCTGGCTCGAAGGAGGCCGGGGGAATGGCAGGTCCACCTAGCGCCGTCGCCAGTCTGCCCGACAATATCAAGTTCGTGAGCCCCGTCGGTGCCCCTCAGGGCAAAGAGGGCAAATCGAAATCCAAACGCAACAAGAATTCTAAAGACACTAGTAGCAAGTCTCCAGCAGGAGATGGAGCGAAGAAAGAGCATCAGGGACGAACCCAAGGGGAGGTTACTGGGACAACTGGTAGTACTGGAGGCGCTGGCAACTCCACACCTGGCAAGGGCATTGAGAAGTGTGGGAAAGCGTCTCGCGGGGTACCGAACAGCAAAAAGGAGAAGGAGGTGTCTGGCGGGAAATCCAAGAAGGAGAAGAACGAGAGCCTGGTGGCGGTGGTGGCCATCGAGAAGGAGGTAGCCGCTAATGCTCAAGCAGTCGGGAACAGCGCACGTGGCACCTCCTTCGACGGAGTGCCGAACGCGGACCTTGCGCCGACGGAGGTGCTCGGAAACAACGCCCTGGAAGCCGTGGGAATAGTGCAGCTGCCCGTTAAGTCGGAGCCGGAGGAGCAGGACAATGGGGAGTGCAGAGCGCTGAAGAAGGTGAAGAACGAAAAGGTAAGCGCACACCCTCTCGATTGTGTCACTCAGCAGCCGAGGGTTTGATTACAGCGTGGACGTGTCGGGTTGCCGAGCAGCGCCCCGGCGAAAGCCGTAGCGGCGCTCTCGATGTTGTTGATTGGCTTCTGTTGGAGGAAAAGTGGCCTGGATCTGGTGTGAAGGGTTTTTTTTTTTTTCTCCTCTGCTAAGCTGTCTAGTATGTCTGCTCGGCTTATAAAATGTGAAAGTGGTTTCGAATGTTTCCGCCATCCTGTATCGTTTCTGCTGTGATTTTGATGGTCTTTGTACTTGGCTAGCTAAATCTGTGCCTTCTCAAAAGGTGTCTGCAGTGTATTAGTCATTTTAAATCTGTTGACTAATGGATTGTGTGTGTGTGTGTGTGTGTGTGTGTGTGGTTATGTCATCTCTGCTGATTGTCCTGTCTAGTCTGCAGATTACTGAAGTGATTGTATAACAAACACAACACTCAGGGCAGCACACTTAAAACGACACATTCATTGTTAGGAGTGTAAGAATGCAGTGAAGGTTACTGGTCTGAGTGCTTTGCTAAAGTGATGAGTTTCTAAGCGGTGAAGGGTTGGAGAGAGTTGTTCAGGCCAAATTGAGACCTTCACTTCGCCACTGAGGGCCCAGGGCACGCGATGCGCTGGAACCTCACTTAAAGAGCGTGCTTTGTTCTCGTCAGATATCCTGAGAGAGGAAACCCAAGTTAGCAGGCAAGGGCATAGATGTGTGGCACGGTCTGATGGTGGCAGAGGGGAGTGCCCTTGGAGGCCTGGAATGTACGGGCCCCAAGTTATCAGATGTGCGTTTGATTCTTGCCGAGGGTGTGAGTCAGTGGAATGGCTTGCTTATCTTTTGCTCCACTTTTGGCAACTTGAAAAATGCTTTGATGGCTTCAGTGTAAAAGCTTCAGTGTAAAAGTTCTGTGCAATTTCTTTACATAGATAATGGAACCGCAAGGAAAAAAAATTGGTTTAGCCAGAAGGCAAACCACAAGTGCTTTGTTGCTTTTAAAGTCGCACTACTACAAACTTAATATTGCATGTTTTGCTGAGAAGGTTTACATGTAAAAAATTTTATTGTGATTTCCCATCTGAACTATGTTCAGTTTGAACACATAGGCTGCAGCAGTTAGCTGACCTCCACATCGATGCAAAGAATTTGTTGCTGGGGTTTTTTTGTCGTTGTTGTTGCGATCGCTCAGTTGTTCATTACAGAACGCCACAATTCGCTTTTAGAAGGAATAACTATGTCGAAGACGTTGAGACGTATTTACAGAATGGCTACATCAGTGACGGGACCACTGGACTTTGAACCCATAAGCAGAACTATGCAGAGAGATCAAAGCCGATCTCTTTCACATAACACAAGCGCTCGAGGTGCGTGTTTTGCTCTGTTTGAAAGCGTTATGTTATCTGTATTTTCCCCAAAACAAGACCACTGAAATGGCCGTTGTGTGGTGCTGCAGCAGTTATTCAAACTGTTTCGGTGAAAACTCGTTACTTGCGGTCAGAGTTGTTTGTAAAATGGCACGAAGCTGAATTTACTTTGCAGCTTCATCAGAAACATAAAACGCAAACGTAAACACAAACTGCCAACTAATTACGAAAGTGGTTATTATGAATATATTAGGCCTGTGATTTGTGATTTTGAAAGTAACTATTATCCGTGAGTAGGTACCTAATACTAACCAATTGAAAGCCTTTTTAAATAGTGATCTAATGTAACGGTGCTGTTCCACTTTGTAACAGTGTCGCAGGTTACACGTCCTTGGCGTAATGCACTTCCATCCCACCTATGGCTCCTTTTACCATATTAGATGTTCTTATATTTAACACTAAATCGATTGTACCGTTTCGAGTATGGGCAAGAAATTGAATAAATTGGACTAAACTCTGATTTTTTTGGTAACAAGGCTCAGGTTTTTTGTCATAATAAAAATGTAAAATGTTTGTTTTACTTGAGCAATACTTTATAAAGGCATTTTTCTGTTCTGCTAAAGATGAAATAAATACAAACCATATATTTAGAAGAACAGCATGTATACATGAAACGAGAAAAATCCACATTTAATACCTGTGACGTGGCAGGCTTGAACGATTCATCACAAATGCAATCAACCGATTATCTGATTACTGAGAGCCATTTGCTGCAGCCCTGTTGTGCTGTAGCAGTGACAGGAAATGGGAGGTTGATGACCACTTCTTGTCGAAACGTGCGAGCGTTCACGTGCGAGCGTTCACGTGCGAGCCAGTAAGGTGCCATTTTGCGAGGAGCTCAGCCACTGACCTTTAGTTGACTTCACGGTGCATTCCGGTGGCTGGAGTGTGAAATCTCTGCTGTGTTAAGCCCGCACACACACACACTTCACTGTGCTTTTGAGGCCCCTGCCGCATAATTTGATATGATTAGTTCAGCTCTCAACCCAAGATTTGTTGCATCCAGCCAGCCATCCTGTTTTAGGTGGATGAGTTAGACTGTTAATTTTGTTTTGGAAACTTCTGCACATATGAAACATATGAGGTGGTTCTTGGTCCTTCACCAACCAGGAGGAAAACCACACAAGGTCGCGAACACAAGGGCACTGCGCCCTAAAGCGATGCCAGATCTGGGAAACAAAGGCCTTTCCCGCCGAGCTACTCCTGCCCTCCTGCCTCCCTGCCCTCCTGGCTTTGTAAAGGAAGCGCGAGTGCGTGCCGATCGGCGAGGGGCCGGGCCTTGGCGGGAAGGTGGAGGGGGTGGGTGGTGGGGGGAGTAGGGGGTCTGGTTTTTTGCAAGCGTTCAGCTCGCACTGCTAATTCAGCTCATGAAAGGCTAGAGTAGCGCTAGCAGCTGTCTCCCATTGTCGGCCAGCGCTTTTCCAGCACGCCTCATTTCACCTTTCAGTGCGAGCAGAACAAGAGCTACAGGGCTAGGCAGGCAAATAAACAAACAAAGGGTGATGAATGAAAGAAGGCCAGAACTGTTGAATGCCTGAAGTTGCTGCAGCTCCTCTAAATAGGTATTGGATGGATGTGTAGTCGGTCTGCTCTGCGCGCTAATAATCGCGCTATAGCGCAGCTTTTGTTTTTGTGTCTTTTGCCCTGGAGGGTCATAAGCAAAGCTGTTGTGCTCTGTTGGAGGAGGAGGTGCTTTAAGGCTGGAAGGATGAGGGAGAGCTACCTAGCAGATGAGATGGAAGAGGCGGGGCTGGAGGAGAGGGGGGGTGGGGGTGGGTGCGGGGTGGTGGATGAAGGATTTAACCTTCTACGTGCTGAGTAGCTTGTTGGAGGCCAGCTGCCCTAAGCTGGTGAAATTGGAGAGGCAAGCCGGGAGAAAATCGACAACGCTCGCTGTGCTGGCTCTGCACGTTTTCCGCCTCCACTGCTTCTGCATGCCCTAAACAGTCCTTCAGATAATTACCAAACCCTTGAGGTTCCCCACGTCACCAGGACTGGGACTGAGAGCCATTAAAATAGACATTTAAAAAAAAACAACTGTTTCTTTCTTTGCTAAATGACAATTTAGGAATGTAAATCTCAAGCTTTAGGAAATAGCATGGCTCTGTGGTCGGAATATGTTCGGACAATAGCCGCCCTAAACTACCCTTGTGTTTGGGGGACATTTGGAGGCCGTTTGAGGACAGGGAGCATTGTTTTTCTTCCGTCCAAGTGGGCAGTTGGCATACATTTTGAGCAGCTGTGGCAATGGACAGGATTTTCTTATCTGGGTGGGTGGGGGGGGCAGTTTTCAGATCTCCCCTGCCCCCCCCCAGCTCATTTGTTCTTCAAAATGTTAAGCAATAAAAAAGGCTAACAAGTCTGCCGCTGTGCTTGACATCTTTGTTCTTCAGATTGAATTACTCTTCTCCTAATGAGGTTAGTGTCACAGGAAAGATTCCTTTAAGAAGATTAGATGGTATTGAAGAAGATTTGGGGAGCAGAACTGCACAGCCTCCTTTAAGAGACATGAAGCTCATACTCAGTACTGCAGTCGTTATTTTGGGGGGGGGGGCTTGTCTTTATAATGATCAGCATTTTAGGTGCCACTCCATGCTAATTAAAAGCAGCGGGCCTGGGCGAGATGTGATTGGATGAGACAGGACACGTACACTGGCATTTACTCTGAAAGGTACACATCCCGCCTGTAACAGATTTGCGTTTCTTCCTGACGGATGGCCTGTTTATATCCTATTAGCAGCTCCTTTATGTGATGGCTATAACCCGCCTTGCATCCGAGCCATCGTACATCGGCCGAGCTCCTAAGATCAAACGAGAATTTTAACGCCAGCTAACGTGAGCTGTGAGCATCGAGAGCAGTTGCAGAATTCCAGCAAGCAGAACTGGTTGTTTATCTAAGCTTAACCAGCGTTTCTCGGTGTCTAGTGCGGCATCCAACAGCAGCGCCATGGTGCTGTAAAGCTTCGCTTCCGCACGCGTTTTCCTCCTGCGTTCCACCGGGTTTCCGTCCGGTAACTTAAGCGGTTCTTTACACGAGGGGGAGAAAACGCGCGGAAGAAATCGCGCTTCTGACAAGCTAACCGGTTTCGCCGTGGCGTTCACGTTAGTGCCTTCATGTGAGCAGGCCTCCGCTCGGATGGTGCCAGTCTTCTGGTTACGCTAATTAAGTTCAAAGCTGATTAAGGCAACATGCGGGGTTTCTGTTGGGCTGGATCTGCCCCTGGACACCATGGCCGTTTTTAATTTGCCAGACGTTGGATTGTTTTGCCAGCGACCCAACTTCACCGTGCGAGCCAAACTGCTTCTGTTAACAATGGAACAAATATCAAAATGCAGTGGTGGAGAGATGGGGTACCCATGGGGTACACATGGGTTAGAAATGGGGTACCCATGGGGTACACATGGGTTAGAGATCGGGCTGTAGAGGCCTGTTGGTCTGGTGTCTCATGACATCCTTACAAGCCACTCTTGGCTACGAGACAGCTACGAGACAGCTACGAGACAGGCTGCCTTGTATCCGTGGATAATTGCTCAACATCTTTTTGTTAGTTTGATATTAGTGTTTATAGCGCCAGTGTGGTGCTTCGGTCTTAATTAGGCCATTTTACAAATAAACAATCAGGCTGGGGAGCGAGTTGGTTTCTTTAGTGCTGAAGAGACTGGATGATTTAAATTGGTGCACCATAATAAATCTCAAAGCACCAATATCTGGTATGAAAACGTTTTTGAAGCTTTCGTATTTTAATAACGGCGCCATGGTTACGCACAGCCCGTGACGTGATTTAGGCGGTCAGCGTGGAAACGAGCCAGGATTGATCCATGGCCCTGAACCGTGCAAGACGGATACAGCCAACGCTACAGGCCATCATGAAAGGAGTTTATTTCCTATGATAATCCGCATCAAGGAGGCCCTTGTGCCAGGCGACGCCCCCTCCTCTCCACTCTGAATGTGGGGGCCTCCCTAATTCATCCTACAAAGGCTTCCAAAAGGAGATTACGCTACTGGGAGAAATGAAAAAAGCGAGACCCACTGCTTCTCAACAGCTCCCGCCTAAGACTTGTGATTACCTGGGCGAACCCTCATGGCTGGCTGCGTTCAATTTTGAACTCTTCGCTAGAACGCTATTAATTAAAAACGAATGTCCATTCAAAACAAAACATTTTGCATGTTCGGAGCGCAGAGTCTCAGGGGAGCCCAGCGCTCCCACAGAGTGCAGATGAGTGTGCTCTCATTCAGACCCTGTTGTTTCCTCTCTGCCGGGTGGCCCAGTGAATTTCCTCAGTGAGAACCGTAGCCTGCATTACGCATGAGGCCTTCGTTCTGCACCCTGGACGTTTGTCACCCCACGAGACTTTAATGCCACTTCCATATCCTGGAGAAGCTCGCGAAAAGACCCACGTAGGCCGAATTTTTTAAATTTTTTTTATTTTTGGAGCCAGTTCTTGCCCTGTATGCGAGGTATATAGGCACAACCATAACAGCAGGCCATTTCTAACAGAAGATTGAATCTGTGTGCTCCCGAGTTCCACATTAAGCAGCGGCCATGGAGATGGAGACAGCTGTGGGTTGCTAGCTATGGGCTAGAAGTCATGTTGACTACAGCGGCGGCTCCGTTCCAAAAATTGTGAAGGAGAAGAAGAGGGGGAAAAAAATGCTTGAGAGGGAGGCTGACATTTCGGCACCAGTAAACCGAGCCTGTATTTATAAGACCTCGGTTAGTGTCAGAAATTACAGCGCCTGTGTGTTTTGGCAGTCGGGCTGGAGTAGGCGCGCTCCAAGCCTTCGGCAGAACCTCACACCTACGGCGAGCGTAGCATCGCAGCAGCCAGCTGCAGGTTGCGTGCCATGTAGCGCTCACGCTCGCTGGGTAGGGCTCGCAAGCCAATCACCTCCAAGAACAACGGCGCCGTGGAGCTAGCGCGCTACGCTAGCGCTAACCGCGGAGGCCCGGGCCGGTGGTCCGGCCCATGAGGTTGGAGTTCACTGTGTAAAATTAAATTGGCTTGAGAAGCTCGGGGTGGGGGGTGGAGGGAGTAAGCCCTTTCCTTACTTCAGCCCACATATGTTGTGTCTGTTGGAGGTAGTGCCACCCACGTGGAGGCTTGTCTCTGTTTAGAGGAAATGTCACATGCATGACTTCTATAAATAGTTTGGAGGCTGAGGTCTCTAGGGAAATTTCACTGGTGAATAACAGCTTGCCTTTAACGGCAGGCCAAACAAAAGTCCAACTGTCTAATAAAAATCGCTGTAATTGTTGTAAAGTTAAAGCAAATAAGTTATTTAAAGCATCGTCATGATATATGAAATTGCTTTGATTGTCCAGGAATGTTTTATTCTTGAATCAAGTCTTCATTATTTCCAGTCCTGGGTGAACTAAACCATTTCTGCTTTCTGAAATCGCCTGTATACGTCAAACAATTGGAGTGTTAAGTACGTCTGGGGAATAATGATGACATGTTTATGGAGAGCTCTGTTTCCTGCGCTCCCTTCAGAGGCACCCGGGAGCGGATCGTTTCTCGTTCGACGGCCCGCCGCGGGACCGTTCCCGCCGCTCCCCGCTGCTCCGTCGGGGCTCCGTCTTGCGTGATGAGGTGTGTGGGTAAAGCGGAGGGCTAAAGAGGGCGAGATCCTCACTGTCTCTTATCTTCTGCTCGAGAGGGTGACCTTGGCGAGAATGTGGATTATTATTGTAACGGATACTGTTGTCGGTGGATGGCTAGGAGCTGCACTGGGAGGTGGAGGTCGTGTAGGAAGGTGGAGCTTCTGCCCTTCCCTACATATCCGTCTGCTGTCGTGCTCTCCCCTCTCTCTACCCTCACCAGGTCCTGCATCTCGTCACTCCTGTGGTTTGACATCTGGATCATTTCCTTGTTTTACCAGCCCCCCTCCCACCAAAACACCACCTCCTTTGTTCTTGTTTGCATACAAGAAAAATACCGGGATGAAGAGCAGTCAAAGCTGACACTTTTCGCTCGAGGTTTAGGTGAAACCGGCTGACTTTCCCACGTCAAAGACACGAACTGAGCCAAAGTTAGTTTTGGCCCGTGTTTGCACCCTCCCACTAACCCACAACAGCTCTCATCATTAAAACATGTGCTGTCCCATACCGCCGTGCCAAGACCTCACAAAGGCCATGGACACTGCGCAGACTGCAGCACGCGGCGCTCCGCTCCTATTTACGCCTCCTATCTACGCCTCCGTGTGCAAGTAAAAAATTGACAGCTCCCCCCACCTCCTGCTTCTCACAGTGCTTCCTTTTCCAGGCTTTCATTTTCATTCTCAGGGAGGAATGCTAGCCCGCCCCCCCCCCCCCCCCCCCCCCCCCCCCCCCACCCCCC
>JAOXYF010000001.1:3392258-3408004 GCA_028565775.1 Sternarchorhynchus goeldii | reverse complement strand
GGGAGCGAGGGAGGGAGGGAGGGGAGCGAGGGAGGGAGGGGGAGGGTACAATTTCCTTGAGCACTGCATCCTATTGAATGTCAGATTCACTTAGCAGTCAGTGCTGTTAAAAGGGATGAGGATATGCTTGAGAACAATGGACTCATTTGAAGTGCTTAAAATGAGTAATTTGATGAGTGCAGGTCGGTTATCTCTGAAAGCATAAGGGCAGTGAGGAGCTGACAGACTGTTCCTTAAAGACACGACCCAGTAGCATCTCCCCGTGTCTTACACTCCTGCCTCTCGCATCGCTTTAATCAATGGGGCTTCGCTCACATCGTGTGCGTGTGCGCGTGCGCGCGTGTGCGTTTTCCCGACGGTACTTCAAGTGATCTTTCACAATCTCATTTGCATATTCTCTGCATAATAACCATCATTGATTGTGTTTGTACATTTCAGTCTTTTAGCACAACTGTTATTCACAGATTGATTGATTGCTGTTCTGTTTGCTGCCATGAGAGGCGAGAGTTGCATTTTCCCCCCCCAGTACTGCTTCCCCTAAAGATGTCTAGTGGGAACCGTTGAAAATCTGTCCTCATAGCAACAGGTGAACAACCAGAAGCTGTTGCTAAGGGCCTGAGATGAGAGGGAATTCATCTCTGCCTGGAACAGCTGTTTGCTTTTGGAGAACGTCTTTATCATGTGGCTCATCCTGTTCCGTTTCCCTGACGAGCTGGTGCTTGGCCTCGGCGTTTAAGCTTCACCAGTCGTGCTTCTCCGAGCTACGATAAAGGAAGATGTTTCACCAAGACGGCTTTGCAGCCGCTCCTCCCTGCAGGCTCTTGCTACCTTCGTTTTTTTTTCTATCCAGATCTTCCAGATCTTCCACTCCCACCCTGGTCTGAGTCTGGCATGACGCAGCACCTTTTCTCACCCAGCATGGATAAATCATTCAGTGAATTCCTTTCATTGATGTGCTGCTGTAGCAGTTGTCATTTAAGTTTCGAACGAAATGTTTTGGCTACAGGCCGCTAAACCATTGCAGCCTAGAGCAGGTACTACCATATACACGGATGATTCGCTGGAAAGCTACAATTTAAAAGCACCAATGAGTAAATGCTGATAATGGTTTATACAAAACCCCCCGTGGAACGTGCAAGGCTCTTGCGCATTGCCATGTGGCAGACACTGTTTAAATAACGCACTCTAAATAAACGTCCATCCACTTGAGGTGGAACATTAACAGTAAAAGAGTTTTTCATACAGATAAAAACATGGCAGCTTGTGGTGTCCTGGCAGCCATTAGCGCCCCGTCAGTTCCTCGCTGGTGTTGAGCTGCAACCATCTCCTCTGTGGACCTCAGCCTCTACCCCAACAGTTAGGTTGCCTTTAGAGTGTTGAGAGGACTCTCGTATTTTTAATGGTTCTCAGAGTTCAGTGCTGAAGTTGCATGTCTCAGAAAGCCCGTCTGTCACTAGATGCTGCCTTCTGGGGGGAAATAATATTTTATTTAGTGCTGATAATTTGGTTGTTTTGATATTTTTCCAAACTTCATTGGGGCATGGAATTTGTCCTACTGGCAGAGACACAGGAAAAAGTCGATTGTGGAATTTTCCAGCATTTTTTTGGTAATTTTGTTGTTTTTGTTAAGAACCTTGCATTGTCCTTTTTCCCACCTTGGGCTCAGAACATGGGTATCTGTGTCCGTACCCGACCTGAATAGAATTGTTTGTCCCTCACGGTTAGAACCGCCCGGCCATGCTACAAGTACAGAGAACGCTGGGAAAGATGACCCCGGGGTAGATCACTACGGAAACTGAAAACCGCATGTGATCAGAGCAGTGCTGTGGAACAGACCACCACTGCCACACAGGAGGCATCTGCTGTTTCTCTCCTTTCCTTTAACAACCCCCCCCCCCCACCCATCCAGATTCATGTGTAATAAGCTAAAGTAATTTATTAACAGGGAATTAGGCCAACAGCTCTTTGCCATTATAGGTGTTAATGGAGGAAGGGTGCAAATTCCGCAGAATAATCTCGCCTGAAGTCTCCTCTAGGGCTGAGGCGGCTACGCTGACAGCTGGACGATGACTTGTCCGTTTGTGTTCCCACACCAGCCCCCTGTTTAGGCAAGTCCTCCGCAATCGTAAATCACAGAGTGGTTAAAATGACAGTAGATTTTCTTCCCAGTGTTGGGTTTCGAGTACAGTAATGGAAAGTATGAGTCCGTTATGACCTCACTCGAATGTGATAATTATGCTATTAGACTTCACCCAAGGGGGCATCGAGAACTTTTCCCATCCATGGTCTCGTCCTGATTTTTTTTTCTTCCCCCCCTCTTTTCTTAACCTGAATTCCAGCCAAACTCTGAGCCCTCTGGTCTTGTGTTTTTATCATCTTGCTTTTTGTGCTGAAGTGGTTTCATCTCCTGTCGTCAGCGTAGAATTGTAAAGAGCCTTTTCTTCCGTGAATGCCTTCGCATTTAGCTCTGCTGCCTGGCTGTGTGGAGAGCAGGCGTTATGAGGAGCTGTCTTCCAGTTTAAGACCCCCTTTTCTGTCTATGCTCGTCTAGGTTTTTCTCTCTCTGACTGCGGACGCGTTGTACAGTTTGAATCAATTACGGAGCGCTGGCTTCCTGCTCCAGTGCTCTCAGCCTAACGTTTAATTGAATGAGCTGGTCAAAGTTCACAGCATGAGAGGTTCTAGCGCAGCAGCGCTAGCGTGAAGCACCTCTCTCTCTCCCCCCCCACCCCTAATGAGCCTTGTGGTCTGGCAGGGAACAAGTGAGGACAAACGTCAGCCGCGTGAAATGCTCGCTGTTTTTACTTCCGTATTTATAGAACTTAACTGGGTTCCGTCACTAACTATTTTGCGATCTACCCTTTGCCATCCATCCATCCATCCATCCATTCATTCATTCCCGCAGATGGAGTCTCCGGTGTCTACGCCCGCCCCTCCGCCGCTCCACCTCCTGGGCAACGCGGACATCGCTTCGCCCTGCGAGCAGCTGATGGTGCGCACCCGCTCCGTGGCGGTCAACACGTCGGACGTGGCCTCGGCCACGGAGCCGGAGTGTCTGGGGCCCTGCGAACCCGGAACCAGCGTCAACCTGGAGGGCATCGTGTGGCAGGAGACGGAGGACGGTGAGTGCATTTCTCCTTTAAGTTTCACGTAAATCAAGAGAGTTCTGATCTTACTGTCGAGAAGGAGGGAATGCGTGTGCATCCAGGTGGTGGGGAGCCTCCCACGCTGGACCTGAAACGAGCCTCTGAGCTGCGGCGCACAGAGACGCTCGACCCCCCTCAGCCTTCCCAGCACCTCGGCCTCCTGGGTGGCTGCTCTGTTCCTCGCTGTTGGTGTGCTTAGTGTCACTCACCCCACACCTTTCTTTAGAAGTGTGTGTGTGTGTGTGTGTGTGTGTGTGCGCGTGTGTGTGCGCGCATTTTTGTTTGTGTGTGTGTGCGCGCATTTTTGTTTGTGTGTGTGTGCGCGCATTTTTGTTTGTGTGTGTTTGCGTGCGAGGGAGTGTGAACCTGTGTGTGAGAGTAGGGGGATATGTTGGCCTGACTCACTGGTTTGAGAGATGGTGTTTAGAGAGGCATGTAAAACAAGGCTGTGCACATTTCCTGCCTCAGGCACCTGGTTCACTGAAGCCCTCCTCCTCCTGCCTGACCCACGGGAGAGAGGTACCCGGGGGCTTCTCACCTGCTCCTCCTGGAGAGGAGTTGTTATCCACCGTCCGTGTCTGGCTGAGGGTCTGGGTCCATCAGCCCTGTGTCCACCACTCTGCTCCTGCCTTCTCTTTGGGTTTTGTTTAGGTGCCGTCATGGCCTCTGCACCCCTCCAGTAGCAGAAGCAGACAGAAGATCTGTATCTTAGTGACACTTTGTGTGGGTGGAAAGTAGAGCAGCAAGATCCTGTGGCAGAGAAAGCGTCTATCAAACGCACCGCGACGGCTTTCCGTTGTGCTCGACTCCCATAAGGATGTCACAGCCTGTCTGCCCACATCTTTCACCATCTTGAGTCGTTATGTCCTGGTGCTAGCCGCATTGCTGTTGTAAATGCCACCAACACACCAGATTCTGGACGGCCCTCTGCTCCTGTTCTTACTGAGGTTTGGGGGTTTTTTGTTGTTGTAGTTGTTGTTTTCAACAAAAATCTAAGCTAGTTGGTTTCACAGTATAAAATGTGGTAAGTTTATGTTGTCTGAAGACATGAGAAGCCTGCTTTATGCAGTAGTTTTTCAGTCTGTTTTACATCTGTGCCCTTAATGAATAGAAAGGAAGGTGAATGTTTTAACTTGGATATGGATTTAAAGAGTTTCTGAAAGGTTCCCCTCACAGCGTCTGCCAAGAACTCCATTGAGGGCCTAGCTCAGGAAGTTCACAGCCTGGCTGGCTTTTGCTCAAAAGCCTGAACCCTTTCAAAGCTGTTTGGACCAGAAGACTTAAAGTATCAGTTTTATTATAAGATTCTGGGTGCAAGTATAAATTAGATGACGATAAGCCATTTTTTTAAGCACAGCTCGACTGCGATAAACAGATACAGGGAGAACGTTGCATTGAGATGAAGTTGGTTTACACTTTACTGCATATCAGTTTGAAGTCATTTTGTGAACCAGTAGCTGAGGTGCCGTGAGGAGATATTTCCAATTGTAAGGGACAAAAAGACTTGAGGAGAAGTACAAGCCAATAATCAACCCATTAGCAGCCCTGCCTAATCAAGAACAACATTATCAAAACAACAGACCACTCTATTCTCATGCCTGTTTGCTCCGCATGTAAACCCAGACCTGTTCATCTCCCCGAGATCACGAGGCGTCTGGAGCAGACGACTCTCTGCTGACGCGGGACACCCTCACCCCCGCCGCGCCTCCTGAGGTCCCGAGCGACGCGTCTCCAAGTCTCGCCCTGACCCATGCGGGCGGGGAGCTGGAGGCGCAGCAGGCAGACGCGTCAGCCGCGCACGCTGGTGCCTCCAAATCTCGACCCCTAAATCTTCGCAAAGTTTATTGCTCTTGAAGCAGAGCCCGGAAAGCTCTTCTGCCAGGCCACCGATGCCGGGCCTCTCCTTCCATACGCCCAGCCGCCCCCAGCCCCCCCCCAGCTACTTCAGCTCGGCCTCTCTGCCTCCCACCTCCTTTCTTAATCCCGCAGTTGATGCTTCTTGATTGTTTGTTTTTTGTTTAATTTTAATTCGGTGCTTAAACATGTCTGTCTGTGCAGTAAATCGTGGACGGCAGCCTCGCCAGACGGCAGTGCAGCCGATCTGTGAAGGTCTCCCCGATCTGAAGCCCTTAACTGTGTTAGAAGTATTTATTAATGGACTGAAAGGGCACCGGAGGACGCATGCCAAGCTTCTGTTTGTTTCACCAAGGCCTTTGAAGGGCACGAGAGGTGAAATGACTGGCTATTCACCCCGAGTTTAGCCCCTGGGATCAGACAGGTGGCCAGAGGAACACTAATGACTCTGGGTGAAAGAGGAGGGTTGGGGGAGGCAGGGTGGGGGCTCTCCACTAATGTGCTCCACCACTGACCCCCATTGACATTTTTCAAAGAAACGGCAGTAAGCCCTAGCTCGGCCGACACGCGTGGGATTGGGGAAAGAGTTACATGTGGTATGTTTTAAGAAAACATGTTTCATTAGTAACGAAGACATTATGGCTTTTGTTGGAGGGTGTTTATCTGCGTTAGCGGCGAATGGGATTGGCTGCGTTTGGCAGCAGCGTGGAGCTTGGCGTGAGTCTGAAGACAGGGAAATGACTACATCTGTCTTCCCTTGGTCAGCAAGTACAAACGTCTTAGCAAACATTCTACGCTGCGTACATACTCCTGCGGCGAGCAAGCTGCATACCTCTCTCCCGCATTTCACATATCTTGGATTTTTGTCTAAACATGTAATTGCTAAGGTTTAGTGTATAGTTCAAGCGTTTTATAAGATTAAATGGATTGTGGGCTAATGTATATTTCACTTGGAGAGTGCTGCCGTAAAGAACGTATCCTGGAAAGTGTTTTGTTTAAAAGCCCGTAAGATGATTTTAAGGCTGAACTCCTGGAACCGCTTTGCCAGTCGCAGATTATTATGCATTACATGATGAAACTATCATCACAGAGGAGCAGCTGAAGAAACCTATTAAGTTATGTTTGGTCTCTTGAACTACCAAGGGTGCATAAACAGAATATCAACTTGGCTCCTTGTGCTAAATCATAGATATGCCCTCGTCTGCCCCAAACAAGCCTGTCTAGTGAAGCTTTTTGCTCCCTCGCCATGATCGTGCCCTTCTCTCCGCTTCAGCTGTTTTTGCACAATAACTGCACCTCTCCCGGCGGGCAGGGGGGCAGATAGAGCTGCTGCAAAGTCAAGCAGAGGACACGGTTTCCTCCAGAAATGACTCACTCTGCACCTCGCCGCTCCGGGCTGCCGGAATCATGAAGCAGGCAGTAAAAATAGGAAGGTTGCTCGGAGAGCGCCGGCCTCAGTAACCTCTGTGTGATCGGGCTAAACGGGCCCGGAGCTTCCGCTGTGGCCGTGCGCGGAATACGAGAGGGGGGCGAAGCCTGGGAAGCTGCTCACGAACGAGCCCCAAGATCGAAGGAAGAACTCCACTGTATAAATGTGCCGCCGAGTCTTTGTGAAGACGAGGGAAAAAGGAGGCTTTGCCGTTCCCGCTGTAACGAGACCCCCCCCCCCCCTCGTCCTTCGCAGGGATGCTGGTGGTCAACGTGACGTGGCGGAACAAGACGTACGTTGGGACGCTGTTGGACTGTACCCGCCACGACTGGGCACCCCCGAGGTATGTGCAAACATGGAAAGCAGAGGCCCATTTCCATGAAAACATAATGTCTATTGAAACATTTTCGAATCAAAGACAGGCACACGCGGTGTTGTTTTGTCCGTTTTGGGCTCATCAAGCAATTTATTCTGACAGTTACCCAAAACGTAAGCAAAGCAAAAAAAAAAAACCACCCAAAGACCTAAACCCTTCCACTTCATCCTACGTGGCTGAATGCGGCAGGAGCTGCCGTGGAGTGCGATCAGGTCCCTGGCTCTGCTCTCTATCAGCTCTCAAAGGCACAACCTGTGCCTGTCTGTTAGCTCTTAGACACAGCTCCCCCCTCCCCCAGGGGCAGCAGTAAGCCAGGTGTATCCCACTCACTTCATTTTAAGCCTCGGGGAGGAGGCCAGACGCAGTCTGTTCTGCGCCTAGCAGGAAAGGATAAGAATAGAACACTCCCTCTCCAGCTGGAGACAGAAATCCAAATATTGTACCAATCCATTTTCACCCTTCAATGATGAGGCGTATTAACATAGTGTTGATGGTGTACTCAGTAATTGCTTGACATCAAAGAGGATCATGGTGATTTATTCATTTGAACATGCTTCACTGCAAGTTTTAAAATCCATTTGACATGCATCATGATCTTTTCATAGCCTGACGGGATTGAATAGGCCCAGCCACTGTGCTTGAAACTGCGTTAGAACAATTAGTGTTGTATTACACAAAATGAACCCTCATTTAGAAATTTTATTTACACTGTGTAATGTCACAGGAGTGGTACAGATACATGTCAGAAGTAGTTTTAAGGCATATTAAAGCACACTTGATCTGTTGATTATTTTTCAATATCATCAATTTTATTCTATCTTTTAATCTGTCACACTCTTTCCCAAATATTTTATGATCAATCATTGGTCTCTACAAAGTCTTTTATGGTCGATCATATTATAAAATGATTTCCTTCTTCAATTTCGATTTCTTGATATCAGTTGACAAATTTTTGTTGGTCTGCTTGAACTAGAAATTGAATGTGAACGTGAATAATTTGGCCTGGTCCAAATTGCACACGTTCATGCTTCATTTCGAAACTAATCCCGTCCCGATCTTCTTCAACAAATGCATCAGGTTCTGTGAATCCCCTACAAGTGATCTGGAGATGAGGAACGGACGTGGCCGAGGTAAGAGAATGCGTCCCAGCAGCAACACCCCGGTGAACGAAAACAGCAACTCCTCCGACAACAAGGGCAGCAGCAGCAGCAAGACCAGGGCGGCCTCCAACAGCAAAGGCCGTCGCGGCAGCCAGAACTCGTCGGAGCGGAGGACCCCGCCCAACAGCACCGTGGAGGACGTCAAAGCCAGCCCTTCCTCAGCCAGCAAGCGCAAGAACAAACCCGCGTCCGACATGGAGCCCAACTCCAGCTCCGAGGACACCAAATGCAATAAGCGAATGCGCACCAACTCCAACAGTGGCGCTACGCCGTCTGGACTTGCGATCCCCACCATTAAGACGGAGTGTCTTCCTCCTCCGCTAGACCGCAACTGTCCGTCACCAGTGCTTATCGACTGCCCCTACCCAAACTGTAACAAAAAGTACAAGCACATTAATGGTCTGAAGTACCACCAGGCGCGTGCCCACAATGACGACGATATCAAGCTAGACATGGATGGGGACAGCGAGTATGGGGAGGAGTCGTCGCTCCACCCAGAGCCTGGGAGCTGTAACGGGGCGTCCGTCGCCCAGAAGGGGTCTCTTTCCCCTGCGCGGTCGGCCACTCCTAAAGGAAGGGGTTTTGAGGCGCAAAGCTTGTCTCCCTCCCCGGGAAAGTTTGGCTCCAAGCCCAAGAAAAAGAACGGGGAAGCGGACACGGAAGCTTGCGGCATTCCCATGGATGGCTGCGAAGACGGACCTTCCCTCACCGACGATGCCAGCAACGACGGCATGGAAGACAAGAAGTCCAAAAAAACCACTGGCGGCAGCATGAAGCATGACAAGCTATCTCAGAAGAACCTGAAGTCCTCCAGGCCCATGGCGCCTAGCATCACGTCGCAGCAGATGTTCTCCCTGCAGCCGACACCCTTCGGCTCCGGGAGTCCCGGCCATCCTCCGGGAATGAGCTCGGCGATGCAGGGCGTTCCCAAGAGCCCCCAGCTCAAAGGCATTCAGCCCAAGCCAGGCACAACCGGAGATGTGTCTCCCATGAACACGGTGTTGGGAAGCTCCAAGGACAAGAAGAGGAAGGACAAAAAAACGAAAGATTCCGGCAAGGATGCAGACAGTCCCAAGCCTTCCGGCAAAGGAGCCAAAGCGGAGGACGGAAAAAGCCCCTATTCCGAGTCGTCTGACCCAGGTGGCCGTAGCGAAGGTCATCTCAATGGCTCTTCAGACCACCACCAGAGTCGCTTAGCCAGCATCAAGGCCGAGGCAGATAAGATCTACAGCTTCACAGACAACGCTCCGAGTCCATCCATTGGGGTGGCAAGCCGTATCGACAGTACCGGGCAACCGCTCACTCCCCTCCACGTGGTTACTCAGAACGGTGCTGACAGCGCTTCAGTGAAGACGAACAGCCCCGCTTACTCCGACATCTCGGACGCCGGAGAGGACGGCGAAGGTAAAACGGAAGGCGTGAAGTCCAAAATGGAAGATCATCCTGTGAGGGAAGGAGCCAAAAAGACCCTCTTTCCATCGCAGGCGTCCAATAAAGAGTCACCGTACTATGCTAGCTATGACAACTACTACTCTCCAAACTACACCCACCCCAGCCCTGGTGGTGTTAGCACAGGCGGCCCGCTGCCAGACAGCCAAGCTGTAAAAGTGAAGAAAGAGGAAGAGCCGGAGCCGAATGAAGACAAGGCGAAGCCAGAAGTTCAGGAGGACCGCAAGGCAGACGCCACGTCCAGCCAACCACACCTGCAGTCGCACCATCACCACCACCACCACCAGCAGCAGCACCAGCAGCAAGCCTCAGTCATCCAGCAGCGCTCCAACATGTACATGCAGCCGCTGTACTACAGCCAGTACTACGTACCCCCCTACAGCTACCCAGACCAGGTCTACCACAACCACCTCATGAACACTAACGCCGCCTACCGGCAGCAGTATGAGGAGCGGCAGAGACTGATGGTGGAGCAGCACAGGGCGGCTGAGAAGAAGGCCGACGCTAGCATGAAGGAGAGGGAAGCCTCCATGAAAGAGGACTGGAAGCAAAAGGGGCCCATTCCCCCTGGGCTCACTAAAGCTCCCAGCATGTCAGACCTGGGAAAGGCCCAGGTGCCCAGCAAGCAGAGGGACTCTTCTTCTGAGCCAGCCAAATCAGTCATCATCCCCAAAGGGGAGGAGGCTAAGCTCCAGGCCCAGCAGGCTGAGGGCCTAAAGGTTAAGCTCAGCGAAAGTGGCCATCATGGCAAAGAAGACTCGAAAACGGGAGTGGAGTCTGTCCGGCCCAGCATGGAGCAAGCCGCATGGTATAGACAGGTAAGGAGCTCCTCTTTGACTGTGTTTGTAAGTCTGGTTGGTTGTTTGACTGGTGGATTGGTTGGTTGACTGGTGGATTGATTGGTTGGTTGACTGGTGGATTGGTTGGTTGACTGGTGGATTGGTTGGTTGGTTGACTGGTGGATTGGTTGGTTGGTTGACTGGTGGATTGGTTGGTTGGTTGACTGGTGGATTGGTTGGTTGGTTGGTGGATTGGTTGGTTGACTGGTGGATTGGTTGGTTGGTTGGTTTGCCAGGTTTATTGTTGAAGCATGCATCCACAGGTAATGTTGGCTAGTTTGGTTGCCATCTAAGGTATCTGATTAGATTAGCAGTTAGCAGTCAAGACCACGCCTTGATAATTGTGAAGAGTGATTGTTGTTTACCTGTTAATCGCGTCAGTAAACAGGTAGTTATATTGGTGGATTAAATCCAAGAGTGACTTTCACTAATGTTACCTAGTGGCTTTTTTTTGGTTTGGACTAGGTTTATTTTAGGTTAAGGATAACGTTCTCGATAACTGGCTAATTAGTCACAAACATCCCACAACTTTCATTATTAATCCAACATGCTCTGCTTTGTCCAGCTTTACTGTTCAGTGCTTTTTAAACATAAACTGACATTTTACAGTATAATGAGGCATTAGTTAGTATTTAGCATTAAAGATCAGTCATATTTTAACATTCTCTAACCCTGCAGTCAAGCACAGAGAGAGGAACCTGTTAGAATTGTCTTACTTTCTAAGTGTCATGCTTGAGTCTCTCTATAGAGACTGTCTGACCTTTGTTGACATGCGCATTAATGAGGGGGTTAAAGGCTTTAGATCTTTGTTAGCTGTGGCTGAAATGAACAGTTGAGGCCAATATTTCGGGAGTCTATGCAGGGGATTAACTTGAAAGACAGCATGCCTCTACGAAACGATGTGTTTTCCCCCAAGTACTAACGTAGAGATGACCACTCGGATTCAGCGGTCGCCTTGGAGATTTGTAAGCGTTGCAGGTGTTGTACTGTTGACACTTGCATGACTAATGGTGCGACGTGGATCACTGCGCTGAAACTGGGCCTACCCTAATTGTTTTGTTTTGCTCAAAAGTGGAGTAGAGTGTGATATGCTTTCAGTTTATTAGGCTGTGTGAAAGTGGATTATAAACGTCTTTCAGCTCGGATTTGCACCATGGAGCCGTGTTGAAGGTAATGGTTGCTGAAGGTGACTGCTCAAGGTGAATGTTTTGTTCTCCAGTATCCGGAGAACCAGAGGCAGACCGACGAGGAGCGCGAGCGCGATCGGGACCGCGAGAGGAAGAGCAAAGACGAGAGGGTTCGGCCTAAAGACGCCGGCCCCAAAGACGATAGCAAAGACGTGGTCGATCGGCCTTCCGCCATCGTCCCGGACGACTACCGGGGAGGCGGGAAGGACCCGCGGACGAACGCACACCTGACTTTCTCGTCTGCCCTGGCCCAGCAGCAGCCGTACATGCACTACATGCATGGATATCCCTATGGGCAAGGCTATGAGCCCAACCACCCCGGATACAGGGGCATGCCCTCTGTTATGATGCAAAACTACCCAGGTATAATCATTTGATGGCTTCTGAACAAGTTCTCATTTTGTGAGGTATTTTCTAGGCATGCAAACTGTAACGCTTTGCATGTTTAACCAAGCAAACCCGTGCAGGGTTGTTGAAAAAGAATTCAACTCCACTCCTCTTACCGCTACACAAGCAATCGTAAGTGTTTTGCTCAAAATAAGTGATCCAAAGGTCAAGCCATGATTGGCAACTGACAAATATTTTCAAATAATAACCCAACGTTTCTTTTTTCCCCTCCACTGTGTTCCATGAAATAATGAAAACCTTATTTTTTTTCAAGCATCAGGGATGCTGGCAGCTAATCCAATGTAAGCGCAAGCTAGCAGAAATAGCTCTAGAGAAATACCTTAATCAGCTTTGACTTTAAAGGTACGCTGTGGATGTTTTGTTTCCACTGACCTTAATGCGTACCATTTAGTCCACTTCTACTGAAGACTCAACAGAATCGTGGCAGTACATGCAGACCAGCAAAGTTTGAAGCCCCAAGTGAACCTTGAGCTTCTGTCTAGGAATTAGAACACACTGATCCTGAATGTGTCCTGTTTATTCAGTTTCTGGTGGCAGTCGTTTAAGTTATTTTCCATAGTGGGTGTAGTTTTGGTCCATATGTAACCAGTTATAATTGAAAAACACTTAATTTCTATGTAAATTTGACTCTTTTATTCACACCCTGAAATGAATCAAGTTGTTTTCAGTGAAAGTGTATTTATATATCATACACATCCAGTGCATCAACGGTGTGACCTTCCTGTTCAGGTCCCTATCTGCCCGCCGGTTATCCGTTCTCGCCCTACGGCGGTAAGATGGGCGGGGGAGAGGAGGGCGAGAAATCACGCTCCAGCCCCACGGTCAGCAAATCCGCCTCGGAGGCCAAAGCTCTGGACATCCTGCACCAACACGCCAACCATTACAAGAGCAAGTCCCCGACGGTCAGCGAGAAGCCGTCTCACGAGAGGGAGCGAGCGATTGGGGAGCGGGAACGGGAGAGGGAGCGAGACCGAGAGATGGACCGGCCTCGTTCGTCCCCGTCACAACGGATCATGACCTCGCACCACCTGGGCTACCCCCTCGTATCCGGCCAGTACGACCTGTCCTACGCCACAGGTTAGCGAGACGCCTCTTTCCTGAAGTCCGCCGACTCCGCTAGGAAGAGAACACCATTTTGTTTTGGACGTTGATGCAATAGCGATGAAATATTTGAAATTATTGGGTTCCGTGATGAAAGAATATCGAGATGCTCCAGGTCTGTGCCACTGATGTTTTCTTTTCCCCCCCACTATTTTTCCCAGGACTGTCATCATCTGCTATTGTCGCCAGTCAGCAAGCTGCTGCCTCCTCCCTCTACCCACCAGCACGGAGGTGAGAATGGTAAGACAAACAGTGAGATAACAGACAGCCCAGAACACAGGGGTGGCCGAATTGTGTGAAAAGGAGATTGGGGTTTTGAGAATTTCCCTTTGCTGAAAACGCGCCACGGTTAGAAAGAGTGAAATCAAAGACACCTACTTTGCGTGTGGCAAAAATGTTCAGCTGTTGTTTTCGGGTTTCATTGTGAGCCTACAGATGGACTTCCTGGTATTTCTGATAACCGAGCGTTTCTATGAGGACCTCGTACATGCTGTTTCAGCTCGGAGGCCCCTTTGCTAAAAAGCTTTCTGACACACACTCGGAGTTTCACAGGCCACCATCTGTTCTGAAGCACCATGATTATATAAAAGTCCCTAGACTGAGGCTGGTGTTTTCCAGCGAGCAAAAGAAGTTCAGCATTTACTGCAACCAACCTCCTTTCCTGGAAATCAGGGCCAACACTGACCCCTAATGGTTAATCAAAGCATTCCCTCAGAAATTAGTCATTGCAGGCAAAGAATTGCCATGTTGAATTATGGTGATATTTCTTGCCTCGTCATTTCAACATCTTGTCCATGTGTTTATCTTTTCTTTTAGGGAGCCCTGACTGCCTCACTTCATCTTTACAAATACTCATGTGACTGGATCACATGAGGGAGCGTTTGGAGTTCATTTAGACATCAGTTGAATGGTGTTTCTATATTTTTAGTTTTTGTTTTTTGTTCTGTTTTTTTTTTTGTTGTTGTTGTTGTTGTTGTTTTTTCTGCCAGAATGTGTGGCAGACGGATGTTTTCCTAGCATCTGTACCTCGTTCCCCTCTGAGGACTGTGAGACCAGGTTCAAAGCCATCCTGCTCCGTTATGCCCCGCCCATCTGGCTGCCGAACTTTCTCTGTGAACTAGCGAGGAGTCGTTAAAAAAAAAAGACTAAAACCGACTAAACGTCCCTGATCATGAGAATGGCTGACTGCATAACACTCCCAGAATGTGGCCAGAGGAGAGGCTTTACAACGGCGGGTTAAATAAAGAAAATAAAGACTGAACATAGTTTATGACGTCGAAGCGGTCGACGTCGTTTCTCTTTTTCTTTGAGCACGCGTTCTCGATGACATGTTAACCATTCGACTCCTGGGGGTTTTTTTTGCAGCTATTGTGTTTGATTCTGTAAGTGAGGGTTGCTGATTCTGTTCACTGTTTTGTCTCATAAACATGTCACTCTAGCGCCCGTTCCTACATAGATTCACCTTGTTTTTGTTCGAGATTTGTGCGTGCGTGCGTGTGTATGCGTGTGTGTGAGTTTTTCAGGAGGGTCAGAACTGTTCTCCCATACTCAGTCCTCACCATGAATATGTTCACAGTTCAGAGCGAAGGAAATGCCATGTTGTTAATATATTTGCTTCGGTTCTATTCATGAATGGGGAGGTGGTGAAAATTTGGTTTAGTTTTATTTTTAATTTTTATTTTTCCTCTCTTTCTCAAGTATTTATTGACGTAGCTTGGCAAGCTGTGTTTGTTTGTTTTTTTGTTGTTGTTGTTTTTGTTTAGTTCCCTCCCCCCCTCTCTTTTCACTGGAGTGATGTACATCACACTCATGAGGTCCCCTTCACTCGGCCTGCGGCTCTGTCCTGCCCTGGGACTCCCTATGGCCCCCTGCTGCTTCTCTAAGCAGGATTAGCATGCAGACACGTGACGGACATGATGATATGGTGCCGATTTGAACCCGGAGAAACTTCCCGTTCTCTGTGAGCGAAAAAAAACCCCATTACAACTATACATCCATAGTGCCACAGTGATTTATCAGCCTTTTTTAGGTAGCGCATCACTGTCAGGAGAGAGGCGGGAAGGGGGTACCTTCCAGATATGGGGAGATCGACCTTTTTCAAGTCAGCTCTTTCCTTGGCTTGGCTTGCCGAACATTCTCCATCCCTGTGGTTTGCCACGACGGATATACTGTCATTTACCACCCAGGTTCCTGAAGTGCACAGTCAGTGATGTGACGAGACATAACCGGTACTGACCGAGTGTTTTAATAGAGCTGTGTGTGGTCTGTGTTAATGTCATGTACCTGTTGACTGGGTGACACCAGAGGCCCAGTGATATAGTTTGCTCTGCGATTACTTGCATGGAGCCCTCTCGTCCTCGGGCTTTAAAGATGTGATGCTCTAATGTGTTGCAAAAGTGTGAGAGAGTGATTTTTTTTTTTTACATTTTTTTTCTTTTAACCTCTCCCATTCCCCAGTAGCCCACCATTAGGTTTTATCAGCGGATGTATGTCATATTGGTCAGCATGGTGAACTATAGCACTAGATATGTGACAGTGTCTTCTCAGGCAAAACAAGCTTTGTTCCTACACCTTTTGCTGTATGTATTGCCGTCTTTCGCTCTGCACACATAATATGATGTCTGTATATGATGTACAGAGGAATTATTTTAAAAATGCAACTGGAGAAAAATCCATCTGCTATTAAGGTGTTTCAGTGGTTTTTAACCTGTTGCGAAGCCATTTTAGTAGTTCTTTGTTTTTGTCGTTTGTTGGCTCTCCTGGTTATTTTAGTAGTTCTTTGTTTTTGTCGTTTGTT
>JAOXYF010000001.1:3380544-3392158 GCA_028565775.1 Sternarchorhynchus goeldii | reverse complement strand
ATTTTAGTAGTTCTTTGTTTTTGTCGTTTGTTGGCTCTCCTGGTTATTTTAGTAGTTCTTTGTTTTTGTCGTTTGTTTGCTCTCCTGGTTATTTTCCTACATTGTTATTTCCATACCTCTGTACCGTTGTCATGTTGAAGGGAGGGGGACTGAACAAATTCTGTTAGGATTAACATCAAGTCTTCTGCTCGATTTAAAACAAAAAAAAAAAACTCAAATCAGTATATAAGAAATCTCCCCAAACTTTTAGCTGGTTGCCTTAAAGTGAAAGGAGGAGTTGTTACAAAGTACATAGAATTCTGAGGAGGAAACCTCTAAGTCTTTTGATAAATCCTGTAACCAAGAGCCGCCAGCGAGAGGACACCAAGGTTCTTGAAACTCGGTGGGTGAACAGATTTCATATCGTACCACCAAAGCGTTCAGATTCGGATATTTTGGTTAAGTGTTCCTTTGGGCCCATTTGGGTCAGTTCCATCTTGTTTGAACCACACCCACCGCACCAGTTTCCTTAAATATCACAATGCAAGAATCTGACGACTAGAAACTGGACCTTGCTTGCTGTGCTCTCCGTTCCGGTTAATTGGTTCATTTCCTGAGAAAGGTTTCATCTCACTTTGGAGTCCTGTGTGTCTCCAGTGTGGTTTGCAGAACTTCTCCACTGGTACTTAACAGACGTCCTTTGATATCTCTCAAACGGAAGCTGGGCATTTTAGCATGGCTGGCATTGTTCTTCACACTGGACCCCATCTGTTTTGTCCTCTCTCGTCACCCCATCTCTTAAAACACAAATACCATTGTTGTTGTTGTTGTTGTTGTTTTTTCAGAGCATCAGCCACTGATGCTAAAGGATGTTTACATTTTTTTTATTGATTTGTTTGAAATAACCCCTTGGCCGTATCACTTGGGTTGACCTGTCCCCTCCTGGACTGTCCTCTTGTATGTAAAGTGTACATTACCATGTTTCTTTTTTTTATACAATACTGTAACTTGCCTTTGTACATTTAGGCAAAAAAAAATAAATCTTTTTATGAGACAATCACATCTGTCCTAGCGTGACTCTCTGGCTTCCTTTGTGTTGAAATGAAAAGTGTTTTGTATTCTCCTTTTTTGATTTAAATGCCCAGCATCTGCTGTGGTGCTTTTTTGAAAGAGATGTTTATGCAGTTTGAGTATGACTGACAGATACAGTCACTGGAAAAAACACTACATGAGTGTTAAGTTGTCGTCCGCTCTCTCCAGAGTACTGTCCTCACACACGGATCCTCTTGCAGTCCTTGGAGACACAAGCCATGTTTACTATGTTCCATCTCCCAGCACACCCAGGCCAGGTAATGGAAAGCTTTGTAACCCTTGGTTTTCCTGCTTCGGGTCTGTGAGGAACCTGGAACAGAAGAAAAACCTGGTCTGGCTGGATGGCTCAAGGACTTCAGTTGAAAACTTCTAGTTTAATCTTTCACCCATCACGACCACAGGTAAGATGAGCTTGGTTCAGTGTGGAAAACTAGATTATAGTTATTACGTCAAATAGATACGTCAGTCATATGTGAACCTGTGTATTCATATTCTATTGTCCCTGTAATGCTCAGCGAGAAGTATATGGTTATATTTGATAGTCATTGTTTCTCATTGTTGGATTAATTAAAGTTTGCAGCGCTGTAGTCATAGTGTCTAGTTCGAGAATACACTGCTGGCAAAAAGGAGCTGTTGACATTCATCCTGGTGCTATGGAGATTGTGCGTGCGGGTTTGTCTAAAGTGAAAGCTGATTATGCCGCGGTGGGGGAGTGGTGGTACTGTTGAGGGAGGCGAGGATTATGTGCTGAGGCGACCGTTTTTCCCCACCCAAGGGCCTCCAGTGGGGTTGCGTCACTGCCAGGAAAGGGCACGCTTTACCTTCCCACGTTCTAGTGCCCCGGAGGGGAGCAGGGGGAGGAAAGGGGTCGTTCAAGGGACGCACTATACACGCAACGAGCCGTGAGACGCCACCGATGGACGGCGCGATCCACAGTGACGATCGCACACTTCCCCAGAAAAGTCCCCTGACTTACAGAAATGTTTTGTAGGCTTTGAAATACCTATCCACATACCATCCATAAATAGTATTCTTAACACCGAACTGTCAGGCTAAAGCCCAGGCTAGGATGAAGGAGAAGACGATTTTTTAAAATGCTTAGTGACGCAGTGAAGAGGTGTATGTCTTATAAACCTGTTAAAACCAGTGCTGTGAATGTGAGTGATGATTCGGTGTATAAAAGTGTTCTTAGCAGGAATTCTCTCGACATGTATAAAATGATTTTTTCAGTCATTTTTGCAGTTGGTTTTACTTTCAAGAAAAATATCATGATAAATAGGTGAGCATTGAAATCGGGACCTAGCATGGAGTTAAACTGGTAGATGGGTCAACCAGGTTGTGTGTGGTGGTGTGTGTGAATCCAATGAGCGTGGAACTCTGCTGTCGCGCTGCACTCAGCCCACCTCCGCCTTTTGGGGATGACAGCGCTCAACAGGTTTTTCTCGCCCTGTGTACCTATCTAGTCCGAGTCACCGTAGGCTACGTATATCAGGCACTGTTGAGATTGTTTGAAAACCACTGGAGAAATCACAGCTCACAGCGGGGACAGATCGTCATAATTCGTTCGCGTCCCGTTAATATGTCGAACCGTTGCCGTTATGCCAGCGATCATCCATGGAGGAGATGACTTTCGTGGAAGAGAAAACTGCCTGTGTCAAAGGTACGTGGGCAAAATTGTGAAGTCTCGGTATTCGTGCGCTATTTGTGTAGGATACTGGATATTAAATCCGTTTGCGCAAGAGCTAAATCGCATGCCCGCACCGTAGGGGCGTGAGGACCATATGCTGAATGTGAGAAGACCGAGTCTATATATAATGATAATCGAGTCTCCGCGCTTTCAGTTACGTAGTAGACGTCGTGTACTTCTAATCTGAGCACTACTGACAAATGCGTCTTGTTAAAAGCAAGTTCTTCAGTAAGCATGTAGAAATGAGTGTTCACTGAAATCGCCGGTGTTTATTTGCTCGATTCAGCATTGCTGTTCTTTATTGGATGTGTTCTTGCAGTTGCTTTTATTGCATTGGAGAACCTCATTATTGGATTTCCTTATGCTGACATTAATAGGCAGTTTTAATGCTTTATTGTTTAAAAAATATTCTCCCCCATCCTGCCGGTTAAAGAACACCCTGTACATTACTGGTACTCGATCTAATGTTTATTTTGTGATTTATTTAGACTATTTAGAGCTTCGGTAAAGGAATGGATTACTTGTATTACATGGTCACAAGTCCATTACATAAACCTAAAATCAAACAGTTATTAAATAAGTTGGTTTTTATTATTGTTGCTGGATTTTTTGTTTTGTTTTCTACAGAACAGTAATACCCTGACCATGCAAATAATTCTTTCATCGGCATACAAAAACATTTGTCCCAAACCTTGATCCAAAGATAACCGCTAAAAAGATCTTTTGAAGTCCCTCCAGCATTTACAGAATTGAACAAAGCCTTGTTGACATCTCGTAGAACAAAGTCCTTTTGTAGGTGCTATTTTTCCAGCACCTGGCACACCAAAGCCCACACTAAAACATGACCCACGGCAGAGTTTTGAGCAGACACATTTTCCTGCTCGTTCCTCACTGTGCTCCAGCTGGAAACGGCCCATTAATGCATCTCAATCAGAGAGGGCTCCGTTCTGCTGGGGAAGCCAGGGGTGCGGTCTGTTTGCAAATGTTCCATCTGAATGGGACCTACTGACCATCTGCGATTTAGCTGCTCTACTCCACCTGCGTATTGCGTACGTTTTAGGCTCGATTTATGCGGAACCATTTTACCTGTTAACATATATTGCAGTTTAGAGACATACCTAAGTTATAACTGTCTAAGATACTTGTTTTCTTACAGTTCATAATAACGTTAGCTTTCTACAATCTGTGATTCTAGATGTCTAGAATCAGTTCAGTCTAAGCAATAACACTGAGGTCCTGAGATGGACCTTTAATCTTCATATATTTATAGCCTTTAATATCTGTTCTGCATTACCTGTGGTCAAAGGTGTTTATTGCCAAAGGGCAACCAGTAGTCAATCTGTTATTCAGCACATAATGTTAGTTAATATAAATTGTTTGTTTAAGAAATAAGCCTTTGTCATAACACTATTAATCCTGAAGGAAATACATTTATAAAAAGTATTTATAAAACAGTTACAAAAAAATGTGTTATAATGCACAAGAACAGACATAAAGTCTAAAACAACACAAATAAGTATGAGGTCATTCACATGAGCAGTGCAAACGGGTGTGAGGTAGTAGACTGTCAAAAGATATGAAAAATGAAAAGCAAAGGTATCACAGCAATAAATGTGTAATGATGTACTATAAACATGGATATGCGTACTGTAGCTCAGCGCAGTTCACAGATCAGTAACATCCTTGCAGAAAGGTCCTTGTTATACAGTGTTATTGAAGTGGGGAGGAAAGATCTCACACGTTGTTCTTTAGCACAGCGCAGCTATATCAGTCTGTTGCTGAATGTGCTTTTCTGTTTTTCCTGTTTAATACAGGGGAAGTGATGTTCTCTCTATATTGCTGAGATGTTTTCTGAGAGTCTGTTGCTCTGCTGCAATCTCCAGAGTGTCCAGTTCCACTCCTACAGCAGAGCCAGCCTTCCTCCCCGGTTTGTTGAGGATTGTTGTTCTGCTCAGCATAGCTGCCAGAGATCTGCCAAAGATCTCTGCTAATGTAGATCTTTGTTCTGGTGCTTGGCTTGTGCATTTATAGCTGCACTACGTACCTTTCCAACATGGCTTGGTACGATTGTCTTGAATCCCACTGTCTTGTCTTGGATCATTATTTGTGTTATTATTAGTGTATTTGTGTATTTGTGTGTGTGTGTGTGTGTGTCTCCACACCCAGGTTTTGTCTGTAGAATGCTCTTCTACACTCCTTCTTCCATTAGATATAAAAGTTTGTTTTACCTCCAGAAAAAGTGGCTAAATCAAACGGATGTCCAAAGACACACGCAGACCGAGTCTGAAGCTCTTTCTACCAGGCTTTGTTTAGTCTAGTTTCGAACCAGACACAACACAAACAAGACGAAAGAAATCTGGTTTCCTCCTTTCACTTCTGATCCTTTTACTATGCCTTGTTTCTGAGTTTGTTTCTGGTTCACAGCAAGTTTAAGGGAAACGTGGGGAAAGGCGCACTATGTCTTTAAGAGAGACTCCAGAGACTCCCTGATTAGCTTAAATGGATTAGCAGTCATCCTGTGATGCCGTTGCTGGGTAAACATGCTCTAATACAGAGGGGGAGGGGTGGGCAGCAGATTTAACTTCCATGAGGATGGCTATGGCCACGTCATTGTAAGCAAGTTCAGACCCACGCGTTCATTTTGCAGATCATACCCTGTGGCACTGCATCTGCTGGAGGGTGGAGACAGCAAGTTCTTCTCACTTTGTCTTCTAAGGCCAACCCTTCTGTCTATGTATTGGATTCATATGCTTATTCATTTCATCGAATATTGCTTCCTTTTGCTGCCGTTCTTTGCCAGTGTCTTGGTGTCTCTCTCTAGCTGCTCCGATCTCATACTGAATATGGCCTTCAAGGGCTGTTCGTTTCACACCTTCTCACGTGACTGTCTCTCTCTTTTCCCATTAGCTATCTAGTATAAATAGAAGCAAGGCTCTAGGATAATGGCTGAGTGGGTGTTTTGCAGGGGAGCCACACCTCTCCACTCCCTCTCGGGGGGCTTTACTGCACAGTGATGCTCGTGGTCTCTGGGGCAAATTAGGCAGCCAATCATGGCTGACCTTCAAAACAGGAAAAGGGCTGTTGGTACAGCCAGAGTCCGCTCAATGTGGTGCCAGATTAGATGGAAGGAGTTGGAGGGAGGTGGAGAGAGCGTGGGGTTAACGTCAGCCCAGCGGTATGGTGTGGCCGGTACCAGTGGGAGCCCATTAGTCACAGCCTTTGAGCGAGGATGAATGAATGTGGCTGTGGCAAGTTCTCTGCCCCCTCCGTAGGGGAAACGGCTGAAAAGGTGGGTGTGTGTGAGAAAAAGAGAGAGTGTGATAGAGAACATGCGTGTGCACACACACGCAAAGACCTTGTAATTGTATTTGGTTTCATGCAGGCCCAAAGACCATGAATGAGTCTCAGGAGAGGGGTGAGAATGGTGGCCTCCTAACACTTCAGGATATGTCTGAACACCCAAAAGAAGAAGACCAACAAAGCTTTCCACACTTCAGGCAAGTCAGGACAGACACTTTATATGTTCACAGAGCTCTATGGTTGTTCTGTTTGAGGACAGAATTGGTGACACAATAATGCAGTACAAGGAAGGGTAGAGTTCTTGCAGAGATTTGGTTTCTGTAAACATCTACCATGTTCTTATCATGGAAATTCTACAAAAGATGTCTAAGATGTCCAAGGGAACTTAATAGGAATGAATTTCATTCCCAGTCTCCAAGCTTTCTGATAATAAGAGTGTCGTATTTGTTTTTAAACTTGGTATCAGTTTTTATGCGCTCTATTCATTCTGTTTATACACATCTTATTTTGGTCAGATTGTTTTCAGTTGGTCACATGGTGATTTCAATTTATTTACATGATGTGGCGATGTAACTGTTTGCTTAATTCCGTACTCTAAAACGTGTTCTAAAAGAGTTCTTAAGTACAGCACAGTTATCATCAACTAGGATAAAGACTCTCCAAAGCTTAAGTAGTGCTTCACAGCCCCCTACAGGGTGTTGGTAGTTTTACACAGATGAATCTCCTGGGAAAACCATCTTGCACCATTGTGATGTTCAGATTGGCCTTTCGTGGTGTGTGTTCATGCTGGAGGAGACACCAGGCCTATGTAGCATCTGTGGCTCCCTGAGTGTTTCCTCATAGTACCTCGAGCCTCCATATACCCAATGCGTGCTCTGCTAGCGTGGTACACCCCTTAGCTCTCTTGGCTGGGGCGTGACCCCTGGGATCGGGCACTGGTTTCCCCCTGACGACTGGCTGCTGCCTCTCTTCGAGCTACCGCGTGCTCTCCTAGTTCTGGGCAGCTGTCGGTGCCCTCCTCCATGTGGGCTGTCCGCCTTTCGGCCCTGGTCTCAGGCAAGATCAGTTTATTAAGTGTTTATTCTGTAAATCTGCAAGTTGGATGCTCCTTGGCCCTTTCTGCTTGGCTGCAGATGAATTACTGACAGTGGCTCCTTTGTACGCTGCTCCGGGGATAGATTCCCTTTTGAAGCGGAGGTGTGTTTTGGTGCATACTCGACCTGCTGGTGTAGCCAGCGGCAACCCTCGCACTTCCCAGGCTGGTGGCATCTCAAAAGTATGTCACTGTGCAACATTGCAGGATGTCGAGATGTCGACCTAAATTAAATCAAACGTTTAATGTTCGATACAAAAGCAAAACTTGCATACTTCTCTTTTTCTATGACTGAATACAAGAGTCTATTTACTCCAATTTAAGGGTTCTTGGATACTTGGATGGGTTTGTTGCTAGTGAGTGCCATTCAGTCTCTGCATACACATTGACCCACCAATCACAATCATTCGTTATCAGTATATCAAAACAACAAAGCAGCCCTTTCCCCTGGGTGTGAAACAGAAGAAATAAACAGAATTGTTAGGATTTGCAAAATGTTGCAAAAAGCAACATCAGTTTAATGGAATTAATTCAATTGTAGAAAGGATGATGACCAAAAAAAAAAAGTCTTCAGAGTAACTTTTCAAAATTTTTATTTTCTGTGCAGATGCCACTTTCCTCCAAAATCACTCCAGTCATTCTAGAATGACAAATTATTTCAAGATAGAGCTATAAGTCATCTGCTGAGAATTCCTTTATTTTTTCATAGTGCAATGTATATATTGCAGAAAATGTTTTCCCCCAGTATCATGCAGATCTTGTGTTGATCGTGGCGCAAGTCTGAGAGGCTGTGAAACAATGCTGCATAGAGGTTTTCCAGTGCCTATTTATAGATCAACATGCAGAGATGTCAGCTGGTACTAGATTATTACCAAAAGATCCTGCTTGTATGCTTGTTGAAGTAGAAACACTTTTAATGGTTTAATGGTCTTGAAACGTCACTTAAAGTATGCTTTTTGTTCGTAAGTAAATCATGTTGACCTATTTGTCAATTATCAATTGTTTGCTGTCTCTGGTCTCAGTAAGTCTCTTTTTAATTAATTAGAGTACAGTAATCACATATTGTACAAATGGAATGAGTTGAATTTTCTGTTCAGGGTAGAAGTTTGTGCAGTGTTGTATAGTAATGGTTAGAGAAGGTTCTTAATGAAACATCAAAATCTTATGAAACCATTTTAAAAAGAAAAAGGTCTTCCACTGTTCTCTAAAATAGGAAAGGATGAATTCTGAATGTCATTTCAGAGAAACAGAATACTGATTATAGATCGCTGTTTTCCTCCTGTCAACACTATGTAGCACAGCTTGGTCATCTGTTGTCAAGCCCGCAATGTGAGCAGTTAAGGCGTCATCCGCGTAACGGTTAATGTGTCATCCAGACACCCATGTAACAGTGTGACCTACCCCAGCAGTGCTACTGTAGAGGACAGATGGAAAACCCTCTGCCTCTCCCTCAGTATAGCATGACGGCGTTTTTGCTTGTGGCTTCCCAAGCGACTGTCACCGTCAGCCTTCAAGCCTGAGACGGAGCGGCGCTGACCGCTTGGTGTAACCAGCTACTTACAACTGTCAGTTTGACAGTCTCTTTTTTTATGCCTTCTGAAAATACCAGTGACGGTGTGTCAAAATAAAATGAGGGTTTCAGTGACCTTAACTGTAGCTGTGCTGTCTGTCCACGATCGGAGCTCCTCCTCGTGAGAGAACAAAATATGCTCGAGGATGACATCCTGAAGCTCTTGTGATACATATATATATGTATATATATATACACACACAGACAATAACCTATCCATGCTGAGGACTCATACACAATATACACAGGACTCATTCACAAAATTGACTGGTGGATACACTAGTGTTTCCTCTTTTTTAACAGAGGGGTTACATAGAAACAGCAGCGACAACAGAATATGGTACAGGATGTTGGCGAATGGCTGCATTAGGCTGCTACAAGAGTATGACTAATGCAGTAAAACCTCACCACCTACACTTGCTCCCTGCTAGCCAAAATAAGGTCGTCAAGAGAGGAAAGTGACGATCAGTGATACACTCTGACAAGAAGCAGACCTGCTGTTTCCGGGTGCCAATGACCTTGTCGTCCTTGTTGAGAGACTACAGAGAGGTGTGTGTGTGGTTGTGGACAGGATGAGTGATAATGTCCAGAAGAACGCCGGAACCCATAAGTTGTGTTTTTTTCCCCCCCAAGTTCAAGATTGTTTATTTATAGAGCAACTGTTGGCTAAAGTAGCGACACTGGACAATGAGGTGTACAGCTAAGGCTAACAAAAAACGAGCAACCGCGAAGGCTAATAAAGTAGAATAAAAACAAATGAAAAAGAGCTAATAAGAATAAATCATGCAAAAAGGTGAGACCAAGGACGAAATGGTAAGCGACACCCATGCAAATTTAATAACACAACTTAATAAGCACGAACATTTCTAAACGTGAGTTAAGGAAATGACACATTTTGGGCCAAGTTTTAAAATCTTTATTTGCGGCTGTTGGTAAAATGAGAGGAAGAGAGCTCCACAGAATTGGGGCAGCTGCAGAGAAAGCATTATCACCTTTAGATTTTGGTTAGCAGCTAGCCGTCATTTATTGTTAGAACTATAAGCCCAGGAGAAAAAATGAGGATCATATTGCCAATATGCTGTGACCCAATACTAGGGCTGAAGCGATTCGTCGAGAAACTCGATTACTAAAAAGAATCGATGAAAAGAATTTCGACGCAAAGCTTCGTTTAATCTATACAACTGTATCCACGATTTTACATATGGTGGATATTTAACTAGATCTACTATATTCCCCATCGTGACTTTCGCGAAAACAACGTTGAAGTGAGGCGATATTGTATTACTTCATCCTTCTACCGAAGAAGGGCGAAAGGATATGAAGAAGCCAAACGTGACTTTTTTTAAAAAGTATTTTTGCGTGTTTTCTTGAATCGTTAACTAGCGACGGAGAGACCGAATAAGCTCAAAGAATTCAGATTCTTCGGTGAGCAGGTTGTGGTGAAGACGACCGACTAATGTGTGATATCTACTAACATCAGATACCGACCCTATAGCCACAGCCCGAACAATCCGTGAACAGTCTTCACGTGTACTTGTGCATGGCGGGACTCGGTAGGGCGGGCGGTCATGCCGTTATTTTACGGAAGGACAGCTGAGTAACTAGTACGCTATAGGAAATATATGGCTGCAGTTATAGATCACTTTAGTAATCGAGTAATCGATTATCCGTTGATTAATTAGATAAATGCTTTTGCTTTATTAAAGAGCAATAGTAAATGTAAAAGAGAATAGGTCTGGTCTCTTAAAACGAACAACTAATTGTGTTTTTTTGGGAAAACTATATATTGGTTAAATTGGCTACAGTGTCAAAGCTAAACTCAGTGTAGTGCATTTAAGTGCCATAATGCATTCTGGGTTTTAAAGAAAATATTTTCTGACATTCCAAAACAAATAAGCAAGTATAAATTTACATGAATGAATTCTAAGTAACTTTATAAAAACAGATTTCAATTATGTTTTCCTAGATCTAGATCTTCTAGGTCATGATCTGTGTGGAACATCCATTTGTGAATGAAGGATTAAAAGTTATTTTTGACGAAGCTGGAGATACGATGCAAAGTGATTGTTAATCACAAAAATGTAGACTGGTTATATGAATGGCAACACTAACATTTAGTTTACACCCATGAAAAAATATAAACCAAGGTAAAAATAATTTGTCCTTTGTAACTTTTCCTAACTAAGACTATGCCTTGCCTTAAAAATAAACAGTAATACTCATTACTCATTTCTGTACTTTTCGAGCTGGTGAAGAGAGTTCACGGCTGATGTAATGCTGTCTTTCATTTCCTGCTGCAATTCAGAGCTGCAATTGAGACACAGGAGATTCACAAACCCCCAGACAGAGAGAATTACATCAATCAATGTGTGAAGTAGCAGATTTAATTTGTTTAACACTCTGTAAAAAAAGATGAAACTCTTCAAGCCACATGATGCATTGATGTTTCATGAAAACTGATTTTCTAGTCATACTTATTAAGGTTAGTTTGTTTATTGTGGTCAATTTGTTTAACCAACTTAGATTTGATTGTTCGTCAAATATTGATTGTCTTCAGTATACTAAGATAATGTTGAAAGACTTGTTCAGTCAGTAGTTTTTTTATGTACAAATAATGTTTCCCTAGCAAGATAAATCTCTATAGAAATTAACAGAAGTTTTGCCTTGTCTGTGCCAACATATATTTTTTCAACCACTACAGATGCTACATTGCAGTAACAAGATACACTATATTGCCAAAAGTATTCGCTCACCTTCCTTGACTCACATATGAGGGTTAATTAAGTCCCATTCCTAATTCATAGGGTTCAATATGCCGTTGGTCCACCCTTTGCAGCTAGAACAGCTTCAACTCTTCTGGGAAGGCTGTCCACAAGGTTTAGAAGTGTGTTTA
>JAOXYF010000001.1:3356068-3380444 GCA_028565775.1 Sternarchorhynchus goeldii | reverse complement strand
ATGGACCTTGCTTTGTGCACTGGTGCACAGTCATTTGGATGGGTGAGCGAATACTTTTGGCAATATAGTGTATATTTATGAAGACAATATTGATAAGCAAATATTATTAACTGGTGACCTGACAAACAATATTTTTGAATGGCAGCTGGTTAACATAAACAAGTTAATTCATGGAATTAGAAAGTTGAAATTCAAAAGTTTTTGATTGGCTGTAATACCATTGTGAGGACATCAAGAAAGGTACCATATTTGAGTCCATCTGTTGTCACACAATTGGCAGGAATATGTGACTCATGCCAAAGAAACATTTAAATGTTAACCCAAATTTAAAAGGATTAGATTTTTTTTATCAAATGTTGCATTAAGAATCTATTAACCTTTCTATGTGCTTCAAGTGTTTACATGGATTCTTGCAAATGGTATTATGAGGACTAGGTAAAACCAGAAAAACCTGATTTTTTTCCCACAGATTATTTCTCATCTACTAACTGTCAGGATGTAGTTTTAGCAAATATGACCAAACCTTATTTTTTATCATCTTTCCTACTGCTACTTTAATGTAAAATTGCTTGTCTGGGTTATCCTCTTGGTTACACACTATCTGGAAGGAAATTGTTGGTCTTACTCATGCTTGTTGAAATTTCAGTAGATTCTGCAGTATGGGTGGGCAGTTTGTGGAAAAGCTCTGAGAGTAAAGGGCACTTCCTCTAAAGGCACCGACATCTTTCCTTGTCACCCTCGTCTTTTCTTGATTTGGTTTTCAAAGCGGAGCTGTAATATTAATTGTACCACTCTCCCTCTTATAGGCTAAACCTTTTACCCTCAAGGACACTATAACTTAAATTTGTTATGACTGAAATGATGTAACTCTACCAATAAACCGTAATGACTTTTGGACAATACCTGTCCTTTTATTAGTCTCAGTTGTGGCTTAAAAAAAAAAACACGTTTTACCTGAACTTCTACATGATCCAATCTGGAATTTGAGTTAAATGCCTCAGGTGTGTTGTGTACTGTCACGTTGAGTCCCGGAGAGCTGAAACAAATGAAACCGGACTCCAACGCGCATTAGTTCAGTAAACCGTTTATTTTCTGTTTTATTCAATGTCACAATAAACAACCGCTTACCATAGACCGACAAAGACCCAGTGACATGCACACGCTTATATACACTCACCCTAACGAGACACAGGTGATACGAGTAACACTGACGAACATTCACGAATAACACCGACAAGCATTCACGAACTCCGACGAACATTCACGAAACCAACAACACACAGACATACCCAGGGCGGCCACCGTGACATGTACGAATATTGAACGAGTGAACGAGTATTTTCTCTGTATATTTTACAAAAAATACATAACATCTATAATATATAGTATATTTTACTAAAGCTAGGGTTAGGGTTAGGATTATTCACCTGCATCTTGTCCACACCTCTGCCTCCATTCTGTATATATTGTATCTATTCTATATTCTGTATATATTGTATCTATTCTATATTCTGTATATATTGTATCTATTGTACATGCTGTATATATTGTATCTATTCTATATTCTGTATATATTGTATTTATTGTACTTCTGCACTGCTGCTTATTGCACTTCTGGTTAGATGCTAAACTGCATTTCATTGCCTTTCATTGACATGTGTAATGACAATAAAGTTGAATCTAATCTAATCTAATCTAATCTAATTCCTCACACAACCTAAGAACTCCTGTTCTTGCACTGATCTTTGTAGGAAGAGTAGCGGTGGTGATCAGCAAATTTTAGAAAGATTTTTGTTAAATCGTATATTGAGTGTCTTTTGGAAAACCAGACACTTCATGTGAAGCAGTTATAGCTGTAAATGTACTTTTATACCTACAGTTTGTTTTAGTTATTTATTTATTTTTTTTACAGTGGTATTTTTTTCCTCAAAACCTGGTTAGTCTTTAACATGTTAACGTATTGCTAACGGATGAAGCATAAGCTAGTTATTAGTGTGAAGGTGGCTTTTTTCTGAAGACTTAACTGGCAGACACTCCTTTGAACTACAGTCATAAGCTGCAGTGGGGCCTGGCCTGATTATTGCATTTGGAGAAGCTCATCTCCATTGCTTGTCAAACAGGAGCAGTGTATGTTTGTGTGTGTGTGTGTCCCCAAGGGTCCAAGAGTCCAAGAGTGTATGGGTTCATATGGAAGTTACCAAAACTGGGTCTCATATAAATGCTTTAATATGTGTCTGGTACAAGGACACATCTAAGGAGTTCACAGCCATTTCCCATACTATGACTGGTTTAAACAGCGACCGTGCGAGAACCAGGGTGCCATTCAGTTTTTTATTAGATCTCACAAGTGCCTTTCAGGTGTCTTATGGGTTTCTGTAAAACCTCCAATCGATAATAAATGACAGGAGCATTACTTACCAGAACCTTTCACAATACGGCCATCCGGACGATGTGGTTTGTTGTATGTTGTTGTTTGTTGCACGTTGCCTCAGTTGTGTTGGTATTAGTGGTTCGATGTCAGTATTCCATTGTGAGTCAAATCTTCCACTTCTGTTTTCTTCTTTCAGAGTGCAGCTGATTGATGACCTCTCGTATGAGGACGTCAAGAAGTGCTACAGAGGGTCTGTGAGTAGCAAATATTATGTCTTTTCTGAACTGTGAACCCTAACAGAGATACATTTTGGCCTGTTGTTCAAAGTAATTTAACATTAGATTATTATTACATATTACTGTTATTTAGTGTTTGTTGTTGTTGTTGTTGTTGTTTCAACAACAACAACAATAAAGATGTGTTTGTTTTTTTAATATATGTTGAGATTATTTGGGCTCTGTTGTTGTTGGGCTTTCAGTTCTCTCAGACAGAGGCTCCTCTGTGGGTGTCATTACACAGTGGCGTTTTCAGGAAGCAGTTAGAACATGGGTCAAGGCCGTTGAGTAGACAAGGCCTTATCAGCGCTGACTCTAATCCCAGATTACCGCCCATAAACCGCAAAGCCCTGGAAGGCAGCGCGAGGAATCGGGTTACGCGGAGGCAGGAGTCTCTGCGCTGACTCGGCTCGGCCCAGACACGAACGTCGTCGAGCGGTTGCGGTGGGCATTGGCAGAGTTTCAGGCAGCAGGAAGTGCGGGTGTTAACCTCAGCGTGGGTAGATCTCACTAGTGCAAGCTTGCATGCTATTTCCGCTAAGATGCTGTGGGAGAATCTGCAGCGAGTCTGTGTGAGGCTGAGTGAGAGAGCGAGAGAGAGAGGGAGGGAGGGAGGGAGAAAGAGAGAGGGAGGTAGCGCTTTAATTGTTAAAGCAACTCTTGTGAAACCAAAGTAAGGGGACCGGATCGGTTCACAGAAGCTGAAAGAGAGCTGACTTGGCTCGAGAGGCCCTGGACACTTGAGAGAGACATGCAGAACGCTGACACGCTTGCAAGGCTGCCGGTGAGACGCAGCCTTCATGCATGGGCTGGTTAGTGTCATGTCAGCATGCTCAGCTTGGTGCAGAGCTCACGGCCGCTCCGAGCCAGGAGCAGGCTACGGAGGGACTGTGGGCCGGAGCTCACCTCCCTCCCCACCGCATCCTCCTCCTCTTCCTCCTCATCCTCTTCCCAGACGGTGAGCAAGTACAACTCCCAGTACCACAAGCTCTTCCAGAATGTGCCCACCGAGGAGATACTCATGAAAGGTAAGCTTGTGTTTGTGCCTTCCTGTTACTGATACAGGTCTTGGTCGATTGTCCGGTCGTAGTACCGTACTCAGCTGCTTTCACAGGGGTAGAATGCAGTTTATGCGATTTATGGGGCCTAAATCTCTTTAGACAACAAATTGTAAAATACCACTTCAGTCTACGACATAGTAAACAATATCTGCTACTGCTGCAATGTTAAAACAGATTTGAATGATGTCATTGGGCAACCCGTGGGATATTTTCTTTTCTTGGTTCCTGTTAATATATCACTGTTGACATTTACTAGTTAACGTATGTAACTACCGGCAACGTCAGCGTTAGATCTGCTGTTGGCTGCAGCTCAGGCTCTTACGCTGCCGCATCCGAGACCATTAGCACCCGGTGACCCCCGCTTGAAATCGCCGCCCCGCGTCTTGCGCTCGAGCAGCCGCTAAGTGCCCTTGTGCCCTCTCCAGTGTATTCGTGTGCCCTCCTGCGAGACATCCTCCTGCAGGGAAGACTCTACATATCCAGAAACTGGCTGTGTTTTTATGCCAACCTCTTTGGCAAGGACTTTAAGGTGAGTGAGGTGCTTCACAAATGCCCCCACTATCACCACCACCACCACCAACACAGAGATACGAGGACGTTACCTGACAAACCCCTTAAAACGGCATCAACCCAAAACAGGCTGCCACGTCAACAGCACGCCAACTTTAACACCTTGCATGTTTAAGAACAATGGATAGTTGAATATTTTGGAAATTTTAGAAGCTGTAATTGATGTCCATACCTGGTTATTTTGCTACCCTGGACACGGGTAATGTTACACCCCTTTTATGTATTGTGTTGTTGTTAGTTAGGATTATGTTACACTGGACAAGTGAATGTTTTTTATTCCAAATAATCTCCTCTCCGTCTAAGAGGGCAGGAAACACTGTAAATTTAGAGCTGTCTGAGGATCGATTAACAAGAACACAGTCCGTCACCTGATACAGTTGCCCTTGGCCTCTCCTCTCCTCTCCTCTCCTCTCCTCTCCTCTCCTCTCCTCTCCTCTCCTCTTCAGCTGTCAGTCTTCTTCCTTTGTTCTTTCTGGTTTTTCTCCCCTCTAACACCCTTCCCTCACTAACGGCGGCCCCTTCACGCAGGTGTCCATCCCTGTGGTATCCGTGCGGCTGGTGAAGAAGCACAGAACCGCCGGCCTGGTCCCCAACGGCCTGGCCATCACTACAGACAGCAGCCAGAAGGTGCGTCTGGGCCGGCTGTGTGGGTCGGAACCGGGTCGGAGAAGGGCCGGCATGCTCTGGCACCGTGGGTCAGCGGGTTGCGGGATGGACACGACTCTGCCTGTCGCACGTTTACCAAGATACAGGCCAATTCGTAGACACTGTATACGATGAGCTATGGAAATAATTGAGTCATATAGCCTGACGTGTAGTCATATAGTGCTTCAGTGTCTTGGCCAAAAACCTCTTCCTGTTAAGTATGAATCTCTCCTGATAAGATGTTTAAACTGTTTAAAAATAATGTTTAAACTGGCTGGATTGCTGGATTTCTACTTGGATAGTTTGAGAGTTGTCCAGGGCTGACAGCAACAAATCCTGCTCTACAGTGGGACATCATTTCAGTTGCCAGTACCAAAGAAATCCCTCTCTCAGACCCCAGCTGTTCACATATAGTGAAAGAGGTAGTGCTGGTTTATGAGCTGGCATAAGAACCCAAATACAGGGTTGGTTCTTTTTGGTTGATTGGTTGGTTGTTGGGGTTTTTTTTGTTTGTTTTTTTTTTTGTTTTTTTTTACAGTACTCTGTTTTAATCTTTTAAGCCTCAAACTCACTTTCTCCTCCTGGAAAAAATGACCTGCTTCTCGCTGTCAACTGAAAATATGACATTTTTCCTATATAAGCCATTATTTGTGACTGTATTATGAGATTATATGAAATCTGATTAACTATGCATTTGTATAGATATATATACTTACTATTTTAGATACGATAGATACTATATTACATATAATGCAAACGATTACTGCAGTGTATTGCAGTGCTGTGCGTCCCAGCTGTGTATTTGGCCCTAGCACTGATATTACAGTATTTTGTGTTTTCTGTCCTCTCCCTCAGTACGTGTTTGTGTCTCTGCTGTCCAGAGACAGTGTGTACGATGTGCTGCGCCGAATCTGCACACACCTTCAGGTGAGTGTGAGCAAATACCCCCCCCCCCCCCAAGCTGAGGCCCAACCCAGGACTTGTGTATACTAAAAATAGTGTCCAACTGAAATGTTTTGCACTTCAAATATTTCTGGTGTCTTATCTCATAAAGGTCAATGGCAAGAAGAGTCTCAGCTTCAAACAATACATGGAGGAACCCAGCAGTTTAGCTCTGGTAAGTCCTGGCTTTCTGCCACTGGCCAGTCCCTGTAGGCACAGATGCACAGTACACAACCACTGCAGCGATGCAGAACAGGGTCCTTCCTCTACAGCACGCGTGTGTTGAAACTGGCTAGATAAGATGCTACAAAAGTATAGATGGTGTAGTAAACTGTAGTGTGATTTCACAGTGATGAATTATAAATAGGATTATTATCACATGTGACGTAAGAGCGTTATTGTGTTACATCATTAAAGGTTAATGATGATGCTGTTGTGAATCATCAGCTCTACGGGGCCCTTCCCAGGGCCACGTAAATAAAACAACTCTCAGATCGGGTTGCTCAGGATTCTCACTCATTCCAGAGCATGTGTGTTGTGTGCGTGCACACACTCATTTGAGCATGTCTGGGAGTGTGAGCGTGTCCGTCGACCCACTCTGGCACGTGTGTGTGAGCATGGATGACACGTGTGTGTGTGTGTGTGTGTGTGTGTGTGTGTGCGCGTACAGGACACTTTCTCGGTCCCGGGCGAGTACCCCGGCGCCGCTGACAGTTTCGCCCCGGCGCTGAAGTGGAGGACTCCCTCTGTGGCATCCGTCTCCTCCTCACTGCCTGACCTTCTGGGCGACTCCGGCAGCAGCCTGAGTCCCGCGGAGACGCCTTTCACGCCTGACAAGCCTCTGGAGGGTGAGCGAGAGGCACACACACACACACACACACACACACACACACACACACACACACACGCACACACACACATATACACACACACTCTGCTTACAGTAGCTTTCAGCACATGATTGAAAGTCCAGAACAGGAAAGTCTTTTAAATGTCCTCAAAGCCACAGCTGAGTTGTTCTGAATACCATCATCTAGTATCAGTTTAATGTGGATTTAATTGGGGAGAAAATTGGTGGAATTGCCCATAAACGTTGGAGAAAAAGCTCCGGTATTAGCAGCACATCTCACCTCAGTACCACCTAGATGGTGGTTTAATACGCTACAAGAAAATAAATTATTTATATGTGAGATGTGTTTCCATTTCAAGAAGGTTTGTTTCAGTTTTTTTTTTTCCCTGGTGAACCGAGGCCTTTGCATCAGCAGGAGAGCTGGCAGAACGATGTCATTCTGAAGTCTCTGAAAGCACACGGCTTCTCCTGCGTACACAAATAACAAAGCACTTTTGTCCTCCACCTGCAACATAACAACAGTGTGATCACTGAATATTTGCCTTTGCTGATGTCACCAAACACACAAAATCCTTTGCACAACTGAATTATCTGCTGGGTAAAACTGCCGGGCAAATGTCAGTCATTTTGTTTGAAGAGTAAAGCACGACATGCCAAACATAGACTTCACCATAGTATGCTGATTAACTACACACACATACGTAGAACATAGTTTGTGCAGGTTCTCTGCACAGGGTTTAAAAGGTTTAATGTTGTGCCTGTGTACTAGATATAGAGAGCTGCAGGAAAAAGGGTGTTTTGAGGACTGAGATTCCTATGCAGTCATATATTGTTAGTTACTGTGCTGTTGTTGGGGGGTGTTTATATGTTCTTTGTTTATATAATGTAAATATACCATCAAATAAAAGAAAAACCTTTACATTTGTGTTTACGTAGAATAAACAGTTAATGCTGAAAGTGTGAAGTTTGTTAGTGATGTGTGTCTTTTTTCCCACAAGGAGGTTTATTATTGAACCAGCAACAAATATCTCCCCTCTCCCTTTCCCTTCATGGTTCCATGGTAATAATTTGAACTATCGAAAAATAAGAGGGATTTAAGTAATACATATATGTGGAGAATCTTTATCATCGTGCTGATAGAACAGGCCAATAACGTGCTGTGTTTCTGTTTTTGAGGTGCTCAGGTTTGGAATTAAGTTTATAGATAAGAGAACGCATCCAGAGTGGAGCGTTGGAGAGATGAAGCTGTGTTCTGTGCTCTGTGCCACACTGTGTGTGTGTGTGTGTGTGTGTGTGTGTGTGTGTGTGTGTGTGTGTGTGTGTGTGTGTGTGTGTGTGTATACTCCGTGGCACTAGTCCTCAGCCCACGCTGAGTGTTCTGTGTGTTCCGTGTGCAGAGAGCGGCCTGGAGGCCGACAAGACCCAACTCACGGAGCCGGTACCTGAACTGGGACAGATGGAGCAGCAGCTGTTGAAGTTCTTCATCCTGCTGTGAGTTTGGCGCATCCTGTAGGGCTTCACGCCTCCCTGAGCGTTTGTTCACACAGGGTGCCTCATATGAGCCTACACTTTCCTATCATCTGAGCAATTTTTTCTGATTGTTGTATTTAATTGTTTGGGATCTGTAAAAAGGCCTTTGAAGAGATTATGTGTAGTTTAAAGCTTTTTCCCCTTCAGTGCTGCCCTCTAGTGCACACAATGTGCAAATTCATTTAACGCCAAAATCCTCGTTTGAAAAAGATATAATCATATGAACATAGACACAAGTCTTCAGAATTTTGTATTTGTTTTGACCAACCTTTATACCTTTTTAAATCCATAAATGGTGTCCTTATTCTGTAAGCATTATTTGTTTGTCTCCTGAAGACTTATCCTGCTCATCCTGTCCTCGTGTTACCTGGCCTTCCGCGTGTGCAGTCTGGAACAGCAGCTCTCCTTCCTCAACAGCAACACCGCCCTCCCTGTGCACGAGAGGTGGGTGAAGCCCCCACACTCACGCCACCTACATCCAAACCGAGCCTGCGCTCACTCCCACAATGCACTCTGGTCATGCAGGTAACCTGGTGCCGGATCAGGAGTCCTGGCCGGGGACGTTCGGCTGGAGCCCGTGAGAACCGAGTCTCTTGTTTATTGCCGTGCTGAAGCATAAGCCCCCAGGGTGGAGAGGCTGGCGAATACCGAATGAAGGGGTGGAACAGTGGGCCTAGTTTGTGCTGCAGGGAGCGAGATGCAGCCGCTGGCCTGTCCACGGCAGTCTGGAACCGTGATCATACTCTCTGCACAAAAAAGCTCTATCAAGGAAAACCTTTCCCCAGACAGGGGCCACTGTGGGCACACCACATTTCATCTAGCTGCATTACAAAGTGCAGACATTTCCATCTGGATGTTTGGCAGACAGTTTAACGACGGAAAAACAGGTCGAGCTTCCGAAGGCAAACGATGTTGTGGATGAAAGCGGTCATTCGGTCAGCAATATGTGTTCATGTTTGTAGGCTAATGTCAGCTGCTGCCTGCAAAGTCATTACATACTCCATTACAGACTTATCCCATGGCACTATGGGAATTGTAGTGGGTAGGATCCACACCAGATATTTGATTCAACTGAGCCGCTTTCTGATTCTGTCCTGTGTGGATTGCAGCGCCTCCTAATAGTTTGAATTATTTCAGTTGAGAAACTATAACTTTATGTCCCGAACTGGCCATTAAAAATGACAAAAATGAATAACATTCTCAAGCTGAATAACTTTGCTCTCAGGACAAACACCACAGTCCAGCCAACCATGTGAAGCTGAGTCACATCACAAAGTTGGTAGTTTTATATATTTGCCAGATTGAAAACAAGATGTAAATTATGAGGTCCTCGCAACAAGGAGAAATGCAACTCTTGTCTTTGTGAATTATTGCTGTACTGTTGTCCAGGCAAACAGCATGTAAACCCTGTTCCACCACAGCTATTCCTGCACAACAGAAACAACTGAACCTGAAATTATGTACACTGTGTATGCATTTCTTCTAAATGATATTGTATTCAGGGTTTCTCTTCAGGGCTGGAACTTTACTAAGTGATGTCATTTCTTACCTAGAGGACTGATAGCGGAAAATATCAACTAGTCAAATCTGAATACATTTAATCTTGGATAAAGATTAAAGGGTGTTGTCTGTCCATAGAAAAGAAACCTTTCCATCCACACACTAGTGCTCTTCCAAACACTGCATCGTGGTTATCTTTTTTTTAGGTTATTAGGAGATTATGACTGTAATGTGTGGTGCATTCAAGATTTTGATTTCTAAACTAAACAGATTTTTAATGCTCGTCCAAAATAACTGATACTTGTGTGTCTGGGCAAGCTTGAGTAGTATTGCTCAGACAGGTTAACTTAATGAAAATTGTTAAACCTCCTGAACAGTTACACAATAAATATTTATTTGATTAAATGCCTGTAAGAATAAAAAAAGTCTATACTATAAAAACACTGACACTTTTCTTTAAATTGGGTTATGCAGTAGTTTCACATTATTAACCAATCTGCTTTGTACAAGTGAACTGTTCCAAGTATAACTCAGTAGTGAATTGTTTACTGAAAAATGCAAAACCCTTTGTTTTCTTCGTTTTTCTACACATACGTGTTGACAGAGATCAGCAGTGAAGGTGGAACTGATTCAAATGGATGGACCCATTGCTGATTCTGTTATACCATAATAATATTAACGCCATGTGACCGTTTTAATGGTTTTATGCCATATTTCTTTGTTATATTATTATTATTCTTTGCCATAGAGGAACTGGCTTTACTGGAAATGCGTTTGCACAGTAGCAGAAAACACGCGGGTAACACCATGTTACGGTGAATAACAAGATTTGTTCTTGGTCTAACAGGTGAGTAACAAGAAACCAAAGTAAAAAGACCAGCTGTAAGTGACGTCGCAAAGCAAGTTACATTACGTAACGATGAAATGAAAATTTTCCACTTATTATTGATGATACATCCATACAATACGAGGCGTTGAATGATGCATGAGAAGGTGCGTAGCAAGATGTGAGAGGCACTCCACAGGTCATTGACACACGAATTCAAGTAAAAGAATTGTTTTCCTGAAAAAATTTAAAATAATCATTTATTTCACTGCACATAAGGAAAACGGTTCGCTGCTGCTAATCGCTGTTCTCCCCACAGGACATTAGGGGCTCTTTAATCGCCTCATGCTGGATCAATCCCCGCGAGGCGCAGTTTTCCTGGCTGCACTATACGTAATGGACTTTCGTTTGGTTGGATTAATTATTCATAAACAATTCCCTGGTCAGACTTTTGAAGGACCCGTGGTGCGAGGCAGCTCTAGAAAACTATCCTGACATAGGCCGGTTTAAACGTTGCATTAGGTCGGAACGTGTGCGGTTTAATTAGACACTCAAACTCTGTAGTGCTTTTTCGTCCGCCAAACGATTGCTGAGGTAATTTGCGCTGTTCCGTTTTTCGTGTCGAGCGCACTAGGAATATGTTCTTTCAAGAATATGCTGCTCTCAGCTGTACTACAGTTATGAAATGTAAACGCAGCGATCCACTCACTCACTGCAGCCCAGACCAGCCATTAATTATTCATACAGTTTTAAGGGATCTTGGTGTACTTCCGCTGAGCTCTACTGGATTATGGAAGCGCATAACCAATTAAAGTTGACCTCAGCGTGTAATTTCCAGACATACGCAAAGGGCGCAGATTTTCTAATAATCCCTGCAGTAGCTTTCATAGTAAACTGTTTCAAATGCATCAAATGTTTCAGTTTACAAACAGCAAAAGTGTGTCACATGTGCAAACTGCAGTTCCGCTCGCTGACACGTAGAGGAGACAAACACCACTAATCAATCTCAGTTTCCCTCAGGCGTCAACTTGCCCGGCTGATGTATTAATATATTAATTTGATAAATATTTGATATATATCAATTAATTCAAATATCTGTTAATTTGTGGTGTTTCAGAATTCATGCACTGTGCACTATAGTATGCAGCAGAGGCATTATGGTATATATAGTTTTCACTATGGAGGTGCACCTGGTTCATGCTAATATTATTGATCATAATGCAGGCCTGAAACAGGTCTGGGACCTAACCGACTCCTTAGCAAAGGGTTATCTGGAGAAGACAAATGACGTCTGGGAGTCAACTGAGCCCTCTGACGACAGCTGATAACAGGCTAAAGATGGACTAACGCACAGAGGTGATCTCTTAATTCATGAAAACTCAGCTAAGAATTCTGCGGGAATACTGAGACAGTACATGGAAAACTTGAATTCTATCTTATGCTAGTCATTGCTCTTGCCAATGCTGAGTAATTTAAATTCTAGTATCTGTTACTGTATTTATCATTGTTTAATAGAACTCATACTAGGGCTAACACGATTCTTGTATTCTAGCAGTGATTTAGTTCAAATGTCTACTGAACTCTAACCTACTTACTGGCTAGGATGCATTCTGTGAGTCAACGAAGCTCTTTGTACGTTGCTTTGGATAAGAGCATCTGCTAAATGCCATAAATGTAAACGTAGTCATCTTTAAAAGGTACATCTCCAGAAAGTGAAAGGTTTTCATGGGGGTAAAAGTGCCGTAATTTTCAGAGATTCTTCTCCTGATGTCTGGAGTGGGTAAGTCGTCCAGCTTCTCCTTGGAATGCTGAAAGACCTGCAGTCCAGCCTGGTCCGCTGTTAATGTGAGGCACGTTCTGTGATTTTTGCTACCTAGGATACCTTACAAAGAAGAATGCTTGTGTTTACACAGAGGAAACATTTCAATAGTGGTGGGGGAAACGGTGTTGCTTTGTAATCTTGTGCTAAATATACTCCAGACATATTGACAGCTCAGTGGCAAGTGTTTGCAGGGGAAGGCTACTGGGATCCCATTCATCCCCAGCGTTCTGTACTTGGTGGGTCATGGTCAGTCCTCCCTCAGACATGTGCAAGGTTCTGTGCTGTGTGCTAATGTTGGGGACAATGTTCTAAATCCACACAGCCAGGCCGCTCCCTCCAGCTCCACATGAAGTCCCTTTTACGTTCACATTCTCTCTCTCTCTCTTCTTCTTCTCCTGAGACTTGGGTCAATGGTGGATGTTTTCATTGTGAAGCCAAGGACAGCGTGCTAAAGCTATTCACATTCACCCAAGCTCTGCCGTCTTTGGAGAAGCTCAAAAACATGCTCTCACATTACAAACCTCATAGTGTAATAGTATACTTTAATGCTAAAGGTGCCAAAAAGATGTGTTACAAAGGGTGAGTCTTTCTCATGCAATCAGGCATTCTTCTCCTCGTCAGAACTCAGAAATGCACAATGAAAGAATTATTGAGGGTCTTTCAGCCAACGCATTGCAATTATATTGATGAAGACTTCCTCCACTGTAAATAAGCTATAAACGATTTCAAATGGATCTAGTGGGTTTCAGATGCTGCTTGCTGGAGCCATGAACATGCTGTCACTCCAAGAGAGATCATCAGCCTTTGTGTGAGTGTGTGTGTGTGTGCCGGAGGGCCATAGTTAGATGCCCCGGTGGCTCACTGGGAGAGATGGAAAGGCTGTAAATATGTTTACACTTCAGGGGAATCTGCAGCATATTACAGCTTGAGAGGATGTGTATGGGGAGTCCCGGTCTGACAGCAAAGGAACAGGGTCAGTGCTCCTTCGAAGAGATAATGTGAAACACCTGGACACCCGCTCCTTGTGCAAAGAGGCAGCCTCACAGCTCAAAGAGCCATTACTGTAATGTCTAACATTGATCCAGGAACGTGAATGCACCATCTTACTGAATGTTGTACTGGAAACCCAGGGAGACTGTAACAAAAGCTATTAGTCATTGTGCAATTTGTATTGTTCTCTTTTTCTAGTCTTAATTATCCTGTTCGGCTATTGCTGTTCAGCTAATGTGATGCTAAGGACTCACTGTGTTGGGGCTTATTAGTTGTCTATTACCTGGAAATGCTGATGTCCCATCTGAGGTAAGTGGTAAGTGTGATGTATCTGCAGAATGTTGCCTGCACTGAGCCAAGGGACTGTTCAGTGTCAGAGGTAGTTTTCAGCACCACTGCATTGCTGACACAGTTATCTCCCCTCACTCATTGTGTCCAAGTAGAAGGTCAGGCCTGATGGAAAAAATCCTGCTTTGACCGACCTTCACTAGCTGCAGGCTTTGAAACAGAAAAATCTCCCTCCGTTCTCCGTTCCAGTTATTTCTTTCAAATCCCCCCCCCCCATACTTTTTCAGTCACTCCAAATTTCTCACATTTAAAACCAGGGCAACTATCAACTCCTAATTTACAAAGGATGAATAAAATCCAATATTAACCAATCCATTGTCATATTTGTTCTTCCATTGTTTACATTGCAATCAATGAGTCTAAACAGCATTTCACATTTGCATCGTGCAGGTATCATGAATAATAACATCGTCTTAAATAGTCATTGTGGTTTTTATGAAAATAGTACAAGCTTTTGTTTGCTTCCATGCAGTAGATGCTTTATTTTCAGAAATGGTGGAGCTGATGAGAAGCAAAAGTACAAAAGTTCATGCATTTGCTGGTGTGAAGTCAGAAATGCATTTTTCCTGTTCAGAGCATAAATGCACTTGTAACATCTATAATTTTTAGACTTATACTCTGCAGTTTCAGATAATAAGAGATGCACATATTTTTGGCAGCAGAAAATTGTTTCTGCAGTGCAGCTAGCACTTGATCTCACATGTTAAGCACAGCGTGTTCACAAGGAACTGATGAACGTTGTTTTTGAACAGTACAGACCACTGTTTCTGAACACAGACCACATTCTCTCACATTTTTCTTTTTAAAATAACCCTGAGCAAAAAGTCTTGTAAACAAGCATCACATTCATTTGAACACATCACAGAAGTTGAGATACTCTCTTATTTCAATAGCCTATGATCACAGTCTAAGTTATTGTGCCATTAACTGACTATATTTACCATAGGTTTCTTTGCTCTCACAGGATGCATGAATATAAGTGCACTGTATTTGTTTGAGATGAGCTAGACTGTTTCCTCTGATTAATGCATGCTTTAAACCTCCAACTACTGTGACTGCTGCTTTGCAGGAGTATGATAAAATTATTACTGCAGATACTGACTTTGCTCAGTACCCAAACACCTCAGACAAAGCAGCACATTGCTACCCACTGAGGGCGGGGTGAAATTAGAAGCTAGCAATCGATTCCTTGGCGAGTCTTTGGATGAGGGCGTGCCATTCGGTCCGCTTCATCGTGATGTAAGTAGGTGTGATTGTCTGGGCAGGGAGATGTGCGCAGCCCTCTCGCTGAGCACTCTCACAGAGAGCTTCTGCACTGCAGATGACGTACATACCACAGTCATAGCTGTTCTGCTGAGAGGGACACACTTCTTCCACAAATGCTACTTTAGTCCCAGTGCCCAAGAAAGTCTCCAGCTTGGCAGAGATGCGCTGTGCATGCAAGGAGTTGCCTCCACTCTGGGAGTCGTAGTGAGAGAAATGACCCGTGTCACGCTGATAGAGCAGTAGGCTCCAGTGGGAGCCACCAGCCGTTTGGTTGGAATTGTCATTCACTGCCAAGAAGACCCAGCGACGGGACGCGAGTCTGAGAGGCTCCAGGAACAGAGCTAGTTCCTGTTGGCAGGACGCATACTTGATGAACTGGGTGACCTCAGGACTGATGAAACATACCTTTTCGCCTAGGCTCTTGAAACGCTCTGCAGCAAAGTACTCAAATGCGAAACCAATCACCTGGTCATTTAGCCAATAAGGGCCATCCAAGAGGGACACGTCTGAACGTCTAAGCAGACTGTCCTGATAACTAAGCACAACTGGGTCCATTTCCGAGGTTGGTTCCGTCACGAAGTCAGCGCCTCACTAGAAGATGAAAATTAACATATCAAAGACAGCTAGCTAGCCACGTAGCAAAAAAAGTAAAAAGTTATTTTGTAATTTTAAAATAAACGCCCTATCTTAAAACCGCGTGACTTAACAACTAGCTAGCTAAGTTCCAAAGCCATCGAGTTATCTAGCGATTGCAAGCTACAACCAGATGCAGCTAGAGTAAGTTTACTAGATCACTTTTGCTGCAATGCGTTGCTAGCTAGCTCGCTAGCTATCTAACTACCCTTCTGAAAGAACAGAAATTTATATCCATAAGTTGGTCCCAAAATATATCAAAATGCAGTTATTCGAATAACAGTAACAACCGATCACTGTCAGTTACCTTATAGACAGAAAAATCATCAATTTGTGGTGTCATAACGGCAACCTTTCAATGTAATAATGACAGACGGGAGCCAGTAGCTCAAAACAGTTGTCGTACAAAATAATGCATGCAGCAGCTTTACGACAGTAGTGCGGGGCAGAACTGTTACTCCTCTCGCCCACACCCCTTTAATGTCTGCGACGATGATTGGGCTTGTTACATTAGTGCAGCCAATAATCATTGGCGTCTTTAAAAGGTCTCCACCCACCGCCACAAGTTCTCTCCACCCCCTTGTGGACTCGAGGAGAAGTTGCGAGCACGCGCACCGCGCGACTACGCTAAAATGAGAAGCAGCACTGATTAGTAGAAAAACCAGAAAGCAGAGTTTCATCGGACGACTCCCGGGAGGAAAGACTCTCGTAATGTTGAGACTGTAAGTGGCAAAAATTATAATTTCATGTGGTGAATCAGAATGGCCCAGTGTCATGAACCTTTTGCCACAAGGAAGTTCGTGCGAAGGGCAATTTGAGAGAGACGGGGAAAATCTCGTACGTTGGGATATTTAACAGTGGACTTGTGATTTGTCTGGGGCGCAAGCTGATTTCTCTGTCCGGAACGAAGACCGCCAGCGCTCAGTAAAATCGGATAATTTTCAACTCTAGAAGGTGGGTAGTAATCGTTTACTGTGTTGAAAATTTATTTAGTCGTGCAACTGACGAGGAAGACAGATGAACTTAATTTCTCAGCAATGACTGAATTACTTCTGACACGATGCTTTTTTTTAAATAGTTCAGTTCATATCAGCAGTCTGGCTTTATGCTTTAGAAGAAACGCGTCTTATTACTGTTTTGTTTTGTTTTGTTTCTCTAAGTGGACACTGTTGTTTCTTAAGAAGAGTATTAAATAGGCTACTTTTAACATTTCATTATGGTTTAGTTTACATTTGGTCAACAGGTAACAAGGTTGGCATGAAGGGTGTAACCCAGCAACCGAAACTCTTATGAAATAAGAATATCGGACTTCTTGATTTTTTTTTTAAATGAGCACGCATAAGAACCGCGGACAACGTAATGCTTTTTGGTGTCTTAAACTATGAATTTGTGACAGATGTCCAGGGCGGAGGAGATGATGTATTATTTAAAAGAGGTCAGTCATTTCCTTTTTTCTTGGATGATGCGTTGGGTGCATCTCAAGTCAGGGTAATACTGCAAAGATGTGCCAAATCTGCCTAGTCATCCGGTCGGCCTGCCGTTTGGTTTAAAGTGACCCAGTGGCGTTTAGCTAAAATAATTGGATTTCTTTGCACTATGTGCGGGTGAGCTCAACGCTGACCTAATTCTGGCTTTTAAAAATGCTATTAAAATGCTTTGCAAGTTTTCTTTTAATCCCAAGGCTTAGTCAGTTTGTTACCTTATTTGGTGCACAATTTGTTTGACAGGAACAAATGCACATTGCCTTTCTTGGCTCACACTATGTAAGATAACTTTCATTCCAAACTCATACTGTGTGTCCAGTCTCACTTGATTTAGGTCAATGTGTGTCTTCACTTCTTCCCGTGTGTGTGTGTGTGTGTAGTAAAATAATGATCCTCTGTTCTGCTACACTGGTGCCAGCCTTTCTCACCAGACCCACACCAGGTGATGAGAGTGGCTCCAGAAGAGTCTTGCTGGTGTGGCTCAGCTGTTGGGGTGCCTGGGGAGTGTGCAAGTTGCTGACATCAGCCTGACAGCTGGGCTTCCCGACATCTGACCAAAAAAACACCCCAAGAACATGCGAACACGGCAGCAGCGACTGTGTGTTCCTCCAGCTTGGGTTCGACGCCTAGCATATGTGAAATAACATCATGTCTGGTGGCAGTCGAAATGCACCAAAAATGAACACATTTATAACGTCCCATGAAACAGCATTAAATATTTAGATGGCGCTGGAATAAATATTGCTGTGTGATTGGAGAGGAAGCCCCCAGCATGGCGAGCTTCTGGAGGTCAGTGATGGGCTTCTCGAAATGCTGCCCACAGCAATCTTGCCATCAGGCCTGTGTGATCGGTCTTCTGACCTCTCACTTGTCGTCGTGACAAAGTCTCGTGACGTTCCCGCAAAGATGCTGTTGCTATGTAACTGTTTAACCCATCTAAGTGCCAAGTTGCTACATTGGCGTTGGTGTAAAAACTCCAAGATCGTTGGGGGAAAAAATTGAACGTATAACTTTTTTTATATGTTTACATTAGAGCAGAAGCTCAGTGAGGCTGTTTTGGAATCATAAAAAATTACTGTGTGGTCTTGGAAGATTCTGCTTAAAGACTGAAAATGCTACATTTTTTTTTTATCTGACAAAGTGCTCTGTACTGAATTTTTTTCATCACTTGTTGTTTTTGAAGATTGTGTGTAGCCCGTTTTTCTTTTTTTTTAAGACGAGCGAAGCCATGCTAAAGAACTATGAATTGAACGTGTTCTTTATGTAAAACATGAAGTGTTCCAAACACTTCATCTAAGTACTGAAAGGTTTGATCAAACATGCTATTGTTCAGTATTCAGCTTCAAAGCTAACGGACAGGGCATTATTATTCTGGGCTTACATTAGCAGATTTCCATAAAAAGAGGATCAGTACCACTGCACTGAAAATGTTTGTCTCAGAAATGAAGCTTCTAAAATGTGAGGTCTTCTGAATTAAAATTTCTTGCTGGCATTACATCCTTTTCATTTTCGATTGTGCTCTTCTTGTGCACTTCTAACTAAATCATGAATTCATGAACTCCAGGGTAACTTTGATCGCGTCATGATTGTTCCAACATGAATTTGTATGTGCTTTCTGGTCTAGGCCTCTTGTTTGATATAATTCCAGGTAAACATTTTAATTTCCTGTTGGAGCTAGCAGGTGGTGCGCATTTGCACACAGAAGTGAGAATCTCACACATCCTGCTTTTACCAAAGACAGTCTTCCTTTGATGGCTTGAATTTGCTTGATTTTGTAGCATTCATTGCATATCCTTCAAAAGCTTGTGTCCCTTTGAAATTCAGTGCTACTTCTCTAGTGTTGTTCTCTGAACTCTGGCAGGGTTGCTTGCTATCAGAGCTTGTGGTTCACTGATACAGGCTTCTCAATAGTTGATGATGGTATTTAGACTGCAGGAAGTTTGATGTTGCAGGAATATGATGGTTTTTGTCTTCACCGTTTCAGCAATTTAAAATTAATAACAAATGAGACACAAAATGAACTTAAATGAACATTTATTTAATACAGTTATTGTCTGCTTTATCTCTGTTGGCTCAAGTTATATGTTGTATAGTATTATTGTATAAGGTGTGTGGATAAACAAAAACGTATAAACTAAATGTCCACAGGTTGCCGTTTTACAAACTTTCGTTTTTTGATTTTAGCATCAACAAACTTTAGCCAATGCTGGGCCGAAAATATCATATTCCGATTATATCAAAATGGCATTTAGTCAGTCGACCAATAACCAGAGCTCTTCAAGCCATATGATTCTTTGAGTCCAGGAAGGGACACAGTATTATTACAACATGTGATGTCATGATGAACCTGGTCAGCAAAGTTACTCCAAACAGTGCGCTCACATGTACAGTGAAGATGCAGGCTCTTTGATCCCGGTTTTCCATGAGTTTCTGGTCGGTTGCTTTTTTCTTGTTTGTTTTTTGCATTGGTCTTTAATTCATTCGTCATGGTCCCATCAAACTCTGTTGTGAATTGGACAGGGGATCTGGTAAATCAATTAACGTCCTGTGTTTTTCGTCTGTTTGCCTCAGACGACTGTCTGCTGTGATGCCTCTCATTACCCACAGAGATGAGACTTAGGGACAGACTTCTGCTGTACTGCTGCTCCCACTAGTTTTTGTAAAGACATCTGCTAACTCAGGCTTAAAAGCAACTCTGAGCAACTTGGACAATTATCTCAGATGTTTTCCCTGCTACGAATTAAAGGAATAATTTCATGTCATCATTAGTGTTGCTTGTATGCACTGCATTAATGTTTAGATACTGCTGGTGTTGGTCATGTTGAAAAATCTGTAGTCTTAAGACTTGCATTTGACGGTCTAACTGACTTGGACCTTCCTAAAATTTTAAGAACTTTTTATATTTCCCGTTTTTGAGATTTATCTGAATTCGTTGTATCTGTTGCCAAAATAGGTAAGTAGGTCTGATTAATGTCTACCAGAACAGCCGTGGAGGAGGCTTCGCAAAAGCAGAGCTTCAGGATTTAGGGGCCGTTGTCTAGGTCACCGGACTAAAAATACAAGATGCCATGGAGGAGCAGATCTGGGCTCCTGTGACCCTCCATGCTGAACTAGAATAGGAGCAGGTGCTGGCCTGGCCCAGATGGGCCCTACATCCCCCCCGTGTCCTCTGCCTGTTCACCGCAGTGCTCACTGCTTCATGCATCTGCTCTATCATTTAACTTAAAGAAAACCGTTTGCTGTTTCAGAAGACTTGAACATTTATCACTGTCCTGTCTGAGGTCTTGAATGTCCTCTTTTCCTTTAGTCCTCAGAACAGCAGGAAGCCCCAGATAACAAGAGAAGTTTTTTCCTCTCCTCAGCCATACTGTCATGGATCAAAGATGAGGACACAGAATTAGGGTAGGAACACTGAAGGGCTTTCCAGCTCAACCTGTGGTGATTTTGTTTCTGTATTCCCTCAACGTGATGGACAGCTGAAAAGATGCCAGTATCATAGTTTTGTTTCGAATTACCTGGGTTTGCTGAAAACGTCTTGAACCAGAAACCAGGTTTGTAACCATAAGGTGAAATTTAGGCTCAGTCTTGACCAGCAGGTCTTTTGATTAATTGAAGTCAGACACTAACCACTTTCATAATGTTCTCAAGGGCTTTACTGAATTTATTGAGGAATGGATTGTTTTTGAACAACACATGTGCTCAGCAGTTTAGGGTTTAGAAATATTGTTACAATAATAATGACCTCATGTACATTGCGTCTGACATCATTTTGCTGATACCTTGGAAAGCTGTTTTGATCAGCATGTGTTCATGGCACTGGTTACAGTCTTCAAACAGCACCTAAATATGAACATCATGCTCAATTCGCTCGCTTTCATATTCAAATGTTTGGTTTGATTTTCTCTGCCTTTATTATATATGATTTGACTGTCATGTACTGTGGGTAGGATCGTATAACACAGGCCTGTGACCTAACATTCAGAGAGGGGAGCCCCCCCCCCCCCGAGGCGAGCAAGATGAACAGCGATATCATTTGAAAACATCTGCTTCTCTCCAGTGTTTCCAAACCCTGCAGATTAATGGTTTAGCCCCCCAAAAAACTGCGATCTTCAAATCCCCCGTCTCACTTGCCTCCTAGCGAGAACACGAGAGCTTCGGCAGGGCCGTCGTCCACTCGGGAGTCGACCTTGAGCCGTTTGAACCCTCGACGGCGCATTGCAAGCTGTCCCTCCTCCAAGCGACCGCTGGTGGGAGACGCCGGGGACGATGCCGGATCAAGCGGCCTGGTAAAACCCCCGCTGGTCTGAGTCTGCTCGGCCCTGGCGGGGCCTGACGGTCGGCCCTGATGGACGGCCGTTGTAACCGTCACGTGGGTGACTGGCTCTGGATCTTTCTCCTGCCTCACTTCGCCCTCCTTCACCCGTCCTGCTGTTGTCTCGGTCAGCCCCAGACGCTTCTAGTTCCATCCTGTAGTAGTGTATTTTGGGGAGATAATGTGATTGTAATATCTTTTTATTGTGATACCATGCATTTTCTCACCCCCCCCTATTCCCTTCTTGTGGCGTATGTACAACACGCCTTTTGTGAAGCAGGACTGTTTAAGGTGTCCCACTCTAAATAAAGTTGCCTCACCCGGAAATGCCAGAGTCTGGTGATTATTTTAGCTGTGGAGGAGCTTTAGTCGGGCTTCCTGCTTCGCCCATGCTGGGGTCATTGTCCAGGCAGTGGGTGCGACGCTGCAGGGGTGGGCGAATGCCCCGCCAAAGAGCAGGGCAGATGGGCCGGGCTGCTCCTGCCCTGACTGCACAGCTGTCTCTGGGCAGCCTGTCGTCCTGATAGCTGCTCCACTCAGGAACTGGTGTTTGAGCTCAGGAAAAACAGCATTTTTTTTGGATGGGGGGGGGGTGTCTTTAGCTAGCTAGCATTTTAAAGTGATGCAGGCAAAGCAATGTCCTTGATCTTGCATTACTGTGCAGTGGCCTTCATGCATAACCCTAAACCCTTAGTTGAGTGTTTTCTCTTTATTTCGTCCTGTTTTTAGAGGGCACCCGATGCTTTTCTCTTGGCAGCGCGTCTCATCATTGTGAAAAGAGACGGACGTTATTCTTAGACACTCTCTTTACGAGGCTGTAAAAGCATCACTTTAGGCAGCGCTGACTTGGTGTGTAGGTGCGTTTCGTGAATGACTGCTGTAAACAAACATGAGCTGCTGCAGCACTGAACTCTCATAATGCAACGTTCCTCCCTGAATCTCAACGGAAGGAACACGGGAATTTCTAGTGAATTCAATGACTCTATGGTAATCTGGATACTATTGTGTTTTTATCTAGAATACTGGAGAAATACTTATTTTTTTTAAATAACAACTTATTTGATCGCCAGTCACCATTTAAAGGGCAGCACTAGTATGGCCACCAGAAGGATGCCTGTTCAAATCACTTTCATGTTGAATTTTAATAGCTCTGCTCTAACAGCATTGCCCAGCGTTGAGTTATTTGGAAACGATTCAGCGTCTTTGTGTTTTGAGTAAGATGTTCAGATAAGTGGCCCTGTGGGTTATTATAATTATAATTATTTCTGTTCCGCACCTGCACTTTACCAATAAGGACTGCGGCAGGTGTTTAGCACCAGGCTCAGCACGCCGGCTTGTGGTTGGTTTCTCTTTACGTACGGAGCGAGAGGTCCGCCCTCGAGCCCCCAGTGCTCCTCTTCTGTCACGAACCGGTGCCCGAGGATGGACGTCCTCTAGGCCCGGCCGAGCACATGGAGCCAGGGTGCTGAACGCACCCCTGGCCCGCCACGATGCCCCGCTCTGGGACCATCCCAGCATGTCTAACAGACCAGCGCTCGAACGCTGATTTGTCCGTCTTGTCTGTCTGATTCTGTAGTCTGGCTGGGGGTTTTTTGGGGTTTTTTTTAATTAAATTCTGTAAAGTTAGCTTATCAAACTGTGCAGTCACGTGCCAGAGTGAATATAGAGCACGAGGGATGGAGAAGGCCGTTTTAAAAAAATAATTTTTTTTTCTTTTTTTGGTAGGATGACTCACTCATTCCCTTCTGGAATCTGATTCTGGTCCTCAGCGTGCTCTCCGGTGACATGTAATGAACGTGTGTTTTGCTCTCACTTTTACGACGTGGACTAGTGCGTGCGTTTGGCCGAGTCTTTCAGCGTGGCCCTTGTTTGGAGCCCCACACGTTTCCAGAACAGATGGATTTTTATTTCTTTGTTTTAATTAATTTGAAAGCAGCGTTCCAGTGCTGAAGTTATTTTATGTTAGTGTCGTGATGGAAAACGTGGCTGGTTTCCTGCTGGAAGCAGGAAATGCATGAAAAAATTGTGGATATGCTCTGCATTTATCCTTTATAAAGGTATCAATAAGTAATATTCCTTTGTCTTAACTGTTGTATCTAGACTCTGGGGTATTTTTAAGCGAGTGATGAGATCATGTGCCTGCCACTGGGATGGTCTCTTAATAGAACTACAGTGGTTTTTTTGGGGGGGTTTTTTCCAGCCTGCACATTTGGATCATTTAATTCTTTTTCAGTTAACCCTTTTTTTTCTGTGCTGGTCATGCTATTTCTTAGATTGTTTTATAAATCTGTGTTTCATGTTTTCTTTTCCAGTGTTTGGTAATCTTGGACATTGTCACTTGCAGACACACGGCGGGCACTTTTGGAGCCGTCCCTCTGTGACAGAAATGACCAAGTGCTGTCGGTTCATCATTAAACATTACCAGGGCACGAGTGCCGTTCAGCAGCCGGGGGTTACTTCATCGTGGCCCTTGGTAATGGTACTCTGTGTAGTCCTGGAGGGCCAGGCGAGTCAGGAGAGCTGGGTGTGCTCAACGACTTGGGAATCTCCCACAAAGGGCTTTTCATGAACGCTTCTCGCTAGCGGGCCGTCCGGATCCGGGGCCTGAGGGGGTTGTGTGGAGTTTTGGGTCGCAACTCCAGTGCTGCAGACTGTAAAGCAGCCAGTGCTGGAGAGAGAAGTAGCAGTGAAGAGTGATGTCACCTCCCCTCCCACCCCCCTCCACCCCGCATAGGGTGGGTAGTAGGAGCCTCGTTGCCGTGTGCGATTCCTCGACAAGCTGCTGACTGACTTTAGACAGGCCTTGAAACCCACCCCCTCTCCTTCTCCTTCCCCCTTTTTTCCCTTCTCTGTCCTGATCTCGCTCTTGATCAAATTTCAGGAAGCAGCAGGCCTCTCTATCCCATAGCACACCCCCCCCCCCCCCCCCCCCCCCCCCCCCCGCCCCCCCC
>JAOXYF010000001.1:3262644-3311874 GCA_028565775.1 Sternarchorhynchus goeldii | reverse complement strand
GGGTTACTGCTGGCCTGGGTGTGGTCAGAGAGACCTGCAGAGCAGGGTTACTGCTGGCCTGGGTGTGGTCAGAGAGACCTGCAGAGCAGGGTTACTGCTGGCCTGGGTGTGGTCAGAGAGAGCAGTAGAACTAAAATGACATAAGGGCAGTTATTCATTCTCTGTGTGTCTATCTGTGTGTGTCTGTCTGTGTGTCTGTCTGTGTGTATAAAAAAAACCAACTTCTGACCTCCCCTTACACTTGTGCAATAGTAGAAACCTGGCTCTCTCTGAGTCTCTTTAAACCTGTTATAATACACCAAAAGATACTTCAGAACACCTCAGGACAGTCTCTGCAAAAGACTTCTACATGTGCTTATTATGTGTGTTTTTTCTGTCTTAATAAAGAGACTGAGAAATAATATGTATAAGTACTGTATGTGTTATATGTGTGTGTGTGTGTGTGTGTGTATATAATATATATTTTTCGAATATAGTATAGTAAAATCATGATTTAAAATAGGTAATTTTGGATATTTTGGAAGTCCCCTCAGCCTTGTGACCGAGTGACTTCTTAATGACTACATTAAAGTGTCATCTTCTCCAGTAATTGCCCCTCCAAATGAGTGTGGGTAGTGTTTGTTGGTGGATGTCTGGACAGTGTGCTCACCTTGGCAGTCTGGCCTTCCACACAGCCTTCCTTTTGTCCGTGATGAATGTGGCCTGGAGTAATTACATACACAGAGCATCTGTCTCCCCTACTTCCCACCCCTATGGCCTACACTGAAGAGAGCTTGTGTTCCTCCTGGAATGAGATAAATAGGTTTTGCGAGTGATCTTACCCTCTTTGAATGAGCCTAATATCCAACCCACATGGGTCTTGAAGGGCAGTAGTAATTCAACATCACATAGGTGGGCAAAAGTCCTTCTAATGGACTTTCTCCTCCTTCCCCCTGGTGTTGCGTATCAGGAGTTCGTCCGTCACTTTCATGTGATGCTACCAGAAGACCTACAACCCACGCAGGACGGCTTGAGTCACTACCTGCGGCAGGTGGACGTCTCTCCCGATGGCTTCCAAGTGGGGCGCACTACGGTAGGACCCAGGCAGCAAAATCTGTCGCATAGATGTCTGTAGGATGGCACTGCCGCCTCGCTTTATAAGTGGAACGCCTGAAGAACGTGGTGGAGAGTGCAGTCTGGAACCTCCCTGCTCCTGTGCGCCTCAGGTGTTCCTGCGTGAGGTGGAACGGCAGCAGCTACAGGACCTCCTCCACCAGGAGGTGTTGCGCAGGATCGTCTGCCTCCAGCGCCGTTTCCGAGCCGTGCTGGAAAGGAAGAACTTCCTGAGGATGAGACGAGCCGCCAGACTCCTACAGGTACGGTTCCCCTCGCGGTCCGCCGTTCGCGACACTGCGCTAACCTGCTCTCCAGCACCCACTAACCCACCTACCGCAAACCTTTCTGCACCAGTTCACTGTAAATGGTCGATTTTAAGGACGCTTACCTGTTCTTTAGTGCTCTTGTATATTCAGTCACCTTGTTGCACGCTGTTAATCTGTTGGCAGCGTCTTTGAGGGTGACTTGACTTTACAGGCGGTTTTCTGTGCTGAAAGCTTTTTTTTTTTTTTTTTGGATTATTAAAAGGTACGAGGAGTTTTCTTGACTGAACAAAAACAAATGGGTTCAGTGAAGAAAGAGAAGGATGTGAAGTGAAACGTGAAGTGAATGTGGGTGTTCTTAATGGTGAAAGCCTGAATAAACAGTTCAGAGGGAAGTGTTATAATGTTCTCACCATGAGGCAATGAAATTTGTTTTACATGTTTTATTTCACTCAGCCTGGTTCTTTTAATCCAATGTATTCTTGTATATTAAGGCTTTTTACCTCACTGTTCAAAGCATTAATAACAATTTGGTTTTGGTTAATGACGGAATCTAGAACTGTTTGGGTGTGACGAGTCAAATCTGTGTAGCTTCCCTTAGCAGTTGTTGAAGGCTGAATTCGCCTTCTCATGCAGGTCTGGTGGCGGCGCTGTCAGGCCAGCCAGAGGGACGGGTGCCTGGAGGACGACCCCAGCGTGCAGCAGGGGGCAGCGGTGTGCATCCAGTCAGCCTGGCGAGGGTTTCGTGATCGGCGGCGTTTCCTTCTGTGGAGAGAGGCGGCAGTGGTCATCCAGAAGAGCTGGAGGCTGCGTCTGTGTCGGCGGGATCGAGCCGCGCTGGTCATCCAGACCTCCTGGAGGCGCCACAGAGCCCGCGAGCGCTACCTCCAGCAAAGGCACATGGTCGTTCTACTCCAAACGGCAAGCCGAGGTTATTTGGCAAAGCAGAGGTAAGACGGAGCTCTCGCTACAGAGGGACGCTTTGTTTAGGTGTGCTGCTTAATAATACTGGCTGTTAAAATGGCTTGGGTTTTCCATAACCAAAACTTGTTCATGCCTAGATATATAACTGGCTGTCTGCCAGACAGAAATCCCTTAATTCGTTCATTGCTAATATTACACAAACACTCAAAGTAGAAGCTGTGTGAAATAGCCTTATAGTGCTTTATGTGCCGTTACGTTGTGGTGATTTGCTGTCTTAGGTTTAGTTTAGTTTTGTATTCCGAGTGTATTTCATGTCCTGTCAACGGCCATTTTGATTTCTTTAAAATTTGTAGGTTAAGAGAACTGAGAGAGCAGAAGTTGAAGCCCTCTCAGCTGCTGAATGGCCAGGCAGCCCCATCCCTGGAGGAGCAGAACCAACGGATCACGGGCCTGGACCTGAACACTGGGGAAGAACCCTGGAGCAAGGATTGGGAGCAGCGGAGACGGCTCCTCAGCGAGATGGACGAGGCGCAACTGGGAGACAAAGAGGCGAGAGGGGAGGGAACAGAAGTGTCACTGGCAACCCAGCTGGTGCTCAGAGAGAGAACGCGGACATTGGAGGAGCCTAGCCAGAAGAACCGAGCCAAGAGAGAAAGTCGCAGGATGCGGGAGCTGGAGCAGGCCAAGTTCAGCCTGGAGCTGCTGAAGGTGCGTTCCACGGGCACGGTATCCCCATCCGAGGAGAGGCGCTGGTCTTTGGAACTGGCTGGTGAAGGCGCCCACTCTCCTCAGGGAACACCGGACAGCCAGAGCTCCAAGGGCAGCTTTGAGCTGCTTAGTGTCGATGAGTATCTGAAAGACAGGGCGCCATACGCAGAGCCTGAGGACCTGGGCTCACCGACCTCTGCTCCAGACCAGCCTGAAGGTTTCTGTGCCAAGCCTTCCCTTCCTCCTGATATTCTTGCGCCCGACGTCCTCTCCACCAGCCCAGGAGCAGCTCCCCAGCCCATCCCAGCAAGGCTGGAGAACTCACTCCCGGTTTTCTACACCCCTCCAGCAGAGGTCGGTCCCGCCGTCACCAGGCCAGACACTGATGTCTCTGACACACAGCCCGGAAGTCCTGCAGAGCTTTCGAGGGACAGGACGGCGTCCTCCCGTCGACCCGTGGTGGTGGTGATCAGCATGCTGAAGGAGACTTCCCTGGATGAAGGGGGTACTATGTCACCAGAAGTCCGAGACATCTCCGCCCAAAGCAGTGGGCCCGTGAGCCCAGCCCCGGCTCCGGCTCCGTCCCTGTCCCCAGCTCCGTTCCCGGTCGCTGGTGTCAGCCAGGCCATGCTGGAAAGGTTGGAGAGGCTGAACGAGGAGCAGCGGGAGCGCCAGAGGCACCAGCAGGAGCAGAATGAGCGGGAGATGATGGAGCAGATTCGGCAGCAGAAGGAGATTCTAGAGAAGCAGCGCAAGAACTTTGCCCAGTACGAGAGGGCGATGTTTGAGAAACAGAGGGATGAGGCCCTGCAGAGGATCGAGCAGAGGAGGCAGGAAAGCCCTGGAGGCATGGGGAGCAGACCCAGCATGGACATGGGGCTCGCCCCTATCGCCCAGCCAGAGCCCGATCTCTACTCCCCACCACAGGTTCCAGCCAGACAGTGTCCTCCCTCCATGGTGAGGGACAGACCAAAAGACAAACGTGACTTGCCTGACGGATGGGCACCAAAACTCACCCTGGAGTCTCGACAAGGTGCAGGTCGTGGAGTCCCACACAAGAAGCCTCACTCTCCACGTGTCAACATCAACATGACCGAGAGAAATACATTCTTCTTACCTAAGGACAAAGCTAGCCAATCAGAGTAAGAGTTGAACTTTTGTTCAGAACTCAAGTCTGGAAATGAATTTACAGGAAACTTAACAACTGACTGTGTTGCAGGTTGAAAAAGGGATTCATCAGTCCAGGGAAGTTGGTGGGAGTTCAGAAAGAAGCCACCCCCTCAGATTTCAAATCCTTGAAGGCACTGAAAGGTCGTGAGGTGAGAAGAATAAACCATAGACAAATGAGTCTTGCATTCAACACGAATCCGGGTGCATTTTTGTACGCATGGTAACCTGAGAGCATTCTGATCACAGGAACACCCACATATGGTACACACCTCTGCACACGGGTTGTCCAAGGAGCGTTTTTACTTGTGTTGTTGTTGTTTGGTTAATCAGGTTGCCAGACCAGGCCATAGAAAAGCCCGCATGGCTCGGACTCGCTCAGACTTCCTGACCCGCGGTTCAAATCTCCCGGGGGAGGGGGAGTCAGAGGAGGAAGAGTACGATGAGACCCCTCTGGCTCATGGTCCGCCCCTCCCCAAGCAGGACTTGGAGGGGGTGTCGCTAGAGGCTTGTCACAGTGACTCAGAAATGGTAATGAAATGGTCTGCGCCTCCCTGAGCAGGGCCCTCTCCTGACGCCCAGCCCAACACTGTGGTTTCTCTCTGCCTCTAACCCCTCCAGAACCTCCTCACAGATGCTTACCACTCAAAATGCTCCAGCACTGTAGTTTTACAAGGTTTGGGAAACACGTTTTGAAAACTGTCCTCATCTGTAATGGCAGCTATATGATTTTTTTTGTTGCATGTATTCTACTTTTATAGTTAATGCCTCTTTTTAGAAAAGTAGGAGTTGAATAACGTATGGCTTTGGAAACCATAAAAAAATTATGAAACTTTTTATTGCATTTTTATAAACTTTAAATATACGTCCATCAAAATATATTTGAGTCAGTACTAGTAGTAACATTTAATACTTGGTGTTACTAAATGACTTTTGGAATGGTTCAGTGAAAGAGCATTATGGATGGGATTGAGTTCAGCACACGCAGGAAGTTCAGTACAGCGAGTTCCTTTGCTGTTGAGCTTTCAGCCACACGGACCTGGATGACTCCTTTCAGAAGCGTGTTTCCCCTTCTACACGTAAACATACGTTCCATGTTTTAACCCAGCGGCGTGCTTTGCCTCCTGATCGACCATAACCGGCACCACAGGTTCCGGCTTGCCAGCCTTCCACAGGTCAACTCTGAGGCGTCCGGAGGCGTCCGTTTCATTACTATGCAGAATAACAATCACTGCATGCTCTCGACTCCAGCTTCCTCCCTCTGCATCAGTAGAGCTCCCCACCGCAGGGCGGAGCCGTGCGGCCCCTTCGTCCTGTAGATGTACTCCTCACCTTTCACCGTCTCTTCTCTTATCTTACTTCTCTTGCACAGCAAGCAGTTTCTCTCATTCCACTGATGCCGTATAGAAGCTGGTTTAAAGTTTGTGGTTCTCGGGGTGAATCTCCTTATTTATTTTTGATCCATCTGTAGTACTGTAGAGTGAGACTGTAGAGTGAGACTGCAGAGTGAAGAGGAGACGCAAGTCTTTTTGCAGTGTGCTCTGGCACCATCTAGTGGCACGTGGTGTTTCCTGCAGAAAGGGCAGGTTAAGAATAATGCTCCCGTGTTTGACATGACTTGGCTCATGTACAAGCTTCTTTTAATGAACATGATTTTCGAGAAGAAATATCAGCAGTTAATGTCTTCCCTATTTTAAATGAACTACCTAATCATTTTTCAGCCATCTACTGAGGAGCAGAAGATGATGCACAAAACCATGTCATCAGGGGACCTTGGAAAGAGTGAAACTCTCCGAAAGATTTCACAGGCAGACGGAAGGTGTTTATGACCTAATGCCTGATTATTCCGACAAAAGCTAATTTTCTACATTTCTGTATTTATGAGTAAAGGAGAAATCACTTGAATCAACAGTCCAGATTTTTCATACTGAAATCCTTTGACCTTTCACACACCTTTAGAGTTCGGGCTAAGATGCGTTTCTGGTCAAAGGCGAGGCTGGGTGAGAAGAAGCTGTCCAGGGAGCGGCTGGCATGCACTGCTGATGCCCTGGATGGCGACTACACCGACACCACCCTCCTCATGGCTGAGGGTGAGAGGAAGAACCGTTTTACCCAGAGCTGTATTATCTTGAGCTGTTTTCTCTCATGCTAACCCCCCACCACCACCTTTTTGCATCCATCTGTAGGTGAGCACCTGTCCCCTCCGCAGAGCCCAGACCTCGGGGCCCAGCCGGAGTTCAAGGAGAACAAGGAGCCCTCACCAAAAGTCAAGCGTCGCCGCAGTGTGAAGATCAGCAACGTGGCTCTAGAGCCCGCCCAGTGGCAGAACGACGAACTGCAGATCCTCACGTGTGCCAACGACTACAGAAGCATAAACGAGTTCCTCATGAAGAAGGTAGTGCGCCGGCTCTCCTCGCTCGGCTTTCTGAAACCGACGCGTCAATCGGTGTGAGCAAATCCAGAACGAATGTGACTGTGTGTTTCCGTAGATCGGCGACTTGGACACAGAGGACAGTAAGAAGGACACGATGGTGGATGTTGTGTTTAAAAAGGCCCTCAAGGAATTCCGCATGAACATTTTCAACTCCTATTCCACAGCCTTGGCCGTGAGTATAATGACATCCTTCTATTTAAATACCAAATAACAGAACAGCTGTAACGGAAGCTAATATTTAGCAGCCCACTACAGATGCAGGTATGTCTTCCTGTTCCATGTTCGCTGCAGATGGACGACGGTAAGAGCATCCGCTATAAGGACCTGCACGCGCTCTTCGAGCAGATCCTGGAGAAGACCATGCGCCAAGAGCAGAGAGACTGGAGCGAGTCGCCCGTCAAGGTGTGGGTGAACACCTTCAAAGTGTTCCTGGATGAGTTCATGACTGAGCACAAGCCACAGGACACCGGCGTGAGCAAGGTAGGACTCCACCCATCCCGCGCCTCCAGCTCAAATGCGCTCAAAAGTCTCATCTTCACGCTCCTCTTCGATACGTGTGTTTCTCCCAGGCTCCCAAACCAGACCGCAAAAAGAGGAGGAAGAAGGACTCCGACATCGTGAGTGCCCTGCGCGACCGATTTAACGAAGCTTGCTTTTGTTGGGTTTGCCTTGGATCACACGTTTCTCTTCTGTGCAGGTGGAGGAGCACAACGGTCACATCTTCAAGGCCACACAGTACAGCATCCTCACCTACTGCGAGCACTGCTCCTCCCTCATCTGGATGATGGACAGGGCCTGCGTCTGCAAGCGTGAGTTCCGCCGCTCCCGCTCCCCCCCCCCCCCAGACCTTGCTGCAGCACAGTCGCATCGCTTGCGTTGGGTTCCGCTCTGTTTTGGAAGGGTGTGGCTTTACTGGGAAAGATGTTTTCAGCACACACCCGCGTTACAGCGCAAGGAGCGCTGGCTGTGCCTCGGGCTTAACGAGGCATTTCCTGTGCGTTGTCTTGCTTTTCCTTGAAACGTGCGCGAGACGTGAGAGAGTAAATAAATGAGAATCGCTGATGCGTCTGTCTCCTGTGTAGTGTGCCGCTTCGCCTGCCACAAGAAGTGCTGTCTGAAGGCCCCTAAATGCAGTAAGAAGGTAAGAAGTGTTGCGTGGAATGGGACCCCATTCCCAAACGTTAGGCAGTTTTGCTTTTTTTATTGTTGGAGTATTGTAATCACTGAATGGAAGGAGCGTAACCATTTCAAAACACAAATATTTGTGTTTTGTGTAGTATGATCCTGAGCTGTCACCGAGACAGTTCGGCGTGGAGGTGTCCCGCCTGATCACAGATGAGCGCTCTGTCCCCCTGGTGGTGGAGAAGCTCATCAACTACATTGAGATGCACGGCCTCTACACAGAGGGCATCTACAGGAAGTCAGGCTCCACCAATAAGATCAAGGAACTGAAGCAGGGTCTGGACACAGGTAGGCTGTTCAAGGGGGGATGAGGAAGGACCACAGCACTGCGTGTGATTGGCTGCTCCGGTGACTCAGTGTTCAGCTGCCCTGTGTGATCTTCCTCTGGTGTTGCGTGCCCACAGACGTGAGCAGTATGAACCTGGACGAGTACAACATCCATGTCATCGCCAGCGTTTTCAAGCAGTGGTTGCGTGATTTGCCCAATCCCCTTATGACCTTTGAACTGTATGAGGAGTTCCTGAGAGCTATGGGTACGTGTTGGCTTGACGCCTAAACAAAGGTTTTCTCAGAAACAGTTATAAGTGATGGCAGCTGAACACTGTTGAGTGGAAAAACAGTTTTCATTGAGCCGTTGCTTTAATGATAACTACAGTCTGAAGTTCTTGTGATACTAGCAACAGAATTAATCAGTGCTAATGGGTTCAGGCCTCCAAGAAAAAAAGGACGTCTTGCGAGGGGTCTACTCTGTGATCGACCAGCTTAGCAGGACCCATCTGAACACGCTGGAGAGGCTCATTTTCCACCTGGTCAGGTGAGGGACCATCTCATCAACATCCCAGCCTCGCTGTCATCTCCAGCCGTTGTAACGTGCGTTTGTGAACATCTGTTTGTGTCCAGGATCGCTCTGCAAGAAGACACCAACCGCATGTCTGCCAACGCTCTGGCCATCGTCTTTGCGCCCTGTATCTTGCGTTGTCCGGACACCATCGACCCTCTGCAGAGCGTTCAGGACATCAGCAAAACCACAGCGTAAGATACAAGCCTTAGACTGTTAGAAGAAGAGTGACAAAATACTATAGATACCACACTACCAACATCCCACTGGTCAGTGTTTTGGATCAACAGGGTTGATGATATAGGTGGTGGGATATTACTGGTCCGCTTTCAGCACTGTGTGTGTGTTTGTGTCCTTCAGATGTGTGGAGCTGATCATTTGTGAGCAGATGAGCAAGTACAATGCTCGGCTGAGGGACATCAACAGCCTGGAGTTTGCTGAGAGCAAAGCCAAGAGTCGCCTCACCCTCATCCGCCGCTCCATGGTAAGCCGAGGGAAGTGCCACTCGCACTACCAACCTGGACTCCGAAAGTTCTTACGCAACCAGCAAGGCAGCCGTCCAATCCCGCAGCGCCACTTTTTAACCCCCTGTTTTCTCTCTAACCGGTCTCTCTAACTCCATGTTCCTGTCTCTCCGTTCCTTGCCTCTCCCTCTCTCTCCTCTTTAATCCAGAAGCCCGTAGTAATTGCCGTTAGGTTTATGAGCGTAGCCCGCAGTGCAGTGGTGGTATGTACTCTCGCATGCGACGCCTCACCAAGCCACACCCCTTCTGATGCATCACCACAGTCGCCACAGCACGTTAGTGCTTGGCCCCCACCCCCCCCCTGTCTGTGCCTTGGTCTGTCAGATCTACTCCGGCGCTGACCGAGGGCCTCCCCTTGCGTAAATCCACACCACCGGCACCTTCCAAAGGTGGCTGCTCATCGCTGGCCACGCCTCCATGTCATGATGTCATGTTCCATTCCAGCCTGCTTTTTTCAGTCATGGTTGGCCCGTCTCATTAAATCCATGAGCAAACGTGTTGCACCCACCCCCTCCCCCTCCATGCAGTCAAACGCAGCCAGACTGGTAACAGATAGACCGTGCAGACGTGTGTCTGTGGACCTGTTACCGGACGTTGCTTCCGTAGTGAGAATGAGTGAGTGAATGAACGCGTAGCTTTGGACAGCTGCCCGGACTTTAGCGATTCACTAAACATTCACTTCCGCTCCTCGCGCGCTGCGTTGGCTCACCTGTGCCCGTTTGCTTTCGGCAGGGTAAGGGGCAGCCCCGCAAGGTGAGCTACCACATGGTGTCTCCTCCGGTGAGCCCTCGTTCCCCCTGCACACCCGAGCCCATGGAGGAGAGTGGTGAGGAGGAGGCGCCCCGCGTCGCCCCCATGTCGGAGCAGCAACAGGTGGCCATGCAGCAGGAGGAGCGGGAACTCACGGAGCAGATCGAGAGTCTCCAGAAAGAGAAGTGAGTGACCAGAACAGGCGGAGTATGGGGGCCTTCCAGCACGCAGGCACCACTTACATGTTTCCTACGTCCGCAGGGAGGAGCTCACGTTTGAAATGCTGTCCCTGGAGCCGCGGGCGTCCGACGACGAGACGCTGGAGTCGGAGCCGTCCATCGGGACGGCGGACAGCTCCGAGAACCTGAACATGGACTCCGAAGGAGCCGCCTCAGACTTCTCTGGTACGTTTTCTCGCGTCTGCCCAGGGTGAGTTACGTCTGCGTTTCTGTGGCCGTCTCGCTGATCGGCCGCTGCTCCTGCTTCTGTGCCGACAGAGAGAGGCCCGGCGCAGGCCGCCGCCCGGCACCGCAGGCCGGAGGGGAAGAGCAGGCGGACGCTGCGTCGGCAGCAGGACTCGCTCGACTCGGTGGACTCCGTCTCCACCGCTTCATCCGTCTCATCGACGTCGTACGTTCGGCCGCGGGCCGCTGCCGGCCGCCCGCGCTCCAAGCCGGCCTCGCTCTGCCCCAGCCCCCCTGACGACAGGCGGGACGCGGCCGAGCCGGACGGCGAGGAGGGGCCGCGCTTCACCAGCCACGGCACCTTCAGCCCAGACAAGGGCAAGCACAGGTTGCGCAGCGTTAAGTATTCCCCCCAGAGGCACCTCGAGGCTCCGGACGGCGGCGGCCACAAGAGGGAGCCAGACTTGCCTCCCCAGCAGCTCGTGCTGTACGGCACCAATGAGTTCATGGTATGAGGTCGTGACCCCTGGGTCTCGAGATTTCGTCCTTCTATGCTAGCCATGCTCCACGGTAACCCTGGTCCGCGTTCGTCCGCCAGCAAACAAAAACAGTCCCCAAGTGCCATTTCCACGGATGGGCAAGGTGGGGTGTGTGGGGGTAGTGTCGAGGCTCCGCCCCAAACCAGGGCCACACCCCCTCGGTTGCCGGTTACAGAGTTATGACTGCAAGTTTGGCTGTTCTAAGCCGCTTACAGGGCAGTGCTCTCAGAAGCTGGGTGGAGAGGTGTAGTAAGGGGAAGAAGGAACCCAGATGGAGCCCTCTGCTCCACCCTGCTTTCTGCAACACAGCCTCTGGAGTGCTCCTGCTGCAGAACCAGGAGACAAAGCCATCGATTGTGGAGTCTCCATGAACTCAAGCTAAACCATCGGCTGCTTCTGAAGTTTACAGTTTATAACCATGTAAGCAGCGTGCTCTATAATTACATGTATGTATTTTGCTCCCCAGCCTATTTAATAAATTTTAATTACATGCTATATGTATAAATCTCTATATAAATATATTATGTGATATAAAATGTATAAAGCCGGAACACCAGTGATTTTCTGGGTTGTTAAATTCATGTATTTATCTTTTTTTCCTGTCATGAATACTTTAGAAAGTGATGTGTGGGTAGAGATGATGGCTGTGTGTGCGTGTGTGTGCGCGTGTGTGTGTAATTATGAGAAAACCACTTGATGTGTTTGAAGTTTTCGCTGCTTTTTGTTTTGGGGGGGCGGGGGGGGGATCTTGTCTTGGCATCAAATGGACCAAGCCGGCTGGTGTTTTTATGACAGAGGATCCCGCTAAATGAAGACTCAGAAGTGTTTAAATCATAGCCTACTGTAAATCACCCATCAGCCATTATTCACAAGCACTGGAGTTTGAACAAAACTCTATATTGTTCTCTCTTCTGTTCATGTTCGTGTCAGCTGATGATTCACGCATTTAGTATATGCGGGACAACGGACCCAAACGACGACTGAGCGACTGGTTGAAGTTATTAACAGGCTCCGAGCGCAGATTCTTTTACTGAACGTATCTGTTTGGCTTTGCTAAGAGCTGGGCAGTGCTTAAAATCATGTCATGCAAATTTGTCTATGATGATTCAAAAGGTGAAATGTTTACCCCAAATTGTTTACCCCTGAGTGCGTGCTGCACACTACTGTCAGCCAATAACACGTTACGTACTTTGATTACATTAGCATTACTGTTTTCAAAGAGATATGGATTTTAAAAGCTTTCTGTCAAATGCCAGCTGAGAAGAATGAATAAAGTCTGTTACGATGTATCTGTTATATCAGAAACATGGCACACAGCAGACAGCAGTGTTGGCCGGAGTCCCACTCAAAGGAAACCTCCCCTGTGCTTATCTGAGCTAACCAAACGTTCTCAAAACTTTCACCTGAAGGTATTTATATGGCATTGTGTGGTTCTGCTGCAGAGAGCGTGTTGATCAACAAACAGGGCTTGGTTTTCACATACACACACACACACACGTATGTGTGGGGAAAAATAACCAGCTGTATTCATTTATATGATCTCGTATAGTATTTGAAATATAATCTTTCATTGTTGGAAATGGCCATGCTATGAGCACGACCTGGTTCCGTCCATACTCCCACCTCAGCAGTGTGATCCATTATGCAGAGATGTGTGTGTATAAAGTGTATTTGAGAAGTTTCTTACAAGAAGTGAAAATGTCTGGTTGTAAAAAAACAAACAAACAAAAAAACATTTTGAACAAAATGTATCGGCATTAAATCAAAGCTGAAACGATGTGTTGTTTACTTTTTTATGGTCACCTTGTATGTACAAGTTTGCTCTTTGCTTGTTGGCTATAAAATTTTGATAGTACTCGTAGTAGTAATAATATAACGATTATAATCATAACGATTACAGCAAGCTCATCTTTTACTAAGAAAGCAAGAAAAACATACCAACCATTCTCTCGTCTGATCTGAGAGGCAGGAATAAGGGCAGTTGTCACAGGATGCTATAACCTGTTCATAACCTGTTACAAAGGCTCTACAACACCTGTGCAGTAAGTTGCACTGGGATCATTTTGCCAGGTACACAGGACCATTTATTGCATGCACCTGTAACAGGTTTAGCTAAAACAAAGATGGGGTGACATTCTTTTTTAGATCCAGTTGATACCAATCCAGGTGAAAAACATCTTGACATTTGTACTCGACATTTAAGGTTTAATCCACTTAACTTACAATGGAGAAGCTGTGAGTGAAATTTCTGCCGTGTTTCACTCTGCCATTTAATGAAGAACTTTGTGCTATATTTTGTGAAATCTAGCTATGAATGTTTTGGTTACATCATGGAATTGACAGGTCACTGGGTACATATGTGACTATATAGAATGTAAATAAATAAAAAAATTAGAGACTATTGAGAGCCATTTTACTAAAGGCTCCTCCTATTGTGGAAATCTGAATTCCCCTCCCTTTATGCAAAATGGAATTTTGAAATAATATGCAAATATTGTTCATGTTTCAAAACAAGCTTTCACGTCCCAGTACAGATCCAAGAAAAAAATTTTGTAAATTGTTTTTATGTGATGCCGTAAGTGAATGCAATGCTTTCTATGTATGAACACCTTTTGATCTTTGTGTTCACCCTTGAGTGGTTGCAGTTATCTGCTCTGATGATCATGGACTGGTCATGTACTGGTTCCTTGCTTTACTGGGAAAAACTATATATTGTATATCACTGTGATTGTACTTGTGCTTTCAGAGGCTGGATCTTCTCGATTTCCGTGATCACTTGCTCTCGTCATGGTTGTGGCTGGGTTCTTCCCAGTGAATAAAGTGCTGTGAAAGTGGTAAGTCAAGTGTGAGTTAGACCAGAACGTGGTCTAAGGTTTTTAGTCAAGTTAGTAAAAAGTGTATCGGACAGACCCTGCTTGGAACACCAGCCAACAGACTTGCAGATCCTTATGTAGACATCACAACAATTAGTGAGTTAGTTGGAATATTTGCATTTCTATTTTACAAAATAGTACTAGTTTTTTTTATATATGTTTTAATAAAATTGAAAAAGAAGAAGCAATTTTTAAAATATCTGTGTACTAAATCAGTCTGTGTATATGCGTGAACCTATTGTTTGGACGTGTTTTTGTGTGTAGGTGTGTTAAAGGTAAATAATGGTAACTATCTTAATAAGATGGTTACTTTTCAAACATCTAACTGGAAATGCAAAACAATAACTCTTCGCTGAGAAGCTTAATGCATAGATGGAGGTTGAGGAGTCTGTTGATTTTACGTGTAATATGTACTGTTTATGTCCTGTTTTGGGGTTGGCCATGCTCAGATCCGAGTATGAGAGCTATATTACTGGTAACCATGAGTGTGTTACATACGTTGATTACATTATTAGCAGTAATCCTTAAAGGAATATGGGCGCGAGACTGGTTTTGTCGAGTGTTGGATGAAAGTACAATTAAAATGTATTTTAAAAACATATTAGAAACAAGGCACATAACAGCACCGTAACAAATCCACATTTGTAGGGAAACGTCTCTCCTCGCTATGCTTTCCTGAGCTAACCGCCATCTTTGGGAGTTATTATATAGTTAATTGTGTTAAAAGATGTTTGCCGTTTGACATAATGCTTTTCTGGTCAAGAGAGCGTGCTGCTCGCCCCAAAACTATTCTGTGTGTGAGAAATGTCCGGGTGTGTTCAACTATATTATCTTACTATATTATAAGTGAAATATAATCAGTCATTGCTGGAAACGGTCATGCTACTAGCAGACACGTGCAAAGCTACACAGTACCATCACAGTAGTGTGTTCCTTTATGCTGAATAGTTTAGGCAATGACATAATATTAACGAAAAGATTAACGTTCATAGAACTATCGCCTCTTATATTAACATAAAAACCCACTTCATTCTTGCAGTTGCCACATTACACATTTTTATTAATGTTCAAACTCCGATAATTACTGCTTTTTACTGTTCATTTTAGTGCGGTCAAGCTCGGCAATAAAGCTAATAAAATAAACAGGACTGGTGTGTATTACACAAAGACATAAAGTACCGTTTATTCATGCTAATGATCTTTAAAGCAAAACAGAACACAGCATTTCTGTTTGAACTGACGTCAAGCGGTATTAACCAGCCCTTGCATCTAATTTACAGAAATGCTTAAACAAATGTGCACGCAGTAAAAAACGCTAAAGGAGAAATGGATGATCAGCTCAAGGCTAATGCGCGTTAAGTGTGCATTCAGAGAAGCTATTTCCATGCAACTTTGCATGCAGATTTTATACAAATGAACCAGTTGTGTAGAAGTAATAATAATAATAATAGTCAACTTTTTAAATGTCTAAGTAAGAATGTACCTTGGAAAATATATTTAAAAAAACAGGAAAATATAGCAAAGATTGAGAGTGGATCTTGTGTATAAATACCATTCTCTCGGCTGATATCACGCCTATTGCTTGTCTAACCTGAGGGACTGGAAAGGGTAGAGTCATGCAGACGCGGGATTTTATAACCTATTGGCTACAATACATAGATTCCAGCACGCATGCGCTGGAACGTGCTTGGGGAATTGTGTTAGCAGGTGCACCATCGAGTGTACACACCTGTAGTCTAGTTAACTAGCGAAAGCGAAAATGTCAGGATTCGATAGCAATCCCTTCGTGGCTCCAGTTGATGTCAATCCTTTCCAGGTAAAAGACAATATGCTTTTTTTTTTTTTTACTGATTTCTAAAGGTTAAAGTGTTTAATATACGAACGTAAAACCTGTGAGCGAAACCTGTTTAGTTGGGTGGTTTCGGCTACAAAGAGCCACCTTATTTGACCACGTAGTGAGATTGACAGCTGGTTGGCCAGTTATATTTGAGCATGAAAAATGCGATCCAATGACGAGGTGCTCGAGGAAGTCTATTTTTAATTAAGATGTTTCCTGCGTTGTTTTAAAATATAGATTAATCGGAAGAAAATTCAAAGTTTTTGTTACTGTAAATAATATAAAGTGTATAACACTCTGCGGTGTTTATCTTTAATCCCGCTGCCATACACTATTTTCTTCGTTCGACTCCCCTTAAGATCCGTTCTGTAGCCACTATCAGGTGTTTTCCTTACCAATCGAAACAAGATACGAACGCCGTTTCTCCAGCGATCGTGTCGTTTTTGTTTTTTTTGCCACTTTCACGAAATGCTAATGGTGCCTTAGCGCGCGCGCGTGCGTCTGTGTGTGTGTTTTGTTTGTTTGTTTGTTTGTTTGTTTGTTGTTTTGTTTTATTGTACCTTTAACAATGCGGTTTGATATCCCGCCAGGATCCCTCCGTTACCCAGGTGACTAACACTGTCAAGGAGGGAACAGAGGAATTCAACCCGTTTTCAGCCAGAGCCCTGGTAACCTTGATAGTATACAAACCTCACTATATAATCACTACTGTTCTTGCAAAAGCTATCGGGACACCCTATCTCATTTTAGGAGGTAAAATAAATCTGGAGTAAATGCATATTATTTAAAAAAAAGTGTTTGACTGACAAAAAGTGTAAGATATGGCCTTTCAGAGAGGGATGAGAAGATCTGAATTTAAAAAAAAACTGTAGACAATGTCCTGGAGAAATGGGGGCCTGACAGGCTTATGATGAAGGTTAGCGTTCATTGTTGCTGTAAATAAGAGGAGAGATTTCACATTTCATTGACTTATTCAGACACAAGATTTTTTTTTTTTTTTTTTTTTAAAGCACAACAAAATGTTGTGTTTGCACGGTGCTGCATACATTCTGGTCATTTTGTTAAGGTTGTGTGAGTTTGACTTTAACATAGGCTGTTCCAGTTATGCATAAATAAAACACCAATACTCTCTCTCTCTCTCTCTCTCTCTCTCTCTCTCTCTCTCAAGGATCATCACAATGAGACCACCATACCAGCTCCCTCTGCCACACAGCCTGCAGTGCTGCACCCCACAGAGGAGCCCAATCCTCGGGTTGGTCCAGTGGAGCGTGGGCTAGCGACCTAAGCTTCCACTGCTCGATTCGCCCTTCATCGCGGCCTCTGCGGCGGCTCCACCCTGAGCTCGCACGCCTTAACAGAACATTACAGATTTTGAAACAGGAGCCGCGTGACTTATGCTACTGTAGCTAGATATTGCGTTCATTTTTTTGAGAAGGTCGTGATGTTTCTTGTGAATCTTTCGCCGTGCGGTGTAGGCCACGGCGGCAGCTGTCCAGGCGGAGCTCCTCAAACAGCAGGCCGAGCTGGAGAAGAAAGCGGCCGAGCTCCAGCGTAAAGAGGAGGAGCTGCAGAGCCGAGACACATCCATGGGTGAGCCACGGTCCCACAATGCGGTTACCTAGCAACAGGGCTGCTTTTGTTTCCCTTTGAGGACACTTAGGTGGGGTGGGCGGAATTCTTAAAAGAAACTTTTTCCATTTCAGGCAGGCAAAATAACTGGCCTCCACTGCCAAAGATTTGCCCAATAAAGCCTTGCTTCTATCAGGATTTCAATGAGGAGATCCCTGCAGAATACCAAAGAGCCTGTAAAATGATCTACTACCTCTGGATGTGTAAGTACATGTATGGCAGATCTGAATCATTATTACTGCAGCGTAGCTAAAAGACATTGTTGATATGTTTCATTTTTAATGCTTGTGTTTTGGCAGTTCTTTTCCTTTATAAATGTGCATTTAAACGGTATGATTAGAATGCAACCCTGATGTTTCAGAAATATCAATGTTGTCCCATCCTAGCCCCTGTTAGCATTGTACATCCTTTTCAAGTTTAACACAGTTGTCTCTAATTTGTAGTTAAAGGCTAGCATTTCTTGAACGTAAGCATGTGGTCCATCCGTTGACATTGTCTCTCGCTGTTTCTACAGATCACTGCGTGACGCTGTTTCTCAACCTGCTGGCATGTCTTGCCTTCTTCACGGTGAACCCTGAGAATGGTGTGGACTTTGGCCTCTCCATTCTCTGGTTTCTCCTCTTCAGTCCTGGAGCTTTCGTCTGCTGGTACAGGCCTGTCTACAAGGCCTTCAGGCGAGTTTCATTGTTGGTGCACATGAACTTTAATGAGAACTGGAGTAGCGTTATCTCAGAATTCCATTTAAAGGAGATGAAGGATAACTACTGCTTGTCGGTTTGGTCAACGTGCCGGAAATGAATGGCTGACATTTGCATCTGGGTGACGTCTTTTTGAAACAGGTCGGACAGCTCCTTCAGCTTCTTCTTTTTCTTCTTCATCTTCTCCTTCCAAGTGGTGGTGTACATCATTCAGAGCGTTGGCATCCCCAAGTGGGGAAACAGGTTAGTCTGATCACGTGACGCGTGCTGCATTCTCCAGCCTGTGCTTTGGTGTGCACTTGCTTGCTCATGTGTGTGTTTCTGTGTTTGTTTGTGGGAGTGTGAGATGACATGCTTGGTACCTTTTTGTACTTCCATTCATGCTTCACGCTGTTGTGGTTTCTGCTCTCTGTTCTGGTTATACGATTCATGTGTTGTGGTGATACGGGCAGTGTTGTGGTGCCGCTAGTAAATGTAGGCTCTCCTGTCAATTGCAAAATGGTTTGATTTTTCTTAATTGAGAGAGGGAAAAAATGTTTCTCCTCTCTTAGCAGACGTGCTTTTCCAGGAAACACTATATTATTCTCTTCTGATTTGTTTTATGCATACGTGTTCAGTAGTTGTCTAGTTAGTGTAAGATTGCAGGTCATTGTGTTTTTGTATTTTTAAGTTTTCATTTATTTTTTTTAGTGGTTGGATCACCTCAATCTCTGTGATCAAAACCAATACTGCAGTTGCTGTCTTCATGTTGATTGTGGCTGGGTTCTTCACCGTCAATGCAGTCTTGGCAGTCATCTTGTTGAAAATGGTAAGTCATTCTTGGGCCCTACTATTTTACAATCAGCTTAGTATCAGACTTGCTCTTACCCAGAAGCCAATGTGGTCAATCAGTAGAAAACCTTGGTTACAAAAATCTGGGCTGGGTTTGTATTTACGGAAGGGATTGAGGATATTGCAGCACAAGAAAATGTGAAATTGATCCTTCAGGCGTGTTGTACTGAGCTTTTGACGACCTGGCCTGCTGCCCCCCCCCCCACACACACACAGGTTCATGGGAAGTACAGGCGGACAGGCGCTAGTTTCCAAAAGGCTCAGCAGGAGTTCTCCCAGGGCGTCGTCACCAGCAGAACCTTCCAGACTGCCGCCTCCTCAGCAGTGCAAGGAGCTTTTCAGTGACTCCGGAGACTCCGGTTCAGGCTGATTGGTGAACTGTTAGTCCAGTCCTCCAAAGCAACACTACTCTGTATCCTTCGCTGTCTGAGTGTTGTGCCTTCTTTGGTTACTGAAGGAATGCATGGATATTGTTACTAATGGAACATGTGATAGGTGTACCTTAGAGGTCAACAGAGATGGAAAATGTTAAGAGTTTAATCTAGATGTTTTAAGTGCTACATCAAATTAATAATCTTATATTAATTATTATTTAAATAGATTCCCTCAATGTGGTGACTTTTTCACCAGTACGGTACTACTGTATTCGGCTACGCACTATTTTAAGATGCATTTGTAGCCTATCACGATTTCACTCTTAAACTGCAGGGGGCACTTCAGGGGGGGTTGGGAGAGAACAGAATATTGTTCTCCATGCACAAGAAGGAGGCTGTTGCATCATTCGCAGCCAGGAGCATCCTGGTAGCATCCTGGTAGCATCCTCGCTTCCTCAGTCATGAGAAGCACAAGGCACGGCTGAGACTCAAACTCGAATCCCAGATATGAAAAACACTGAAAGCCTTCTGTGGGCATCAACTCATATTTCTCATATGTAGCGAGTGTTGATTTAAAAACGTAAAAAAAATAGCATATGCAAAACTGAAAGGAACATTTATTTCTTAAGGGAAATGTGAAGCGATGACTTAAAGGGCATTTCTATGAGCATGTTAGCAGTTGTCTTTTTTATAGGATCTCAAGTTGATAGAATTGATTAACAGGGAACAGCCACTAATTATAACATTCTTCCATATTCCTTATTGTTCCTAGAATGGGTATTTATGTTAACTGGGTTTTTTTTTGTTGTATAAAAGTTAGTTAAAAGTTTTTTGTATAAAAGACAACATATGACAATTTTGAAAATGTTCATGTACACAACTTCACAGCATCTTTGATCCTGGCTGTTCAAGTACAAATTTCGTAATGTAAAATGCTCTTTAAATATAAAAATTACAATCTTTTAAAATTAAAAATTTTAATACTGTTGAAAGCATTTTGCTCAGGTTTTAGAATTTGTTCTCATCAAAAGAATTTCACAGCTGGGTAAAGTAGACATTACTAGAGTGTCTGCTTGCTTTGTGACCCAAAAGTACCCACTGTTATAGAATTATTAAAATTGTTTATATGTGGCTGCTACTTTGTTCTGTGTAATAATGAAGTACACGTTTGAATCTACTGTTTTGGACGTTTTTGTGTGTTGAAGGTAAATCGTCATAACTTTGCTTTATGGCACATTTTAAGAAAGGAAAGTGTGTGCTATTCCGAAAAGACCAGTCATGGTGTAGGGGAGATGGGAATGCTGCTTCTATGCAATATACTGCGAGATGTTCTCTCTTTTTTTTTATTTCTCTCTGCAAACATCTAATTTGGAATTCGAGCTATGTACTATATACTCAGAAGCTTAATACATAGATGGGGGTTGAAGAGTTTGACTCCACAAAACTCATTTTACATTCCTTTTAAACGACTAACCTTGATATTTAGTCTGGCGTCCTGCTGTTTGTAATGATATCGATGGCCATTTTAAATGTTTATTTTATTACCTTTTTTGAGACATTCTATCATTGTTATACTAGATGTTTTGTTGTTGGCATACATTCTAAAATCAGTTCAGTGTTCTCAAGCAATAACTAAAGAACAAAATCATATTTTTCATGAAAAATAGTGCTGTTTTGTTTTAATGTTTTGGAATGAAACGTTATATTTCATGTTCAGCGGTATTGTATGCTCAACCAAACCCGTGCTGTACTACATTGAGTGTTTTTCAGTTTCTCAGTCTGTCATGTTGAATGTTCATCATGTTGGGGGAATAGCCCTGTGAGTGGAGATCAGTGAAGATAAATTATAGTATAGTAAGTTATATTGTGTGGTAAAGTATTTTAATTGGTTGCAATATTAAAACATATTGAGTTCCAACCCTTCATGTCTTTGTTATCATGATCTTTATGGTTCAAATATGTATCTTTACTCCAGAGACCTACTTGATTGAGCTAAGAACCAGCTGAAGAGCCGTGCTGGGAGCTCTAGGGCTGCTCTCCTGTCATGCTGGGTTTAGAGCCAACCTTGAACTACCTCACCTGATCCACTTCATCCAGGCTTTCAGCAGTGTCTGATTATTAGAGCCAGAAGTGTTGGAACTAACCTTGGTAGGGTGGCCGATCTCCAGAAGTGGAGCTGGGCATCTCATCTATGTCATGTAATCAGGCGTGTGCATGCAAGACTGTATTTTATTTGACCAGCAGTGGGCAGTGTAGCCCTCCAGAGTTATACTGCAACTGTCAGATTTCCAGAAAGCCTTTCATTTTTCTTTGTTACTCATGTTGAACATTGATCTCTTCTAATTGTAGCTGTTTCTTAAAGGCAGACTTCAGATAAATGGTAGTTATGATTTTTTTTTGTTTTTAATTTGGTGTTGTGTTCGTTTATGAAAGTTATTTACTCTAACAGAATAAATGAACAAATCTACAGTTCCCTAATCAAGTTAAATAATGTGAGACTTCATATAACACCTTGCACAACTGAACCGATGAATCAGTCGGTTCTACAGGCAGGGTATGCCCCGCCTCCTTTCCCCCGCTCGTTTTGTCTCTCTTGTCATTGTGTTTCCCCTGTCGTTCACTTAACAGCACGACCCCGTGGAGTCTTCCCTGACGAGGCCTTTATCTGGGCCTGCTCTCCTCATCTCTCTCCATCTCCGAGGAGTGGAGGGCACAAGCTCGGCTGGGAGAAACGCTCAGCCGACAGCACCTCCACTGTGAAAGATGTAGCCATTAGTGTACTCGTGTCGGCTCTGTTTTCCACCCGTTCGGCCCGCTCATGATTTATTCACTTGTTTATGTATGAAATGGGGGTGGGGAACCTTTATCCTTGACGTATACATATCCAGTAGGAACAGATGGAAAAATGGACTCCTTTCCAGCTCTGTGATTTTCAAGCATAATCAGTAAGAAAATATTGGGAGGGGGGATGTGTGCTAGTATGATGTGATCATTGGTGACTTTAATTCTCATAAATGCCATTAACTTTGAAAACACTAGTGTCTAATTTGTCATCACTCTTGAAATCGTAATAACAATCTTAATATTGATCCAATTTATAGTCAGACTAGAGGTTATCAGTTCAAAAGCTTTGTGTGGCTCCCTACAGCAGGCTTCAGATGGGCCCTCAACAAAGCGGATTAGTTTCATTGTTGCCTTCGGCCTGGTTTGATAGTGGGGGCAAATGTCCCCTTTGATGAGTGTTTAAGCGCTGGCAGACTGTGCTGATGCCACAAGCACCCGGAGCTGTAGGAGCATGGCAGGACTGGCAGCCTGGCATCCTGCACAGGTGCCCTGCACCTCCAAACTGTTAAAGGACCCCTGGAGACTATCGGGTGTGTGGAGCTATTTATCCTTCTTCTGTTTAAAAGGGTCATGGGGTCACTCACACACTCACACACTCCACTGAGAAGTGTTTGTGATGGGCCGCACTCATCTACAGATTCACCGTGACGTCTGGGTTCAGTCGTACACCCGTACCTGATACTTCCACGAGCACACAAGGACAATTTTTTTTGGCCTGGGAGTACATCTATGTGGTTTTTTTCTGAGTTGACTGGGCCTGAAATGTGTTTTCTGTTTTCCAAAAAGAGAGGGCTAATGTCCAGAGCTCCCATTGGCCAGGTCCTTTTATCATGTGGAAGTCAGCCAATTAGTAAAAGGCTAACTGATTAAAAAAAAAAAAGTTTCAGTAATAAATTCCCAAATGATTCGGTGGCTTCTCCATACTCTATAGATGATTAGATAAATGTAACAGAATATATGTAAGATCTTCCATGTAATCAGAATACCAAAAATGTGACTTTCAGAGATAATGAGCTGGGAGTTGAGAAAGGTCACCTGGGTTTTGATCTGCTTCTCAAGATATGGCCTCTTTTCTTCTGAGTGATAGGCAATTTACAGAGTGAATACTATTCTCAGCAAAATTTTACAGTCGATGAATTTGATCTCCCGTCGAGTGTTTTTTAGGTTGTGTATTCCAGCGAAGCCCCCCAGGTTCAGTATAAAGCTGAGGTGTTCATGAGTCTGCACAAAGAAAGCACAGGGGCTTGAAGGCAGCACAGTGGGTGTTCGCTGCCAGGAACTGCCTCCACGCTTGAGTAAACCCAGGCTGACGCCCATACAGCTCCTTTGAAAATGGTTCTCTGTGTCATTCTATGACAAGCTGGGATGGTTTTGTCCTCCAAACATGACACCTCCAAAGGGTGCGGTGTAGGGGTCCCAAGGGCCTTCAGGACTGGTGACATCCTTGGTCTGTAGAGAACTGTAACATGTACATGGGTGGTATGGATAGGGCAGGCTAACTAGGAGTGCAGTGACTGTTGTATGGTAATATGGTATCGCAGTGTGAAGTGATTCCACTGTTTCCTCTGCCACATGTCACTGAGCTCAGTGCAGACACCAATTTTCAAGAGTGTGGCGACTTGCTGGATGCAGCAGTCTTGAGGAAGAGAGTAGTAGAGGGGCATCTGGAGCCTACGAATGTGCAGATGCGTGTAGAGGACGTCCGTCGTGTCTGAACGTCTGTTGTGTCTGAACGTCTGATGTGATGTTTTGCTCCGAAGCCAATTTGCATAGTCTGTTCTTCTGTGAAGAGGTGAAATGCTGGGAGAAACTGGAGGAAGCTCACGTGCTTTTCCTGAAGCTCACGTGCTTTTCCTGCAGGCCTGCCCAAAGTACTTTGTACCAGTTCCACATGCTTTGTCCTCACATCAAAACGATCTTTAGGCAGAAGCTCTTTGTTGATTTGTCTTAGTTAATGATTATAGCTAGCGTGACACTAATGGTGTTCATTACAGTGTTGTTGAATATCGATTGCTGTGAGAATTTTCTTTGTTGTTTTTCTCTAGCTACCTTTGCCTTGCCTGTCCGACCCTCTAACTGCCTGCTTTTCCAAACAGAGAAGTGTGTGCATGTGAGTTTACAATGCAGTGCTTGGCTTTTTTCACTTCATATACATTTTTGATCATCAGGTATCGTTCATCACTAGTTAACTGTTCATTAACTATTCACACACCTTCTGTGCACGGATGGATGTTATTGCTGTGAACTTCGTTACATTGACTAGTTCAAGGCGCTAAAATGTTCAAATTACAATATTCAAATTTGCTTGGCTGCTATGACAGTGATCTGCCATTCCTTTTTATAGAATACAAAATGCATGTTAAAGAAATTAACATAACACCCTGTTTAAGAGAGTATTAGTATTGTCACTGATTCAGAGGGAAGGCATTTCCCCAAGCAAATCTCTAACTCTTCTGTGTTCCAGTGACTGCCTGTGAGTCAGTTGTCAAGGTCAGGAGGAGATAAGGCCTCACTCACTCTTCTCTCTGCCCCCCTCCCCCTTCATCCTTCCTCTTAGGTTCAATCACACATCTGTGTTGTCTGACTGACTGCCATTGTGAGACTAGCAACCTTCTCTTCGAGCCTAAAAAAAAACGGAAAAAAAAGTTTCTTCTCGCAAGCAGATAAACACGAAGACTCTGAGGATCAAACAAGGCTCCTGACTCTTCATTGCTGAATATCTAACAACTGTTGCAGAGATCCAGATGGTACACTGACACCTCTTCGGTGAGCAACGCCAGTTTTTGAACCAAGGAATATCCGCAGGGTTCTGTTGTTTTGGACAGAGTTGGGGGAGATGCTGATGTCCTTTCAGAGAAAGAGATGGAGACAAATCTATAGCTGTTTAGGGTTTGTTATTCTGTTACCTCACCATGACTGAAGGGCAAGTTCCAGTGAATTTAGGGAAATACTTAGGAGGTTTCCATTAATATCATACCAGTATTTTGGTTAAGGGAGGGGCGGAGATGCCAGAGTGGACTGAGTTGTAATTGAAAGATATAATAGATGAGATTGTTGCAAAACACGTCTGTGAGCAAATGAAAGGTCAGTGGGGTTTTTTTAAAGGTTTTCCCTCTGACAGAACATGGACTCTAGTTGAGTTTAAAAAGGCTTTAGGGTACACCGTTGAACATGACTGTTTTGAAGAATGCTTACTTGTTATGAGGTTTTACTGGGACTCCAAAGTTTCCCAACTGAGTGAACAAATTACAATGTTAATAGAAGATTGTAAGAAGCATAAAACATTTGTGTCAAATGCTCAGAAAACACATGAGAGGCTTCAGAGGTCTTTAAATGAACAGAATGAATAGAAACTGGCTGACTATGAGCGAGTCAGGAGCCACCTTAATTCAGGACAGGGGCCCCAGCCTCCACACAGTCAGGACAGGGGCCCCAGCCTCCACACAGTCAGGACAGGGGCCCCAGCCTCCACACAGTCAGGACATGGGCCCCAGCCACCACACAATCAGGACAGAGGCCCCAGCCTCCACACAGTCAGGACATGGGCCCCAGCCTCCACACAATCAGGACATGGGCCCCAGCCTCCACACAATCAGGACAGGGGCCCCAGCCTCCACACAGTCAGGACATGGGCCCCAGCCACCACACAGTCAGGACAGGGGCCCCAGCCTCCACACACAACCATTACAGCAGTGTCAGAATGAGGTTGCTGTCCTTCAGAGGCTGGTCACAGTCATAAATCAGAAGTTAATGATGCTAAAGTATCTGTAGTTGTGAATGTGCAAATGTGTGCACTGACTGGTGACGATTGAGGTGAGAAATAACAACGATGACATCAAAGAAACCAAATTGGAGTTGGGACATGTTCCCTTTGATCCCAACATCTTGGATCCCAGTCATCCCAGAGAAATGGGTCTTTGAATTTATGGATCTTATGCAAACAAACAAAAATAACTGAATTCACTACATCCTAAGGATGCCACTGCTATAGCAAGTCAAGGGCTTAAAGTGTCGGATAGCAGTGAACTAGCTGACTTAGTATTGAAAGATTTGGGTGATAATGGTTCAGACGTTGACCAAGGCTGAAAAGCTTCATAAGGGGATCACTCCGAAATGTTGGTGAATGACTGGAATCAGGTCACTAAATGCACTCAGAAAAAAGGTGAGACCACTGTTGATTTCTGTGATCGGTTTGAACGAACCTATCTGTGTCACTCTGGTTTTGACCACGTCACTAGTAACAACATTGATTACTCTGACTTTGGGCCACACTTTGTGCAGTTTATAATCACTGAGGCCGCATTTGATAGGCCCTTGGGGTCACCCCTGCAGGGGAAGAACTGTTCTTTATAGGCCCTTAGGGTCACCCCTGCAGGGGAAGATTTCAACACACTGTGCTGAATTCCTGATAATTGTCGAGGATGAGACAAGTCGTGTGGAACTTCTGGACGTTCGCCAAATGTACATTTGCGAATTGCGCTGAACTATGCTGCATGCATGACATATGAGAGCATACAATACCATTATGTTGAACCCGATCAATACATCTTCATGAACTGCATAAATAATGATCAACCCTTTCCTAATGGTATTGTATGTATATGGTACTAAAATCACTAGATCAGAGTCGAACTTTAGACAGGCAGACCAACTGATACAGGACCTGCTATCAGCAACATCTCAGTTACTCTGTCGTCACACAAAACGACGCTTATGCAAAGACGACTTCCTTAAACTATATACTATCCAGCTGAGGTGGTACCTGCTCTGTAAAAGGGCCCGAGTGCTGCTCTGATGGCTCTGACCACAGCAACGACCTTAAGGACATTATTAAAGACTGATCTTCTCTCCATTACAGTGTAACTCTAGGATGGTTGAAAAGACTTATGGGATCCTTTTGGCGCAGTGTTGTCGAACTGGGAGTGTTCGTCATCTGTCATTGTCCTCCTCGTTATAGCACATCTGTTACTTGCAACAACATCATCTGAACTTGGCGAAATCTTTCATTTTTGTATGGTACACTGAACAAAGGTTTGTCCATCTAGATTTTATTCTAGATTGTTTTTGTTGAAAAATAGATTGGACTGGCCAGCACTCCTGCATCTACATGGTATTGGATGTCTAAATTTGCTTTGTGATTCTCTATTAGGGAGAATCAAAGGGGAAACTGAAGGAATGTATATGAATCTGTATGTATATTTGTGAGGCAAGGCATCAAGGCCAGAAGGTGATGGGCATCACTTATACTTCACACTATCTCCCGCTCCCTTGTTCCCTACTCTTGTTCGCTGTTTCTTAAGTACAGTCACACATCTGTAGTATTACTGTGAGGACATGAACCTTTGTAGGCAGCATAGCAGGATAGCTTGCTAGGATTTAAATAAAAATGACTGAATGAGTTTTTTTTCCCTTCCAAATTAATGTTTTATACACTTATAGGACTTGTTTCTGTAATGCTGACATAAAGATGATCTCGCAGATCAATGGTTTGTAAAAGTATTTGTTTTGTATATCAGATCTTCGATTTAAGTTTTGTCACTAACCTGTAGTACTATGCAGCATCTGCACCAAAGTTCACTGAGCCAAGACTGTGCCTAAACCATGCACTAAACCCAGCACTAATAAACCCATGGCTAAACCCGGAGGGTGATGAATCCAGCCTACATGCTACAACAGAAGGTTCTCCACAAAACCAAAGGTGTTACCAGTCAGAAGAATGAGCTGAGTTACAGAGGAGTTTCTCCCTCGCCCTCAGCCCTTTTCTCCTTCATTATCTCTCTCACGGTAGTTCTCCCTTGGTGAGCATTACATCTGTGTACCTTGTGTCACTACACATCTGCCTCTGCTAGCTCCAGTCCCCATCCAGGGCTCGAATCAAATGAATCAGCTGCTTATTATACACACTCACACTTTAATATCTTATATCTTAGCGTGCCTGGGATTCCTTTGGTGCCCTGCCGCATTAAGTATTCAGGAGACGATTATCCTACTCCTTGTTTAATGCGATGTTCATGCTGGAGACACTGTAGGTGGTTATAAAGGGCTTTCTCTCCCCGATGGGAGCTGCGGCTGTATGGACGGACCCGTTCTCGGCCCTGGAGTGAAGATCTACGTCTCCGTGCAAGGCCGAGCCTCCCGCCACGTTGGCTCGTGACCCGTGTCCGCACCTAACGACGGTGGGCAAGGTGGAGGCGGGACGTGGCCTTGCATCCGTGGGCAGGGGAGGCCGTCTGGCTGGACGGCCACTGCAACACGTGCTCGGAATATGAAGCTCAAGCCGAGGGGAAATTTCTTGGGTTTTAATTATGCATATAGTGGGAGGTGAGAGCAACTCCCTCAGCCTCTGTAAGGACAGGTGCATTAAATCGGCCAGGGCTGCTCCCTTGGATCAGAACAGCAGGGCTGCTGCGTTATTCTTTCACATTTACAGCCCATTGTTGAGGTTGGAGATTTTCCTCCAACACCTGGCTTACCATGTGAAGACTTTCAGTATATTTTCAGTATTTTCATGTTCCTTTCAGTATATTTTCTATAGCCATGTCTGATCCATTCGGTTATTTCAAACTGGTGTTAAAAGCAGTGCATGCCACCCAATCACATCCCTAAACATTATTAATAACTTTAAGATGCTTGTATGAATTGTATGAATGAGAATTATGTTTAGGTGACTGGATATATACATATACATGAATAAATTTGTCTATATTTTAAAAATTCAAATTTATAGTCAAGTACACATTTTCCAGGACTTTTGGCTCGTTCATCTCTTTCATCAGCTGTGATGAAGCAGTGTTTTCAATCCGTTTTCCGAGTGTATGTAATCTGCACTGTTCATTAATTTTGCAATTGATCTGCTCGCTAACGGCTAACGGTCCAAGGGAGGGGTTCCACGGCCTGGCACATGACAGCAGGCAGGTGAGCATGCGACGGCCCCAGACGCACCGCACAAGAGCAGCCGTTATTGAGAGGGTCGCTGCTGTGTCCCATCCATCACGACAGGCCCCTGGTCTAATAGCTCCCCATGTACCCACTGCATTGTTTTAAATGCTTGCCCACAGCACCCAGGCAATGCAATTACCATGTTTAAGGGGGCCTATCTCCGAGCGAGTAACAAATGCCCCTTAGAGTATAATTACATTGCTAGGAATAGCTTGATGGCCAACTTCGAAAATTATGTTTCTTCGCTAGATCGATTTCTTTCGGAACAGTGCAATTTAAATTAAACCCATGGTGCTGGGAGATGCGCAAGTATGATAAAAAAAAATAAAAAAATTTTTAAGATGAAATATTCATCAGTTTGCCCTGGCTGTGTCTGTAGTTGGCAACAATGAATCTTATTCAGGAATGAACAATTATTAATGAAACATGTTGAGGTTTTTTTTTCTTGCGAAAAAAACCCCCCATTTTATTTGAAATGCATGCCTAATCCTGTGTAAATGTTGGTTTGTCACCATTGGTTGTTTTTCCGTGAAATTCAGGAAATGAAATGAACGTTTTTCTTATGCAAATGTCGACCTCATCATGCATTCATGATGGTTTTCTCCCAAGCTGGAAGAGAGACCCTTTATCCACTCAGCCTCTCCACCTCAGCACAGTTCTTCAGGACACTGGATGGATGAGATTCATCCAAGAGCTCTGCAGTCATCTTGTGCGGCAGGCTGAAAGGTGTTCCCGCTGGTTCATTATCACTGCAAGACTCTGCATTCTCATATTCTCATATACACCCATTTTTATTCATAAACTGATCCCTGTTCAAAAACATGAATAATGTACACAGACATACGTTAAGAAGGGTTTGCGGAGTTTAAGAGTGTATAAATTGCTTGTGAACCATAAAGCTATACTTTTCCTTCCACAAAATCTAGACAGACAGAAGCCATGTTTTCGGCTGTTCCCTCCAGCTAACGTAGCCTGCAGACAGACTGCTCTTACTCTGCCTGTATGAATCTGATCAAAGACAAGCTGAAGTAAAAGCCAACCAAGCAGAAAACCTTCCAGCGTCTCTCCATTGTAAACCCCTACTGCTCTACTGCTTATTTCTTCCTTCTCTCATGAAACAAGCTCATTTTCCACAAACGTTCTTGAACAGACAGGGACAAACAAGCCCAAAGTTCAGTATGTAACATCAACATCTAATTTCCTGTTACATAAATGCTAGTGATACTATTGGGAAGTCGTGACACATGCTATATGAGATTTGTGATCCACTAACCTGCCTTCCCCTAGGGCACTACCCCGAGGGCACATCCCCTAGGGCCTTTCACCGTGGACACGTTTCCTAAGAGGCAAGTCTCATCCCTCCCCAACATGGTGGGCAGCAGTGGTGGGAGCTGTGGGGTGGAGGGGGGGGGGTGGTGGCAGGTGGTTGGCTGGAGGCTGAGAAAGGAGGGAGAAGCTCTGACCCCTGGCTGGATGAAGGGGGAGGGGAATGGCGCCTGGCTGACACACTTCAGGTGTCTGGACACAGAGGGACTAGAAGAGGCAGATGGGGAGGACATGACCCGTGACAGCAGGGACAGCCAGACACCCTGCTCCCCTCACTATCCTGCACACCTGTTACACTTCACATCCAATACATCACGCTCACCCTGGGCAGGGCCTACCATAACACGCAAGCAGACCCAGCATCTCCACCATTTAATAACCTTCCCTCTGGATTAGTAGTGCACACATGGGTTTTTTTTATGCAGATGGAAAATGAATTCCGAATCGTGTATGCAATATCATTTTTAAAGTCTAAAACCAACCAAGGGATTTTGATAGAGCAAGACACGAATACAAGAATCAACAAATCAACAAGACACTTGGTGATTTTGGAGCTCAGAACAGTTAACAATGGTTAATGGGAGTAAACCAAACTTTGCCTCAGGATGTGGCACAATGGTTGAGTGCCAAGTTCATTATGGGGTTCTTGCTCACTGCTTCTGTCACATCTCCCATTTTAGAGGAGAGAGATCTGACTATTACAGAGCAAATGGCTTGAGTGTGAATCTGAACATTAGAACAGTAATGAAAATACATTCAATCTCAGTCATTTTTCATTCAGTTCAAGCTAGATCTGGTCAGAGTAGCTCATATCTGTACTCAAGCACTGGTACTTTCAAATAATAATAATAATAATAATAATAAGTAATAAATAAATAAATAAATAAAAAATTAAGTAAAAGTAGAAGTAAAAGTAGTCATTTAAAGTATCAAAATAAAACTACAAATTAATTGTAATAAACAATATAAAATAGCCATTTGCAAATAAAGACTAATTATTGTGCCATTATTAAAACAATAGACAGTAATACATCATTAAAAAAACACTAACAGGTTCAAATTTAGTCTTGAATGTAAGGCCTTACGCTGTTAATTTTAACAGCATTAAAAAAAAAAAAGCTTTTGAAACTAATGCCAAATACTTATTTAACAGTACTGTGAACACTTATCCTACAGTCATAGATTAAAAATGATGTTTACTGAAATATATCAGTTAGTGAAATTGCATTCTTGCATATGATGTCTTAAAACAATCCCCAAGCTTTAAAGGTATTGTGGCTTTGAAGGTTTCTGCTGAGAATTCAGCATAACCAAACAGCCTCTCACAAGCTTCAGACGCCTGTTGAGAAATGGAATGCAGAAGATCCAGACCTCCAGTGGATGCGAGTGAATGGATCCTCTCCATCTCTACTGTTTGCAAGTTCCAAAGATGCAGAAAAGGCTTCTTTGCAGTTCATGGTTCTGGATGTGGTTAAGCCCCTGTGCCAAGACACATTTTTCAAATAACTGGATAGTCTCCACACTGTCACCCATCTATTGTGCAGGTTAGCAGGGCATTACTGTGGAACTATGTCAGTTACATAGGTGAATATTAAGCCTACATAGTTTGAGGAAGACAAAGAATAATCACAGATTGCAACTCTTTATAAAGACAGTTCTTAGAAAACCATGCATATTTTGTTTTAAAAATACATTTTTTTCATGAAAAACATCCCCATAAGATATTTACTTTGTTCTATTTGTTCAACTGTTTGCTTATTTTGCTATGATAATTTATTAATGCATTACTTTGGAATTTGTTTGAGAAAAAATCCATTATGACAGAAGCCAAGCTGAGAAGCTGCAGCAATCTTCTCAAGATCTTTCCTGACCTCTTTGAACCTCTTCTGAATTCCTGTCTGTAGTCAGGCTGTTAGCAGGGATCTACAGAGGTCACTGGGGGTCTACAGAGCTGTTAACAGAAGTCTAGATGAGTCTGGGTGGGTCTGTAGGGCTGTTAGCAAGGGTCTATAGAGGTCTATCAGGGTATGTTGGGGTCTGTAGGGCTGTTAGCAAGGGTCTATAGAGGTCTGTCAGGGTTTGTAGGGCTGTTAGCAAGGGTCTACAGGGTCTATGGAGATTTGTAGGTCTGTTAACAGGGGTCCATAGGGGTCTGTAGAGCTGTAAGCAGGGGTCTACAGACTCCACAGGATGACGCGAACTTCCTCTCCTGTGGCTGAGAAAAAAGTACTGGCAGAACACTACTATTCACAGAGGCTTATTCCTGGAGGATGTGAACAGCCACGGTGGGGACAGGTTTCTGCGTGTTCAGCCAAAAATCTCATATTCAGCTGCATTCAGCCAATAAAAACAAAAAAAGCTGCTTAGGTTATATGAATATCAACATTTACCAACTCAAGTACAATTGAAACATTTCAACATAGCTGAAAAAAATCATGCAAATTGTGGCAACCTCCATCTTTATCCTCAATGCTGTGCATACACTCTGGGTTTCCTTTTCTAGTTGCTGCTTTTGAACACACACACAAGCCTTTCTACTGGGAGCGCCATCGTGAGCGATAGGGGTGAGGGAACTTCAATTTGCATCCACGTTTTAAAAGCCAAGGCTGACTTGCGTGTTTTATTCCACAGTGTGTTACAAGCAGACAGTCAGCCTTATATATATCTCACTACCCATATCTGCAGCACAGACATCGGCTGTAGAGACAAGCTTCAGTAGATGGCATGGGCCCTTTTTAAAACTTTAGGAGCTGGGAATGGTGTTATCATTCAAAACTGCAGACACATCTTGGTTTTCTAAATCACTTTCATCTTTAACTCTTCATCAAGGATGGAGATATCTCGCTGCTGCTCAACCGTGACTTCCTCTTTCTCCTCCCCATACACTCACCAGGACTTCACAAAGTGTGGACCATTGTCCGTAGCTGTCCTGGAAATCTTGTCCTTGAGTTCAAATGAATCTTGATGTGGTACTCTGGATGTGTTTCTTCTAATGCAGAAGGAGCACCTGCAGATCACCTGCAGATCCGTGTCTAACAGTGCTTCAGCTTGTTGTGGTAGGAACATGGTTTGCAGCCCTCAGGTTCTTCATGACCGTGTCCTTCGTTGACTATGCAGAGTGTTCGAGCATAATGCTTTAAAATATGTTTTCCTTGCCGTGACTGCACATTGAGGCATCTGTCATACTACTGAATTATGGTAGTACAACCACAGAAAAATGGTTGGGAGCCTTCACAAGTAACATCTTATCTGCTGTTGCCTGCATTAATTTCGGGACAGTGAAGGAAAATGTGTTTGTGAGCTTCACTTTCTTCATAAAAGAGTCCACAGCTAATAAAGACAGCGATTGAAAACTAACATAGATGAGCCTGCTTAAATACAAATAAGTAAATAAACAAACCCTAGTTTAACAGACTATCACTTCATTATTACTCAGCTGGAAAATACCAAAGGGCCAATTAATCACTTGTCAAAAGATAATCAAACCACAGTATCAAATACACTGCACAAAGGAGTTTCATTTCATTTGTGTAAAAAGATTTGTTGCCTAAAATACGTGAAGGGAAACCTCTGCTTTTTACTAACCCCCCGAAACACACACACACACATGCACCTACCCATCTTGTTAAGTAGCTCACTCATTTACCTTTCCCCTGCTCGCTAACTCTGATTCACTCTTCATTAGTCACTGTGAACAATAGGGGAAGGAGGCCTTTATAGTGAGCCTCTGCAGTGCAGACTGCTGCCAGGTATTAAAATGACGTCTGCATCAGGGTGATTTCTGTCGCAGACTCAGTTGCTTTGGGCTCTGCTGGTTCTGCTTAGACCAAACGTCCAGCACTGCAGAGTGGAAAAATCTGGCCTTCATAAAAAGGACAGCCAGTCTGTATCCATGCAGCCCACTAAGACGCACAATTATGAACTCATATGTGCCGTGCTTAATTACATTTTCCTAACATTGTTCAGAGTTCAGTTGGACAGTACATCCTTATTGTTGCATAGTTATAGCATGTAGAAAATAGATCAATCCTGTGAAATTACACCCGCTGGGGATTTTCAGGAGATTCAGCAAAGATATAGACTGTGGGAGGCCACTAGGACATTGATTTGAAGTATTGCACTAGCTGAGAAAGTGATTTTTCAAAATAAGTAGTTTCAAGATATTAGTTGTGCAATCTGAGGAGCTGGACTAAAACTTAAACAAATAGAGTGTTGGGGATGGAATAAAATGAACAGATCATAAAAACAAGTTACAGTATAATGATATCAAGGTCTATACTTCCCCTGTCATTAGCCAAGCTGATCGACTGACTCAATTGCTTATCAATAAGGAAAGGTATTTTAAAAGGCACCATAGCTACTCTGATGATGCAGTATTGATAATCGTGGTTATCTTAAAGGGTGGCCCCTACCAACTAAACCCAATGCTGCTCATGGTGAAGAAAACCCACTCCGATTGTGGGATTATTTTTCTTGGATCATTTGCTTGGAACATTTGTTTCACTTAAATCGAGGAAAACATCTGAAAATGTAAATATGTCGAAAAATAAATGAATCAATAGATAAATAATAAAGCGATACTAATTTGTTCAGGCAAGTGTGTAAACATCTGAGTGGGTGGTATAACAGAGCCAGTGGCGGGTCTAGCAATTAGCAGTCATTAGCAGTGAGTGATGAATTCAGGAAGGGTTGATAATGCAGCACACACTACACGCGGATTTTCACCGTGGGATTACATTTCAACCGTGTTATTCACTCAGAGTTGAGCCGTCCACTCCCTCCTCGTCATGAACGTTCATCTCGCTGAAGTAGCCACCTGTTGGCCAGTCAGAGAGCGCGAGCACCGACGCCGCGCTCGCTGCTCCGTCAGCCCCCTCAAGAAGAGGAGCGAGAAACTCGCCGAAACCCCACCCTAATTACATATGAGCGCTCACATTAATCATGTTCTGCCCATCACTCACAACGGCTGCCAAGCCCCCGTAGCGGCGAGGAGGAAGCCAGCTCTCGAGCATTACTGCAGATCGCTCTTCATTCACGCCGAAGAAACAAATCAGCTACTAGACAAAAACATTTGATAGCAGATTCGACAGGGTAGATGTGTAATATACACGTGTGTATACCTGCTTACACTTCATTGTAAGAAAGGCCCAAACGCCATAGCAAAGGCAAATTTGTTTTTGCCTTTTGATTAATGCCAGAAATATTACTGCAGTTTTGCAGTCAGTATGTTTAAAATTGTACTCCACTGAATTTTATGTATTGTTTAACGAGTTTAGAATGTAGCCATTTATCAGTGGTTAGTTTTTGATTTATTTTCGCTGTTAAAATATTAGCTTGCAGGCTGTTTCCTGTTGGGTCTGGTAGGTGGTACAGCACTTGAATAAGTCGTTCTGGGTAATTCAGTCCAGGTTTGGAGGAAGAAAGAAGTTATTTTACCAAGGTCAGAAAAGCGACAAAGGAAACCGGAGCAAGGGGGCTGGAAAGAAGATTGTGATGCAGCGCCAATGCACGCAACCCCACTGGCTTTGATTTGATTTCCTAACAATAATCGATGAGTTTCTGTAAAGCATCTTAATCTTGGGTCTTAGCTGAGAGCGATTGCATGGAATTACGCTTTTTGGACAACCAGACGTCCATAAGTGTAAAAAAAACAAAACAATGCGCATCGGCTACCTTGTCTGAAGTAATTTTTTTTGGCTACTGCTGCATCTCGAAAGCAGATATCGAGGCCTCGCGTTTCCGTCCAGAATGCGGTTCTTTTTGAGAAATGACGCGTTGCGCAGCGGTGACGGCTGTAGAGGCGGAACGCCATTTGGCAAATAATTCAGCATGTGTTGGGCTCCATGAGCATGTGTGTGTTGTAGAAAACAGAGCACTGAGCTGGGACAGGGCAGCAAAGTAGCACCTCATCACTCATAACGAGCCAGAGGAGCTTTTGTTTGCGTCTGGCACGCTGCCCTGGATCCGGTTACATTCAGACATTCGGCTGAAGGGCCATGCAAGCGTCGTTTGGAATGCAGTGCCCATGTGAAGAGTTTGTCAATGAAGGACAAACTGTGATTTCAACTCGCCCTTTTCCCCTTAACTGGTGAAACCAGTATATTCCTTAATTGTTCTCTCAAGGACAGACCGATAGCCATGTTGTTGGTGGTTTAATGTTTTCTCACAGTTCTTTTGAAGCTGTTTGAGTGTTCAAAAAAATGTCAAAGGGGAGTAGTTAAGAGAAATGAGTTAAACCTACTTGACTTATTTACATTGAAGTACCTTCTTACAGCTGTCCTCAAACCAAGCCCTTTTTATATTTATCAGTCATTTGTCTCCCAAAAGCAACACTATTAAACCAGTTAGATCATGATGGTGAACAGTGCAGAAATAGATCTGCTATTTTATCTTCAGTCTTAAGACATCCCTTCAACAAACATGATACGGCAGGTCATTGTGTAATTACCTTAAAGGCCTAAAGGTCACAGAATCGTGTGTGTAGAATCATGCTAAAATAAACAATGCAAATCATGTTGGAGTTTATAGAAGGGGACTTAACTGATTTTGAAGGACAAATGTTTTAAAATGAGGTGTTGGCACTGACAAGGGCCGTATGCATATATAAACATGCATGTACATGCATATGTGTGTCAGAGTGGGGGGGGGGGTGCTGTGGCCAAGCTTATGAATAACACATTACGGAGAATCGTTCTACCTGCTCTTCTGCAGCTTTCCTGTCTTCCTCTAGAATACGAACGGCTTTGCTCGGCCGTAGGTTTTCTCAATGCTGTAAGGTTTATGTTTGCAAAGTGTTCATGGGCAGTGGGCAGAACAAATTGGGCAAAGACAATGTCAGAGAAGACTTTAATAGAAGAGCTCATTATCTCAAAAGTCCTTCAACCTTCTCATTGTTTTGGCTTTTGCCAATCTATGCATTTTTTTATTTAGACAGAAATGAATTTGGACCTGTTCTGAACCAGTGGTGGTGCTAACAATGAGTGTTTACAGCATTTTACCAGTTCAGATTGAAATAATCCAGTGCTAAATAATCTAAATCATATACCAGATACTTGTGAAAACAAAGCCAAGACCTGAAACATCTGAACAGTAAGGCAGATAATTATATGAAGTGGTAATCATCATACTGTTGCTTACACAAATCCATGTTCTTCCTCACACACACACACACATACACACTTGTGTGCACACATTTCAATTAATGAAGTGACAGTAGATGAGGTACTGGTGAGTTTGTGAGAACTCTGGCACACTTCTTGGCACTGTGGCCGTGTGCCTTGGCTGGCAGTGTGGCACATATCTGGCCACGCATGCGGAGGCCTGGCGAGATGGCGAGGAGTGCTGCCAGTTGGTGCTCACCAGATTATTGAAGTTGTCCCCTCTAGTAAATTGCTGTTACACCTGTTCAGTGCGACTGAGTGGGCTCCAGCAGTGGAGCTCCATATGCCACACTGAAGCCAGTACTGCTCCACTCCAAAGCACCTCCTCATCTCCAGCACCACCCCAAAGCACCTCCTCATCTCCAGCATCACACCAAAGCACCTCCTCATCTTCAACACAACACCAAAGCACCTCCTCATTCCCAATACCACTCCAGAACACCTCTTCATCTGCAACACTACAGCAAAACATCAAAACCTCTTAAGACATGAAGATGTTTTTCATAATGTCCTAATCAGCCTTCCTGTTATAATCTTTTTGAGGTAATTGTTGCTTCTAATTGTCTTCTGTATCACACATTAACAACAAGCATGTGCCTGTATTTCTCTAATATCCTGAACTTGGAAGGAGAGGGATTCTACAGTGTCATATATGCATTTAAACATGACTCTCGACACCATGTTTGAAACATACAGCTTTAATATTTAAGACATAGGCAGTATAAATTCGAAATCAGGAAGCAGAAAAAGCACTGTTTTGTTGTGTTTGATATCTGTACTACTGTAAGTTACTGTAATTATCAGACCCATAGTACATTGCTCCCTGTAGTAATGATCTGAATACCTAACATCATCATATCAGAGTGAAAGAACTCATCTTTAAGAGTTAAAACAACTTAAAAACAACTTGTTTTGTCAATGACACAGGTCAAGTTTGCATGTATATATTCAGCGGGTAGATAAACTCAAACATTTGTGCTGTCTTGGTTTGTTCTGCAGTCTTGGTTTTATGCACTGCTTGCCCTAGTGATTCCAGGGAAAATCATTTTAGTTTAAGCCTAGCTTTCATTAGGTTTTATTTTTAATTGATAAACTGATATGTAATTTACATTAAAAGTTACTATGAAATGAAAAGCATTTACTGAATTTCATGAATAAACGTAGCTGTACACGGTTATTAGAGCACCTTGTGACCCGTTAGAATGTCTTGTGAGGAAACATCTCATCATCTGCCCAGAGTTATAAAACACAAAATAACAACACAAAAACTGAACATAAGATATCTGATTAATAAGGTGTTACCATGGTTCTGTGATAATGACATGTAAGGTTATCACATTTTCTGGATACCATGGATTTAAAGATGACTGCTAGTGCTAGAAACCTGATGGAAACCAGGAACAGGTTTTAGAGATGTGCTGTTAACAGGAGGCAGCGTAATAGGGTTTGCTAGGAGTGATGAACTGATGAAGGTGTCATTTCCTCTCAGGCACACACTGTGCCTACCTGTCACACAGATAATGCCAAGGACGGCAAAATACTGCACCTGCTGGCACCAAGGCAAGGAAAAGTGCCATTGCACTCAGGAAAATGTACAAAGACTGAAAATGTTCATGTAAATGACCTGTATGTATGGATAAACAAACAGTGGAGCTTTCGTCTAATCATCTAGTTGTTTGCCATTGAAACAGATGTTCTACAAAAGTGATTGCGCAACTGTTGCCATGGGCTATGGCGATGCATGTTAATCTGAACGTATAAAGACTGTGGATTTTAAATGAAAATGTTTTTAATTTCTGGCACTTAGTACCAACCCATCTGTGAGACTGGCGTGTATCCTGCAGTGACATTTCCTTACTTGTGTGGAGGGGAAAAAAAAACCCCCGATGCTTAAAAGTCAACAAAAAGTGATGAAGGTCTGTTTAAACAAGACCAAATTTGTTGACTGAGTCATTAGACATCTGCAAATATCCATTAACTCAATTTATCACAAGTCTAGCTCAGCTAGAGACGGCCACGGTGTACATTTATGTTAAGGTAATCATAGGGTGATAACATTTCAGTGCTCCTGCGTTGGTTGGCTTCATGTTTGCATTTCTTGTCTCTACTGACTCATTTCCATAGTAAAGCTTCAGGAAAGAGATATGAAATGCTAGCAAATGGGATTTATTATTATTATTAGTAGTAGTAGTTGTATTGACAGTGTTCTTCCTCTATTTTCAAAGCAAACCCTACTTTAAAAAAACCTGAGAAATTATCCTTTTTACTCAATGTTTAGGTTTGTGATTTAAGAATGTTTAGATTTGAATTAACGCCATATGCTGATGGATACAAGTTACAAGACCTCCCATCTTGAATGTTCCACTTCATTGCTGTATAACAAAACTGTGTATATCTACACTGACAATAAATTCATCTACATGTATGATGTGATTTCCACCATGTCTACTGTTAGTTTGTACTGCAGCTCACCCAGTGAATAAGATTCACATCTGGCACACAGATATTTCTGTGGCTAATCTTCGCCTTCTATATTGCAAAGGACACAAGGCTTCTGAGAACCAGTTTCTCTTTTAGGATTGATTATACATCCAGATGTCTTTTTTGTTACTTTGTTTGTTTTTCTCTCTTTCTTGCTAGCTTTCTTTTTCCTTCAAAGGCTTCTGAACTAATGTTTTGTACCCTCTGACATATTGAGTGTGATGGCTGACATATAGGGCAGGCTTCCAAAGAGCCAACAGTCTCTGGAAAGTTCTTGAAAGGAAGCAGGGATGGCTTTTAGATTCGCATGCCTCGTGGGGTCCAGCCATCAGCAGACGCAGAGTGGCTGGTGTGTTTTCTTACCATTAGACAATGCTTTAATCCAATCTGCTATTGGTCATTGAAGGACCGCTCAGATTAGTCATGAAAGCAGATGCAAAATGTCATGCCGATATTTGTCTCCAATCCCTCAAAATGTGAGGTTCAAACACACAGTATCTTATTTATAGATCAACCATCCCAGAGCTCTGTGATCTGCTAAATGCACTTTTGTGAAACTTTTCTAATGGATGCGCCTTGGGGCTTATGAATGTAAAAAAATACAGCGGAAAATGGCAGCATGCCACTCACAAATGCACCCACACCGGTCTTAATGCATGTTTACTAAACTACAGGTCTGAGTGCAGGTCTTATGCAATGAGTAGTGAATACGTAAACTGGACTCAGATGCTCAATTCTTATCAGATCTAATAGGAACACAATAAAGCCATAAAGACATTATAGCTGATAAAGTTGGTCAATGGCCATTTTTTTTGCTACCACTACATGTTTTCTCTGGTCTTGGTTATCCTGTAGGCATATTAGTCCTTGCACTAATTTTCAAGTGTCATGGTTGTAATGGCAGTGGTAGATCAACACTGTGAGATCATAATTATTGCCATTTTGCTCAGAACACTTGGCTGTTCCATCAAAGCGTCCCTCGTTTGTCCCTCTGTTGTACTTTGATTCTTCTTCTCTCCATTATCTCATTGCTGTGGCCTCTTGGACATTAGCAGAACATTTGCCGCAGTCCTGCACCAGACCTGCCATTGTTCTGCCTCTGTCCACAGAAAACAGCCCCCCCCCCCCATGTGTTAAGACTAGGATAAATGAGATAGGGTACTGGCTTCTCATATCAAACTCAGGATACTTTCTTAGTGAGTACATGAGAAAATGAGGACATGGCCATGTGTGATTTCTTTGTTGTTGACATCATCACTGTTCATACCTATGTTGTGTGTAATCACCCCTTTCGAGTGGTTATTCTGGTTCCAAGAGTAACGTTTCACCTGCCCTGTCAGGAATAAAACCCCTTAACCACAACCTCTGTGTGCAAAGGGCTCCAAGAAGCTGCTTCACGTCCATGAGTCAGAATTTAACCTAAATAAAAACCGCTGCATGAGAAGAGCATTGTGTGAGAACCTTTTGAGACACAGATGGTGTCTCCATCTGTTGTTATAAAATTGCGATGAACTGCAGCTACATGATTTTGCCATCAGATTTTCCCAAAGTGCAGTGCTGTTCTGTATTCTCTTACAAAGGCATCAGCCAATAGTATTCATATTTATATCAATCAAAATGGGGCATAGAAAATAATCAGTACTGTGTTCATACAATAGCGTCTTTCTGCAAATGTTTTCTGAGACACTTAACATTGGTAGATTCACAAAACTTGGAGAGGGAGTCGTGTGTTTGTACTGCACCACAGTACCACTTCCCTGATGTGACAGACATTAGGCTTTACAGGCTGATGGGGAAAAGCTTCACACTGCCCAGCTCACATCACGTTATGCTTGGCACTCTGTAGCTCGGAAATTTTATTTTGGCTAAATGCTTCCAGCTTCAAATTTAGCTCCCCCTTTTCTTTTCTTTTTTTTGGTTCTTCAGATATTGTTCAGTCAAATGGAAGCCCTGTCAGTGAACCACAGGGGCTTGACATTTTAGTGAAGTTCAGTGAATTTTTCTTTGATGTGTTGCGTCAACTCATTGAACAGCTCAAAAAGACCAGGCGGTAATGGAAAAAAAGCTTGGGTCATAAGCTGACTGATTTAGTCACCCAGTGTTGTATGACCACATATTCTAAGCTCCAGACCAGAGTGGGTCAAGCCCTTGTCAATGCAAAACAAACAAACAAACAAACACGCAAGTTTAATTCATGACGGAAGATGGTGGATTGTTAAGAAACATCGAAGTTAAATAGGACCAATATTCGAAACTCTAAATAATTGATAGGCAACTTATGCTAACCTGATCTCAATTGTAGCTAGTAGTTTATTTAAACTAAACTCTCTCGTCTGTAAAATGCAATACCGGTCAGATAAAAAGGCTTAACTTTACTTATATCTGCTGTTAACGCACTTGATCTTGTGTTTATTCAGCAATTCACTGCACGTCAGCTTTGGTTCTGTGCAAACTTAAGCACCAGGTAAGTGTAGTGGCTCAGACCCGCTGACACAAGATCCGAGGTGTGCCAGCTCTAGAAATGTGTCCATGTGGCATTGCGGGTCCAGGTGGGCACGCCCGCTTGCCTGATGGCATGCGAGCTATCTTTAGAGGATGCGCCTGTAGGCATACAGGCAGTGGGCTAGTTCTGACGTTGAGGCTTGCTGCAACATTTTTTTAAAGCGATACACAGCTGTCAGCTTTCTTAATGAATGAAAGTGAGTACATGAGACAATGACTACACGAAAACAGAATCCATGTCATAGTGACAACAACACCAGAGCAAGGACATCCAAGGACTTGGAGGTGCACCATTCCCAGAGATGCAAATAAAATCATTAATACAAAGGCAGGTTGCTGCAACTTACAGACACACTATATGGCTAAAAGAATGTGGACACCTGACCTTCAAACCTATATGATTTTGTAAGTCCTATTCCTATTCCGAAACCATGGGCATTAATACAGAGCTTCTCTTCCCCTCCCACCACAACTATAAAAGCCTCCAGTCTTTGGAAAGACTTTACACAAAATTTTGGAATGCGTCTGTGCAGATCTGTGTCCATTCGGTCAAACGATGTAAGGCAAGAAGGCCTGGTTCACATTCAGTGTTCCAATTAATCCCAGAGATGTTCAGCAGGGTACAGGTCAGGGCTCTGTTTGGACCTCCGCGGTTCATCCACACCGAACTGTGTCAAATAATGTGTTTACGCACCTCGCTATGTGCACACAAGCATAGCCGTGCTGGAAGGGCAAAGTTCCTTCCCCAAACTCTTCCAACAAAGTTATGGAAGCATAGAATTGTCTAAAATGACTTTGTATTCTGTACCTTCCCTTTGGTGGTACTAAGGAGCCCAAACCCACAAAAACAGGCCCCAGACTGTTATCCCTCCTCAACGACACTACTGTTTACACCCTGTTTACACCCTGAATTCTCCTGTCATCTTCCAAAGCCAGATTCGTTCCTTCAGTTTGATCTGTTCTACCGCTAGTGTTTGTTTACGGACACCCAATGGATATAAACTTGATTTGAGATACATGTTAGAAATGGAGGGGGAAGCTGAACTCAATACTTAAGGCCATGTTGTGTATGTCAACACTTACAATAAACAAATGAAAAAGGCTGGATGAGGTGATATTGGCCATTAGACAAACACTTGTCCATCTGACATACAATGTTCTCATCCATGACTAGATAATATTGCTTAAATTATTAGGGTTTTGCTGCTTACTGTGATCAGATTAATTCCGCCTGTGTTTTCTAAAGCAGTAATGATCCCTATAATCCTCACTGGCTTGGCAGCCAGGCGCATTAATCCATCCGCCACCAGTGAGAAAACAGGCAACAAATGCCACTTGGCTCTGCTACTCTGGACGTCCTCGCTGGTGCGGGCGCTGCAGCGGGGCCTCTATCAGATTCTCGGCTGCGAGCGGTCTGGCGTTGAGTGGGGCCCGTGCTTGCCTTCGCATAAAAGAGCCTTTGTGCTGAGCGAGAACCGAGTTCCAGGGCCGCGCGCCCTCCTTACGGACGGGGGAACAGACCGGGACCAACTGGGTTATTCTGGCTCCGTTGTGGCCACCTGTTTCACTGCTCAGCTGATCAACCTGTTATCTCAGTGGAGTTGGTTCATCTTTTTTTCCCACCTTCATCTGTCACTGTATTGCTTCCGGCATGAATTGCCCACAAGGAAGCCAATGTTAGTGTGCCCAGTGTTAATACATTTGGTGTTGACATACTGAGAGCCAGTGATGTAGTACCAGAAGGTGTTCCGCTGTAATTTTCCCCAGGATTTAGTCGCATTGTTTTTAAACATGCATTAAGGATGGTAAATGTCATCAGTAACTGCACATTAGAGCAACGGCTGACCAGCTACTGACGCTGGATAAACACATGAAATCCCAAACAGGCCTGTCTAAAGGGGACTGTGCTGAAGGAATATTTATTAGGCTCTTATGCTGTAGAACATGTCCTGTCTTGAACTGATTTACATCATGTGTTGTATGCTAAACTAGAGCTTGTTTGTATTCATCTTCATCGAGGATTTGACGCTTCATGCCATTTGAATAATCTGTTATTCAGTTTCCCCCCTCGTTTTCACAACCCAGTTTTTTTCAGTTTGTATTCAGTTGAGAACATCAACCGAGTAATAATAACCTATAACACTAATAATGACAAAAAATATGAATTCCCTATATTGCGTTTTAAGAAACAGTTTATGATTAACATCATTTTAAGGTTTTACCACAGTTGCAAGAGCAAGTCAATGAACCAGAGGCATTGTTTACTTTCTCCAGTAGATGGCGATGCAAAATGAATACCACTCCCTGAAAACGCTGACTATTGTCCTGACCAGCAGCCGCCAAAATGAACGCATTTAGAAGACGCTTGTAATGTAGATTTAAGATAAACTTTGATGTTCTGTCTATTTCAGGCAGTTAATGTGTCGTTTTTAAATGTAATATACAACTATGCATAGAACGGGCTAAATCATTTGCAAAGGACACCTGAGCGAATCAATTGTGAATGGGATTATAGAACTATCCTAACGTTTGTATTAACACAGCCTAATTAAAACAAGTCTACATAGTTACAGTAAATCTGTAATAATAAATTAACTAAAATGTACCAAACAGGGATCTAGCAAACGCTTGGAAATAATCATGACATAACCGCCCCTAATGGCCATTCCGCAGTTTTGATTTTGCCAAGAAACGCACGACGTGTGAATCCCGGCTGCGGGACTAGTCCAGGCCTTGTTTTCCGGAGGCCCATTCTAGATTCCTGCCCTTTCACGCTGCTGTTGCGCTCAACCAGGGATCTTGCTCAGATTGGTCTTGGAAAAATATTTCCGACCGTCCTGACTCTAGGATTCTCCACCTTGTTCTGCTGTATGGTCACGCATTTCTTGACGCCTTTTATTTTATTTCGATCGCTATTTGAGTAAAACGTCCAGCTTCGCGAATATGGATTGATTTGATTTGCTCTGCCACGACGCCTTTACAAGTTTTGGTGAGCAATTCAGCGTTCGTTTCTTCGTGTCTTTCCATACCACCGACACCGGCGCACCAACCAGCTTCATGTTTCGTTGGGCAACTTTCAGAAGTAACTGGTTCCGGATGTTTTTAGAGGTTGTTCAAGGGAACTGTTGATCGTGTCCGTGCCACCCGAGCCAACGGTTGGAGGAGGCTTTTAAACACGGATCGACTTCAAGGGTTTCGCGTGCTGTCACCAACATTTATTTTTGAAAAGTTATGGCCGAGCGGGGAGCCCTGCTGCTCCTCTCTCTCTTTTGCCTCCACTCGCCGTACTCGATTACGGCCGCGCATGCTGAAAAAGGTAAGTTTTTAAGCGCATCTGTTAACGTGGCTGGAAACCTCAACTTTCCTCCGTGCAGTTCATAACCGAACATTCACCGAACTGAAACCAGTTGTGGGTCCCTAACGTTTATCTTGCAGATTGCAACGCTGTTGTGATTTCAGATCCGCTCTAGGTTACAAATAAACCAAGCATTGCTCGAAGCCTATTTGCTAACTCTAATTAATTGTGCTCATCGCTTCGGCTGCAAAGTTTAATATAGGGTCATTGGCAAACTGCTAACTGTGAAATTGCAATAGTAAATGTACGACATCTTTTCACGTCAAATAACTGTTAACCATGACCACTTTTGCGCCATTATCTATATAAGGAGTGTTAGCTATCTTATCTAAAGTGTTCACACATCTAAAGTAACGTTTATGCATTGGCCTGTATTGGAAGGTGAGCAAAGCGGCGCAATTCCACTTCGTTAAAAAAAAGAGTCAGTAAACTGCTTTTTTGGGAATGTCACAAATAATAATCTCTCACTGAATGTTCTTATGGAAAACCACGTCATTGTAATTTGATGAAAATTAGGCAAGGCTTTTTTTTTTTAGGAGGACTGCCAGTACACCAACATAGATGTTGCTTTTGTGACATTCGGCTTTATAACACAGACGAGCCGAAACACAACAGATGTTTTTAAGAGAACAAAACATTGTAGATATCGAATTAGCTAAATGTTTTCGACTGTTAAAAAAATACTGGCTTGCGCAGGTATACGGCATGACTGATGCGTTCATAAATCACTACGGGATGTTAGCGATGAATCATAGCGTATTAGATTTAAAGAGAATTCAAGAAATAAAAGGTTTCTTTTCTTATATGGACGCTCTAATAATTATTGAGTGGACAAGTCAGTTAAACGAATAACATTAGCTGTGTTACAAAGAGTATTTCGAATATTTCTTCAAGAGCGGACCCATGCGGTCTCTTCTGCTTCTCTTAGCTTGCAGAAAACCTGGATAGGATTTTTTTTTCCTCACCTGGCCCATTTCATTATTACTTTAGATTTTGAAAATTTGCGGCGCTGGTAATGTGCAGGTAAGGCAATATCCAACCTTATTTTGACGAAATGTCTTGTCTGAAACTAACAGAGTAGGCCTGAATGTAGTGTGGAGCTGCGGTTGTCTCGCGTGAGGAAGCTGATGAAAGCTGCTCTCCTGCATGAAAAGCGCTGTGCTGTGGTTAAAAAAAATCACAGGCTTTGCTGGAGATCAGTACAAAAGAGACGGATGGGGGGCTGGGTGGAACGGGCAGGCTCTGTCTGGAAAGTAATAAAACCAGGAGATTAAGGGGGAACGGGGAGTTCCTTTGGGAGCTTTGATTGTTTCCAGAGAATTGGACTGGGACCTACATGTGGAGAAAGAGTTTCGAATTACTAATTGTTGGGTCCCCTTCTGAAAATATCTGTTTATTTGAAACACATTTTTGAGGTCTTGAAATAACAAATGTGGATCATTTAGCAGTATATTTAGAGGTGAGACTCCATTAGCTGATAGGCAATGCTACTTGTTTTGTTTTCACCTAAGAGTAAGATGATCTTTTTCCTTAAAAAAAAAACCTATGATGCTGTTGTAAATCCTATTTACATTCCATCTTATCTCGGTAATCCTACTATGAGGGAGTAATACACTGATGGTTTTCCTTTGGACAGTGTAAATTGTATGTTAAACTGTATAAACACTGTCATGACCTGTAACTCCTCAGCATTCTTTGACGTTTGCTCCCGCAGACCTTCCTGGCATTACTTAAAATGACTTAAAATGAAAACTTTCTGTTATTGCTTTTAGTTAGGGTATCAGAACTTTGGAACTGTTATCAGGGCTCTTGGTTAGTGCTTCATTTAGTTTTAATATGTGAAAAGGTAAATTAAAATTTTAATTTGTTGCTGATTAGACTAAAGTAGATTATTTCAGTGTAAAACATTCCAGAAAAATATTATATTCTTTCAAAAGGCTCTTCTTTATCTACTACCCCAGAATAATGTACTAAAAATTGAGTAACCCATGTATTGCTCTGTCTTGTGAACGTGATGAATTAATTTTTCTCCATTCACTAAATGATTATCAGTAGTTACCATAGTCAAACTGCTGAACTATAGTTAAGATGAAGGTTAGATTGTCCTAAAATGAAGTGTTAGCTTGATTCTGGCACCTGACTGTTCTGCTTGTCTCAGCCTCAATGCTAATTCAGTCCTCCTCCCCCCCCCATAACAGTGACACACCAAGATGCAAATATTGCCTCAGTGTGTCATGTTGATTAGAGTATATATCAAGCCATTATGCCTGAATTATGCTCATTATTGTAAGTCATTATAACTGTTACAGCTGTATGTTTTCAAATGTCAGGAAACAAAGAAGATCAATATCACTGTAATAAATCTGGCGTTGTCAGCAGTTGGATCTTTCTAGAGGCAAGACATAACAATAACCCCTGCCTGAGAGCACCATCCTCGAACTGGTGCTTTATTAATTTAGATGGACAATGGGTCTTTGGCTATTTGCCTAATGTGTAGAAGAAGTCTTGCGAACAGAATATAAATGGACTGTGATTGATGGAGTTGCTTTTGTGTGGTTTTTTTGTCAGTGCGGTTTGTTGGGATCCACTGCCAGAAAACAAATCATATTTTGTTCTCGGGGTAAGAGATGCGTGCTGGTCGCCCCCGCGTCGGTCTGCCCCCTTGAGCTGTCAATCACACTTTAGGGGAAGCGGGTGCGAGCTGGCCTGGAGACGGCCTCTGTACCGCAGCGAGTCCAAATATCAACACGCTAAAGTTCTTCGCTCACGCGAGGAAGCTTAGAAGCATAAACAACGGCATTCTCTGCATTTTGTAGAGAATGATTACATTGTTTCGTTTGCCATCTGTTTTTCCACTCTTTAACCAAACTTCTTGTTAAATAGAGGGAAGATTATTTAGCAAAGCCTGCCGGTCGGTGCCGGTCTCTCTCTACCAACCCAGCTGTACTAAGTGAATTTGGATACGACATTCTGGAGGGGTAACGTACAGCAGTTGGACCTTGCCTCATCTGCCCGTGGGGGATTTGCGATTCTAAGATCAGATTGGGAGTTAGAGCCACTCTCTCCACAGGACTTGTCTCTTCCCTGTAGATCTTAACTCGGTCTACGAGTGAAACTCCCGCTGCTTCGTTCCTCCTGCTGGTTTTGGCAGCTGGGGTGGATTATGGCGCATTCGATGCTGCAGCGGAGCATGCTCAGTGGAGCGAGGTCTGGCCTGGACTCCATTTAGGCCAGAATTGCTCAGTGCTGTATGTCAAATCTTTCCTTATTGCTAGAACTGAACTTGAAATGGATGGAACCTTGTCAAAACCCGGGTGAAGCTATTACGTGGACTGTGCCTTACTAGCAGGGTGAAAATATATAGGGCTGAACACAGATCTTCTAGTTTGGCACTAATAGTTTCTACACTCGTTCTAACACCTTTGACTCTGGTATGTTGAGAAAGGCAACTCCGTATGTTTATTTCTAATATTTTTATGTGGTGACCGGTGTCGGCCAGAAGAGGATGGGCCCCCCCCTTGAGTCTTGGTTCCTCTCAAGGTTTCTTCCTCAT
>JAOXYF010000001.1:3179971-3221162 GCA_028565775.1 Sternarchorhynchus goeldii | reverse complement strand
ATGACTCAAAGAACACATGCTGTTAATGTCAATGGACACTCCTTTTTGCTTTCCCTTTGCATTTGTAGAATTCCGTTGTATTCTTTTCTGCACCACAGGGCTCTTTTCTGCATGATTAGATTATTTAATGGATTGTTATTGGTTTAGTGTTGCATACAGCAAAAAAAATTATAATAATAATTCTTATACATATTGCATGAGATCTACAGTATAGAAACAGTGGAGACTGTTCGTGATGGTTCATCTGAACTGCCTGCAGAGCTTCATGGTTCGGTGGCAGCCTCCGCCAACAGAGACTCAAAACGGCCCAATCACCGGCTACAAGATCCGGTACCGGAAAAGCCCGAGGAAGAGCGAAGTTTCAGAGATCACCTCAGGAAACCTGCTCAGTCAGCTCATAGAGGGTAAGCACTAAAATGTAACATATTTACATCAATTATATTTTCATATACTGCCTGAAAAAAAACCCCATATAGCCGAGTTTCTGCTCGCGTCTGTGAGCGGAAGCAGGTTTGCCTGGGCAGAACCCTTGGGTCTTCTGCTCCTCGGGGCAAACGTCCTCGGTCTGCGCTACCCGGTGGTCTTTCTTCACATTTGCCAACCAAAAAGGAACATGAGTGGAAATGGCATTAAAATTGCAACACAGCAGGGCAGCTTTGCTACACGGAGGCTGGCATCAAAGGGAGGCACGTGCCTCGGCTCCTGGTCAGGGTTGGCACGCTGGGCTCGGCGTTAGGCGCTTCAAAGGCGCCGTCGCGCACGTTGGAGGATGCTGCGGTCGCCCGGGGCGACGGCTCGGAGGAGGTCACCGATGCTTATGAACATTTGAAAGAGGCTCCGCCCGCCGCGTGTTATTTGAAGACGAGAGGCGGGTTCCGCGCATTCCCATGCCAGTCCCATGCCGTCTGAACCCAACTCCCCTCCATGGCTACGTAAGGCAGTATGGATTACCAAAGTAAGAGTTCTGGGTGCACATTAAACGTAGAGAGTTAGTCGGTAGCCATAATGTGGCCTGAATACAATCCCCAGGCCCGGATCCCAGCAGGCCGTGAGATCGATGGAGCCTGGGTTGGTTTTGTGGGGGTAACCTGTCTGAGTGAAGCATGTAGGTGATTGTTCCATCCACAGGGTTGAGCCCTAATTTACTGGTAGAGGAAAAGGGTTGGTCTCATTAATCTAGAAGCCCCTCAGACAAAACGCTCGAAGGATTTGATTTTTTTCTCTCTCTCTTCTTAAAGGCTATAAAGGGCAGCCAGTGTTTCACATCCTGGCGTGATTTGTGTTGCTGCTTTTAAGACGGTGCCGAGCGTTAAATTGATAAATGGCTCTGTCGTGACTCTCAGGTTTACAGCGCGGCACGGAATACACGGTCCGTGTAGCTGCCATGACTGCTAACGGCACGGGTCCCGCCACCGACTGGACTACGACGGAGACGTTCGACAGCGACCTGGACGGTAAACGAACCCGCCGAACGCAGAGACCCGTCGGATAACGTTAGTTAGGTTTCCTGGCTAATGTTCCGTGTGTGTGTGTGTGTGTGTGTGTGTGTGTGTGTGTGTGTGTCAGAGTCTCGGGTGCCAGACGTACCTGGATCGTTGCACGTTCGTCCTCTGGTGAACAGCATCGTGGTGAGCTGGTCTCCCCCGGAGAACCAGGACATTGTAGTCAGAGGTTACATCATCGGCTATGGAATCGGTAGTCCCCACGCCCAGACCATTAAAGTAGACTATAAACAGAGATACTACAGTATTGAGAACCTGGGTAAGCTCCTGCTCTATCAATTTACCACTGTGTTTTTAATAAATAAAGTAGTTTATTAACACGGAACGTATTTAGGTGGATATTAATTCAGGTATAAAAATGCAGTGTTTAGTATTTTTGCTGTGTAGACACGCACTTCTTGTTAATTTAGATCTTCTACAGAGACACGTTAATATATGTATGTTTTAGCTATTAGCCTCATAAATGTAATTAAATGACTTTGATTACATTTGAAACCATTTTCTTGTAAACATTTCACATTGGAAGCAGGGAGACGCGGGGTGGTTGGGAATGGGAGAGCTCCAAGTCACTCAACCCTGGGGTAATTAAATTTGGAAAGAAGGGGAAAAAAGAAATCATGCACAGAATTTGTGCATAATTGAAGCTTTCATAATTTGTCTAATTACATGAGAAAGAGAATCAATAATGGTATTTAAATATGCACCCTGCCAGGATGATAAATATGAGAAGGGGCCCTTAAGGAGTCTGGGGCTTGATTAGCTAAATCGCTTCCTCTTTCTGCCCGCCAGATCCCAGCTCTCACTACGTGATCACACTGAAGGCCTTCAACAACGTGGGCGAGGGCATTCCCGTGTACGAGAGTGCCATCACACGACCGCAGTCAGGTGGGCTCCCACAGACAAGGCCACCACCTCCACCGTTCCTGGGCCCTCTAAGGCCTTCCAACTGGGCCACGTCGTTGGTGGGACTTCACCGGTCCTGCTCCAGTGATTTATAGCTCGATTAGCATTTCTGGCACCGCGATTAGCACCAATGTTGCAGCATTGTGTCCTGGGCCTTTGCTTGGTGGGAGCAGAAATCAGAGGTTTTAGAGGTGAAATCAACAACAATCTGCCTTCTGAGTTGTGGGGGTGTGGTGTTTTTTTTGTCTTTGTGCTGATTTGCCAACTAAAACGGCAAACTTGAAATGAGCTGTCGTCATCACTCGACACCAGGACGCACAGAGCAGTCTTAGTCTCTTCTGCTTCCTAGCAACCAGCATTCCCACTCTGATGGGCCAGTGATTATGGGCTTCAGACAAAGCCATTAGCACTTCAGAGAAGACTGGAAACAGTGCCCACATAATAAATCTGTGTGGAAGGGGCACGGGGCTTTGATTAAACACTTACTAATTCACTACATGAGGCAGTTATAACTTCAGTGATTATTTCTCGATGTTCGAGATGCAACATGCTTTCTGACGAAGAATGTCAGCAAACGAGGAGTTTATCGAATTCGGTCATTAACATGGAGTGGGAAACTTTTTGGTGGTTTTCCTTTGGGTTTTTTTTTACAGACGACGTATGTAAGTACGTCTCCTTTGGTGTCTAGACAGCATTTCAGGCCAGCACAAGTGTGAATCCGATCGCTCGAACCACCTTCGGAGGAGATATGGGACGCGTCAAACCACATTACTTCTCTGGTGTGAACGCTAAACCGTTTTCATCGTCACCAACAAAGAACCGGTCATATCAGCTGCACATATTACGCGTTGCCCTAGCTGGAGAATGCGTAATAATTTTAAGACTATTTGGTAATCACTCTGCATGTAGTTAGGCAGCGCCAGGGCCTGAATTACAGACGTATTACACTTGGCTTGTAAAAATTATTTTCACTTACTCCTCTTCCCAGCATGCAGTTCTGTGCTTGGTCTGAATCAAAGGGTCGGGCCAAAATGACACAAACGAGCTGCAGGGTTTTCCAGGACCTCCTTCTGCTCCCTGCCCTCGTCTGCTTTTATCTCACGCTGGTTTCCCTCCGTATCCTGACTGTTATAAGCATATCTGGGAATATGCGGGAGGAATTCAAATAACAGGACGAAGGGCGATTGCCTCGGTTTTTGACGAAACGTTTCGGTGAAAACCACGCTCTCGGCTCGCCCGGGTATAACGCGAGTGGCTTTAAAGAGCCGTTACCCACGAGCTGGCAGCGAATCCGGCCTTCATTCCGCACCAAACCAAAGTTGTGCGGAATGTGTTTCGGAAACGCTGAGTTGGCAGGGCAACTCTTTAAAAACGCTAAAAAAAAAAAAAAACGCTTCATCACTCGGGAAGGAAAACAGATCCAGCGGTTTGTGCTTAGCAAAGGGGTGGAGCCAAAGCCTCCTGGTTTTAGCTTTTTCTCTCCACATATAGGAGGTGCAGGGAGCACTTTTTCCCCACGAACTAGCTTTTGGCAGGAGCTCCTAGGAAAACAGGTGGTTGAAATAGCTCCTCTAATGCGAGGTAATTTTATCCCATAAGATTGGAAGAGTTGTATTGTTCCCCTGCTGTGCAACCCTCTGCGTCTGCGTCTTAAACCGAAACCCAAGCTCCATCATACTTGAAGTGAATCGAAAAACAATGTTTGGTGTGTGTATGTGTGTGTGTGTGTGTGTGTGCGCGCAAGTAAGTAAATATGTTTATGATAAATATGTAAGAACTGGAGTGTCTCTCTGGAGCATGTGCCAAATGCCTTAAATGCAAGTTTGCGTGAGCGAGTGAGTGAGCAAACTCCACTCGTGCTTCTCTAAAGGCTTCTAAACTGGGTATAAAAACACTACAGCATCACAAAGTACTGTTTTCCTCCATGGAAAAACGTCTTTTATTGTGACAAAGTGCTCCTCCAGAACCTTGAGTGCGACAAGGACATCATTCTCATAGCTAAGTACAAAATGAAATAGAAGCTTTTTCCTGCATAACTGCAGTGCCTGTGTTGGGCTACAGTATGAGGAATAGTGTTCTTGGTTTACCTTCATGCAGAAAGAATACACTAACCTCAGAGGTGCAGATACTGATGATTTGTGTTTAAAAATAAATTGCTTCTGTAATTGATTGTCTAAATTTGCTGCACATTTTTGTCAGACTTTTATTATGAAATTTGCCCACAATGGTCTGGAATGTTCTTTGGAGGTCTGTGTTAACAACCCATACTAGTGTGCACTCCTGTATCTAACTGGTGGTTTGTCTCCTGTTTTTCCACTCTAGATGGTAGTGAACTAAGCTAGTCTGCTGAAAAGAACAGCTCCTGCATAGTGTGTCGAGATAAACCATTGAGATTTATGTGACTCTGCCTTTCGATATCCTGTTCTAATAGAATATTCTCTCTCTTTCTCCCTCCCAATCCATCCTCCATGTTACCTCCCTGCTCCCCCATTTTAACTCATTAACATGGTTCTCCTCTTTAATTTTGTGCTCCTTCCCTTGCTCCTCCCACCACCAAACCCCAATGCCTTCTTCTGTTCTAATTGTCCTGACATTTTCTTCAACTCCTCTCCTTTTTATTTTGCTATGGGACGTTGTGTTAACTGCTTGCAGACCCCATAGACCCTGACGTTGATTTGTACGAACTTTTCCATCCTCCATACACTCCAGCACCAGAGCCCACTCCTATGATGCCTCCCGTGGGCGTTCAGGCCTCTGTCCTGAGCCACGATGCCATCAAGGTCACATGGGCCGACAACTCGCTGCCCAAGAACCAGAAGATCACAGACGCACGCTTCTACACCGTGCGCTGGAAGACAAATATCCCGGCAAACACCAAGTACAAGGTACGGAGCCACGCGGTGAGCCCAGAGGCTCTAGAACAGGTCACGAGCTTCTAGAGCAGTCCCCGCGATCCTAGAGCAGGTCTCGTGCCTCTAGAGAAGGTCCTGCGCTTCTAGAGTGAACGGCGTACAGGTGATGCAGATGAAGACTCGGCTTCTCCCTGTGAGCACGAGAGGTTTGACTCGCGTGTGTAACTTGCTTCCAGACGGCCAACACCACCACCCTGAGTCACATGGTGACTGGACTAAAGCCCAACACTCTGTACGAGTTCTCCGTCATGGTGACCAAAGGCAGGAAAACCAGCACGTGGAGCATGACGGCTCACGCAACGACCTTTGAAGCGAGTAAGACAACCGCACACGTGCGGGGAATCGAGCCACTGCCAAACGTTTATGCAGGCCTAGAACACTGCGATGCTTCTGGGATTATCATTTCAGTTTATGCTCTGGATTATTGTATGCTATTTTCTTACCTGCTTTTGATTCGCTTTCCCTTTCTGCTCCCTCCCCTCCCCCTCAGTACCCAGTTCTGCTCCAAAAGACGTGACCGTGGTCAGTAAGGAGGGCCGTCCACGCACCATCATAGTCAACTGGCAGCCCCCCCAAGAGGCCAACGGGAAAATTACAGGTGCTGCATGTGTGCTAAAACGTGCCAAAGTAATTGATCCATCTCCCTCTGCCGTCGTACGTCATCTTGTCGCGCCGTCAGTGCCAAAAGCACAAAGTGATGCATCATGGTGAGTCTCAGCAACGTCTCTCCTTGTGCCCCCCCACCTTCATCTCCCCAGGCTACATTATCTACTACAGCACCGATGTGAACGCCGAGGTACACGACTGGGTGATCGAGCCCGTGGTGGGGAACAGGCTCACCCATCAGATCCAGGACCTGACTCTTGACACCACGTACTACTTCAAGATCCAGGCTCGCAACTCCAAGGGCATGGGTCCCATGTCTGAGGCGGTCCACTTCCGAACCCCGAAAGGTATGCACAGGGCAGAGCTCGCCACCCCGTCTGGTACTTTCCGGTAAAATCAGATTTTCCTGCACCAGTTCTCCACCTTGGTTAACTATTCTAAAGTACAAGAAGCAAACTGTTAATGGGATGTGGGTGACTGAATGCTTATCGATGTCTGCGGGGGATATCTTTTGTCTCTGCTGAAGCTTTGCTCTCTGCTCATACCTTGCCTCTCTGATAACTCACATCCATGCCCAAGGCCACCCTGGCTGGCTCCTGGCACCCCCACTAACCTATCTGCTCTGTGTTCTCTTCCCTCTGGTCTGCTAGCTGAACCTTCTGACAAAATGGCTAATGACCAAGGTAATTGTTCTTCCTTCCTTATCTCTCTAATGCCCCATCCCCATCTCCCACCCCCGAATCGAAGCAATCTGCTCTGTTTCTCCTGCTCCTCGAATCGCAGCTTTGGCAACCCCCGAGAGGCGGAGCCAGGTGCAGGATGCACAAGTAGAAATGCGGCCAATTGGCTGGCCTCTCTTCCCATTTACGTTTCCCTTCGATGCCTTATCAGCTGGAGGCACATGTGAGAAGAGCTCGATCCACGAATACAGCAGTAGTCTGTTTCTGTACCGCAGAAGCTTTGAGGTCGCTAAGGTAACCGCAGCATAAATAGGTTCCAGTAAGGCATCGAAGAGCACATTGCAAACGGATGATCCATTGTTATGATGGTTAATGGTTACCGTCTCCGTTTGGAACTTGTGTTGTCTTTGCTTATTAAGGTTTGTTTACAAGGCTCATCCACTCTTTTCTGGTTGTTCTAGCATCCAGTATGCCAGTGAAACCAGGCCGATCCCCCATCCCAGATCCTGGTATTGGTAATGCCTATTTAATCCTTTGTACACAGCTAAAAATGGGGTGAAAATTTTCATGAAATGCTTTGTGTGTGCATTTACACAGATTACAGCGTTTATAGTCCAGGTGAAGAGATCAGATCGTAAACGAGCTAGGCGTGTTGTATGAACAGCAGTTGTTGTGTTTGCGTTTCAGGGAAATCGGGAATGCCTGGTGCTGGAGATAACCATATCTTGGTCATCGTCATCATCGTGTCGGTGGGGGCCTTCACCATCATTGTGGTGGTGGTGGGAGCCTTCTTGTGCACACGCCGCACCACCTCCCAGCAGAAAAAGTAAGAGCCTCAAGGTCGCGGCAGCACGCAGGGGTGGATGTTGGGGCCTGGCGCGTTCTGCACGTCCACTGGATACATGCTGAGCTGATGCATGGCTGGGTTGGGCCATTTCTGCGGGACGGGGGGCGGGGTGGGGAATGTCTTTGCTGCAACCTTCCTGAAAGTTTGATCTCCACTTCAGGAAACGTGCAGCTTCCAAGTCCGCCAACGGCTCGCACAAGTACAAAGGAAACTCCAAGGACCTGAAGCCACCCGATCTTTGGATCCACCACGAGCGCCTGGAGCTCAAACCCATCGATAAATCCCCCGAGTCCAACCCGGTCATGACAGACACTCCAATCCCACGCACCTCCCAGGACATCACTCCGGTGGACAGCACCATGGAACCTATGCTCCAGAGACGGAATTCCTTCCGTGGTGAGAACTTTGCTTCTATCTGGCTTCAGCTTGACAAATCCTGCTTCATTCACTGCTTCCATTATTTCAGGCTCCGTCTCTGAAATTTGTACCAATTCATGTAGTCCGTACTGTCCCTGCATCTGGTTTCTGTATTCCCAACACAAACTAGAAGAACTAACCACTCCTTCTGATACGTTGGGTGTGTGGTTTTGCCAGCCTGGATGCACAGTATCTGCTTAGTGTTAACACTCTCCCATGAATGGATGTGCACTGCCCTCTACTGGACAAAATCAATACCTCACCATTGCACTCCCCATAACGGTTAGCGTAGCTGCAGTCCAGCACTAAGCTAGCTGCAGCACAGCCTAGCCCAGCTCTCACTCTCATAGGGTGGTCGCTCTCTGGTTCGCAGGCCACGAGTCAGAGGACGGGATGTCTGCAGTGGCAGGACGTCGGGGAGTAAGACCTAAAATGATGATGCCCTTCGATGCCCAGCCCCCTCAGCGTAAGTGCCCCCCACGGTTCCTTCCTCGCCAGATCCCGCCCCTCCGAGCAAATCCCGCAATGACCTGTCCTGTGATTAGTATCTCAATAGGACTTTAGACCCATCTTGAGGCGAGCTCTGAAAAGTTCTTTAATAGATCTCTTTTACATGCTGAGGCAGTGTAGTACGTAGCATTGCACAGAAACATTACAGCAGCTTCCGTTTTGGGTTTTGCTAAGTTTTGCCCATCGTGTGCATGAGCTGTAGTTACAACTGAGCAGTGTGTGTGTGTGTGTGTGTGTGTGTGTGTGTGTGTGTGCACGCGTGTGCGTGCGCTCAGTGTAAAAACATGGCCTCTCTGTTATTTGTGTCCACCCGCAGCCGTGATTAGTGCTCACCCCATCCATTCGCTTGATAACCATCACCACCATTGTCACGTGGGCAGCCTGGCCTCCCCGACGCGCGGCTACGCCCACTACCCCAGCAGCTCCCGGGCCTTCGCCACCCCCATCTCTCATCTAGACAGGGCCGAGTCCTCAGGTGAGCCGGCGGTTCCGGAGCTGAACAGGGCCTGCGCCGCCGCCGCCGTCTCCCGTTCCTGCAGGAGAAGAAGGCCACGCAACCCATCACTCTGCACTGGGGTTCCATAAAAATTGGTTGGGTGGGGTTGGGATGCCATGACCCTGAATACGCTCTCCGCTTTCTCTGTCCTGTTTGACTTTTCCCCCGCATCTAGTCTCTTTCCATGTCACGTAATAGTCTCATCTCGTCTAGACGTGCTGTCACGCAGTCCTCCTGCAGCAGGTGCATGGGTGCGCTGGTAGTGATCTGGCCTTGGGTGTGTCCTGCTTGCAGAGTCTGTGAGGAACGCGTCCAGCACGGACCTGCTGCCCGCCTCGGTCCAGCCCTCCTGTGCCACAGACCACTCGGAGACTGACGGCAGTTACCACAGCTCGGCGGCCGAGGACGAGCCTGGCTACGTCCCGCCCACGGCGCACGTGCGCCCCACGCACGCGCTCAAGAGCTTCGCCGTGCCCGCCCACGGCCCTGCCTACGATGGAGTGGCCCTCCCCAGCACGCCACTGCTCTCTCAGACAGGTACAGAGACACCCCTCCAGCCTGGACCAAAAAAAAACAGACAAGACAAAATAAAAGCCCCTCGCAGCATTCAGAAATGGCCTCACTTTCAGGTCCTCACGGTGTCAAGACGGCCTCCATCGGGACGCTGGGTCGGACACGCACGCCCATGCCCGTCCACGTGCCCAACGCGCCCGACGTTCCGGAGAGCTGCAGGATGCACGAAGATGCCGATGGCGTGAGTACGGCCGGCCTCCTGCGTCGGGTCACGTGTCTCAGGGAGGCGCGGTCTCCGAAAACACAAGCTCATTGCTACGTACCTCACTTCTCGTCTGTCTTTGAAATTCATAGAACGCTGTAGAACATTCACAGGGTGTTGTGCATTTTAAAAGTGATTTTAATCTGGTTTATCTTCCCTCTCTCAAATCTCTGCACTTTGCTTCTCCCTTTAACTGTGATGTTCGTACTGGTGGCTGATCGCATTTACACTGATGCCCCCTTTTAATTAATTGCTTAAACCCGCTGCACTGTTTCCGTTTGCGTTTGCATCAACGATGAAACACATCCATTATCTTGCCGAATGCTTGTGGCTGTGAACTACATCTAATTTCCATCTTTGAATGTTTCTTCTGCTGCTTCAGTTCCGTTGCTTGCCTCATCCATAACACACACCCCCCTCCCCTCCCCACCATGCCAAGCCCCACCTTTAAGCCCCCACCCTCACTGACTAACGCCCACCCCACCCACTCTGCCCTGCCTGTTCTCTCTCCCCACCCCTGGGGTAACCCTCTCCCTCTTCCTCAGAGGTACGAGACAGACGAGCTGTCGGAGGAGATGGCCCACCTGGAGGGCTTAATGAAGGATCTGAACGCCATCACCACAGCCTGAACGTGAAGCCACACCTGACGCTCTCTCTCTCTCTCTCACACACACACACACACACACACACACACACACACACACCCCTGCATGCACATCCGCCCTTCCTCGCGCAGGGAGGACATCCATTCTCAGTCCTTCACAGAAAGGAACAAGGAAACGAATCAAAACACCTTTGCTAACTCTCAGGAAGGAACGGCCATCTTTCAAAGGCGTGAAGAACATTCTCAGTATGGACACCGATTCCTTCCACCAGAAGATTTTTCTTTTTGCAGAAAAGACCTTTTTTTTCTGGCAATGGAGACGGTTCCAAAAGACACCATTTTGTTATCCTCAGACAAAAAGCTTACAGTATGCTGGTCTTTGCTGGTGCACTCATTAGGTACATTTTACAGTGTTTCATTTGTCTATTCTTTGTGTTTTGTATCTATGAATATTTGCCCCTGTTCCATTTAGGTGAACATTGGACATCGTTCTTTTTATTTCCATATCGCATTTTGTATTAAGCATTTTGATTGAAAGACGTCTTTCCCTTTGATATGTCATATATTGTGCTGTCGTTATTATTTTTTAAATGTTTTTATATTATGTTACATACATATGCATTTCTAGATTATGTATATAAGTTCAAAACTGCCTCATTCTTTTCAAAATAGCAGCGTTTTTTGGATGAAAAATCCAGGCGAGTTGCGAACCATGCCCGGTCGCTTCTCCAGGAGACTCCATGCTCCGTGGTCTAAAACGGACTGGACTGGAAATCGCATTGTGACATTGCTTCGCCCTTGGTACGAAAAGATGTTGTCTCTTTCTAAATGGGAGTTCCTCTCACAGTCTTGCCTTATATCTTCGTCTGCTCCGACACTCGTCATTGCCTTCTCCTGCAGAGGAGAGCGTCTTCACGGTTCACGTCACCTGGCACTGTGATGTATTTTACAGACTTGTTTTAACAAAAAAACAAAAAAATCTTCATGAACTATGCCAGTCAGTCAGTCTGCTGGTACAAGGTTGGCTAGAGTGACTGAAAGACTCTGGTTTCAGTTTAATTTAAAGTCAGGTGCTTAAACACTTTTTTTCTCTCTTTTTTTTTACTTTCAAAGCATGAATTCAAAAATGTTCATATGAATTTAAACTGAGGATCTGTTACATAGGAAAATGCAATATAACTTCTCTTACACACACACACACACACACACACACACACACAAAGTCGCTCACCCAGTGCTGGACTAGCTAGCGCAGTCCTTGCACAGACGTGTGCTACATGCTGAATGCAAACCAGTACACGCCGCTGTTCTCTGGAGCATCCACCGGTGTAAAGTGCGCATGCACTGACCTTTCAAAAAGGACTCCCTCCGCTTCAATTATTTTCCGTTTTCCTGTAATGTAGTTGTTTTATATGAAGAAACGTTATTCTGTATAGAATTTCAATGTGAAAAAGAGAAAAAAAACCCCCACAGCTGTTCCCCTGCTGGAAATAACTTTTGCCCTTTTACCCAAAGAAAAATATCACATCAGTCATTATTTTCTTTACTTTATTACTAAAATGTGTCATCTTTTACATCTTCTTGAATGTCAGTTTGGCTGTATGAAATTCAGGGTTACATGAACCTGTTGAACAGCTTGGTAAAAATGGCCAGATGACCTGTTTGGGATAAACTGATATGTTATACAGTCAATCTAAACTTTTATTGCACTTTTTCAACAACTTCGGGAAAAATACATTTCTTACATATGCTGTGTTTTGAATATAAAGCTCTATTTGTGTAATGTAGCGTGATAGTGTAGCGTTAGGGAGCTCATCTTGTTCTTTTCATTTTTTGAAAATGGGAATGGAGCGACAGGGTTTACTGTGTTGGAGATGAGGAAGTCTGTTGTTGCTCATTTCTGTACAAAGACGTTTTTGCCGTCTGTAGAATTTACTCTGTGGCTTTTTAAAAAAAATCAAAAACAAAACAAAAAAAACTAATTCTAAAAAAAAAAAAAATTCTTGGGTCAGCTTGCATTTTCTATATTAAACACCTGTGTTATGTATTTCAAGGGACCCCTTAATGGTTACATTGCTTCATCAGGTTAAAAAACAAAAAAACTGTGTGAGTGTGTGTGTATAAAATATCTTTTTTCCAACGGCTCATTGAGATCACACGTCACTGTCAGAACACTGAACAACCTGTGCTTTCCTTGAAAGAGCCTAGCTGTCTGGGAAGAATCCCAGCGGAAGGCTCCATCCGTCTGCTTCGGCGTGCGTCAATCACCAGGTACGTTCCATAACCATATTCCCAGGAGTCGACGTGCTCAACTTCTGAGACGTCTGAACACGGAATGAAGCGGATGGGTGTGTGTTGCCTCATTCGCTGACGATGCAGTGCAAGTTACGTGGTAAATCGCTACACGGGTGTGGAATCGTCTACGACTTCAGGAAAAGCAACAGTTCCTGCGAGACGGCCACTCAGGACTCTGTCTGTTCCACTAGCTCTTCATTACCAGTTTTATGCCCTGCACCGGTCGCTCTCATTTAAGCTCTAGCCAAATGCTTCCTTTTTAAAAATGACCACTGCAAACATTTAAACTTTTTTTTTTTAAAACCAGTCTTTATTTATTCCGTGGTAATAATTAGACTCTGGGAGTTTTAAAGTTCATTCCGATGCTTGGCTGGGTCACCTGTAGAGTGGGGAGGTTGCCAAATTCCTGCAATGTATAAAACCACAATTCAGTAGCAGTTCCCTTTCTGCAGCTTCTTAACTGTTGCCCTTATCTTAAGGGACAATGAACAGTGCTAAATACTCAAAAGCATTAGGCTAACGGGATGCCAAGTACAAGAGTCTATCTAGAGTCAAAGGTTCTCAACCTGGAGAAGAATGGAGAGGAATCTTCCATGCAATACAAGGGGCAGGAACAGTGAGGTTCAACAAAACTATATCGATGGCAATAAGCATGAGAGACAGACATATCCTATAAATTCAAGCAAAGGAATAACTCCATATCTGGAATAACTCCGTTTCTGTTGGGACGTCTTCTCTTATAACAATCTGATTATGCAAATATCGTATTTTTGGTTTCAAAAGTTTTGCAGTTGGATGAGCGAGTCACAGCTCCGCCCTAAGATCAGGTATCCCTTCCCAGCCTTGGCCTCTACGTTCGATACAAACGGGACAGAGGTCAGGAGAAGCGCTTGAACTTAATCGCTACACACCAGCCTTGGAGCGGCGCCTGTGTTTTGAGCGATTCCTTGGGACAAGGGTACCCATCTTTGATTTTAGGAATCGACTGCCTGGTGCTGTTTAGTTGCAGCATCTTCACACTGAGATGCTGCAGGGTGACCAGGGCCCAGAGCTGTGCTCCTCTGCTTTAGAGAGATCATTTTCTTTCTCCCCTAAACACAGCCTGGCAACCATATATTCCTAAAGCACCATTTGGATGGGATTCATTTGACATGGGGAGGTAGGGTAATTATTCGTGTTCCTCACTGATTTTGGTTCCATCGTCACTTCTGCTGACTGTGTCCTCCAACGTTAATAAAGATGCTCCTGCCTTTTACCAACTATACATCATCTAAAAGTAACACCAGGATTTTTTTTAATTCCCTTCTGAATTGCCATGCAAGTAAAGCTTTCATCATTCAAACTTAGATGCACTTGAGCATTCGTTTGCATTATATAGTTTGCTTGCCAAAGGTCTTCTCAGGCAAGTGCCATTTCTGGTAGCGTTTGGTCATATCTAACATTGAACGCCAAGTTATTGTTGCTAGAAATAGTTTTGTTAACATTTTGCACATTTGGTGTCTAAGTAAACACAAGACTGTGAATACTTTAGACCAACTCCTGATTTGGAATAACCCTGAATAGTTTGTGTATAATAAAAGCAGTTGGGTTGTAATTTTTTATTTATTTTTAACATTAGAGGTCCTGTGGTAAAACTACTTTACAGACATTGTCTGGGGGGAATCCTGCATAATTTTGTGAAGTTTGTAAATCGGAGGGTAGTGGAGCGACAGCCAGTTAACCATAACCAATAGTTATTTAACCAATTAAACCATTCTATTTCCAAATTGCAAAACAACTGGCAGGGCCTTTAAAACAATCTAGTCATATGTAAAGACTTACCAACATCTTCAGCATCTCCTTGGTGTCAGGATCTACCTCAATGATCTCGTGGCTGAGGGCAGAGACCTAACACAAAGATGAAGACATGATGAAGCACATTAATGTGACAATTCAACAGCTAAACAGAACGGGAAAACCATGAGTAAATGTTATCTCAGAGTGCCGTCATGAGTACAAGACAGTGATCAGAAAGCAGTGATGACCTCGGGGACGTAGTTGTCTCGCCTCTCCCTCTCCTCCTCCTGCAGTTTGATGGAGATTCCCCTAACTGGACCCCTCTGGATCCTCTTCATCAGGTGGGTCACATATCTACAAACAGATTTGTTCCAGTAAAGCTCATGCGGTGACGTAATAAAATACATCACAGCGAGATTTTAGCAGCTGCAGTGTTGTAATTCTATGATAGTGGTTGGCTAACATATATATTGTATATACACGCATATGAAAAAGGTTTGAACACATCAGGCACATCTGAACAGCACATCTGACCAGGGCTAGTAACTTAATTTTGTTAAGATCTTCTAAACAGTATGTTGGCCTTTGTTGTGGTAGTTTTTGGAAACCCTTCGGGCCATATTCAGATATTGACGGTGTCATTCAAACCAATGTATGCAGCAAGCCTAGCCAAATGCACCATTAGGTTCGAGCAAATAAATAACTCGCATCTTCAAGAAGGCTGCTGGAACCACGTAGCACAACATAAGATTCCATGGTTCAATAGTGCAAGCAGACGCTGAGGGATTATGGGCAGTGGTAGTTCACTGGTAAAAAGGCACTTGACTAGTAATCAGAAGGTTGCTGGTTCAAACCCCACCTCTGCCAAGTTGCCACTGTTGGGCACCTGAGCAAAGCCCTTTATCCTCAACTACTCAAGATGTATTCAGTCACAATTGTAAGTCGCTTTGGATAAAAGCGTCAGCCAAATGCCGTAAATGTAAATGATTATAATTACTAGAGCGATACATTTCCGATCTCTACAGTGGCTGGTTTTAACGTCGTGTTTTTATATCTTATATATTGCGCACTTACCCTGCGATCTTATTGCGCAGAGGTTTGCTTGCGATTATGGCGATCTCCTCACACACCCTCTTGTTGACATGGAAGTCACTGCCGAGTCTGGTGTAGTACTTCTCAATGATGACCCGCGCGGCTTTCTTCACTGTCTTTGTTCTCACACGCCCCTGAACGAAAACAGTTCAACTAACATAAATAATACCAAACGCTATACAATCAACTCCGTAGCTAGCCATCGATAATATTCGGCTTTGGGACATTTAAACTCTCTGGCATCAACAATTTGAATTCGGGAAGGTTAGCCAGCTGCCGTACGTTGCAGCGTTTCCCTGAATGTGCAGAGACTTTTATTGAAAAATTAATATACTAGTTGGCATTTGTGAGTAAACGTTACGACTACCAACACCTATGGCGTTTGTAGGTGAAGACATATTCAGTCATGTTTAATAGCGCTTAACTAAATCCAATCAAGAAAGCGAACCTAAGTGGATGAGCGGCTTTTCTAAAACAAACATCAAACTTCGCCATCAACACTACTCGGGGATGATAATTCATAAACATGTGAATTATCTAATGTAGTGCTTCAAAGACTAATTAATCTGATAAAGAGAAGGATTAGAGTAGATATACAAATATTTGTCCAAAACATTAACCCACCATGTTGAGTCGGCTCTGAAAAAAAGGACCCGGATGAGGTAAAGGCGGAAGTGTATATATTATGGCGGAAACAAAATAAATGTCAGATGAGTGACTAGATCATTTCAGTAAAAATGTGACCTCATATGCAATTTTTAAAAAGTCCCAGTAATTTATTAAATACATGAAACCAGGGAAGAAAAATCACCATTCATTTTTTAAGTAACTAATCTCACAACTCTCATTCTAAAGACTTTTTAATCGGTTTTTTTGGTTCTTGATTACAGTCGGTTTTTCTACCTCACATTAGCCATAATTAGATCCTATTACGCTTCCTAAGTGAACCAAAGACAACAAGTCGAAGTTGAGACAATTTCTTTTATTTTACATAAAAAAGGGTGCAAACTTGAGTTTCCCTTTAAGAGCGGAGGGAATTAAAAATTGAATTTGAAAGGTTAAATGTGGTACTTCATATGACTCGTCAGGAAAAATAGGTATTTACGATTAAGACCTTTATCTTTCTGCAACTGGAAAAAAAAAAATATTAAAAAAAGTGTTAAACTGGATAAACAAAGACGGGTCCCTCATAATTGAAGCCCTTGACTAAGTGAAACCATTTAAATACATTAAGTAACATTCATATTTCAACACAAATTCATGATACAATTTTTAGATTCAATGCTTTATAGTATCTTTGAAAAATATGGCCAGAACCAGAAAGGGCAAGACAGCTGCAGTACTGTACAATTACATTTCCCATATCATAGAAGCAAGGAAAGTTCATTTTTGTCTCACAGGAATTTAAGAAACACAGAAAAAAGTGGTGATAAAATAGACAATCGAAATATTGCAGTACTGTCCGAACTCCTCACGTAAAATCCTGTCAATATAAAGTCCATTTAAGAATGTGCCATTGATGCAGACCTATGAATCTGTTCACATTAAATTCTTTGTTCAACAGGTTTACACATTGATTTAACCATGTCAGAAAGAACGATGGCAGTCAGTTTCGGATGGAAACAAAGCTTTGTTGCAAAATGGCAAATAACATGACAATGTATAGTAACAAACCAATATAAAATTATGGAAATTACTTGCAGGGCTAAAGCTGATCTTAAAAGATTTTGAAACTTAAAGCAGCCTTTACAGATGTTATATGATTGCAGCTGTGAACGGAAAGTGTATAAACTCATGCCCAGAGTGTACATCAAATAATGTCCCATATACAAGTATTTACCATTGCTTCCTCATCCATAAGCCATGCACACGATAAACTTAATGTTGGCATCACGTGAGAATCGCAAACTGCCATTTTAACACCCTTAATGAGAGACGTTCTCTCTACAGTGATGTAAATGAAACAGCCATTAATTCAACTTCATGAAAGGCATTTGGATTCTTTAAGGTCAGCTTGATCTTAAGACAAATCCATTAAAAACAAACAAACAAAAAAAAACAAAAAAAGTGTGTGAGACAGACACAGAGAGAGAGAGAGAAGATAATTGTTAGCCTTGTTCAGAATATGAAATGTATTTTATTCATTTCTTTGTAAAATGTAGGCTATTACGTACACAAACCTGGAAAAAAAGATTAAAGGTTGTTAATATATGGTGGTCTGAAGTAGTGAGTACTTCGCATTTAGGAGAAAGCTAGTAGTCATTAAAGATGGCCTCTGTAGAGCCCAGTGGAAAGGAACAGATTCTGGAAAGCTCAAAAGTACTTCATATGCAGAATATATCTGTGATTTCAGTGTCTAGAGCAGTCTTTAATATAGGCAGATCACTTTTAACAAGTTGTGAGACTGGCCAGCAGATGGCATCCTTCAGCTACAATGTTACTCAAACCCTGGAATTGTTTTAGTGTCCCAGCTTACAAGCAGTCCTGACTCAATTCCAGCCATTTTGAGTTTAGCGGAGAAAATCGGGGGCCAGAAGTTGCCAGCTCTTCTGTCTCTTACTCAAATCCCAACCTTTTTAACACTGACCTCAGGTCAGGACGGGAGGCACAACTTCTACAAACACCCTCAAGACTGTTGATTATCTGCAGTGTATAGTTGCATTATTATATATGAAGTGTGAAAATGCCTCATGGTGGGGGACCGGTAACATAAGCGTGTTGGGACAGTAGGAGTTTAAGGATCGACTCGTCTTTCCACACGAGACACGCCTGTCAGCAGCAAACAGCACGGGTTCAAAAATACTGAATCCTCACCAAACACTCACATGGAGGCACATAATGCGCAGTACAGGAAAAAGAACGTTAAATAAAGAGAGATCTCTCTCCTACACCTTTGTCACTAAGAGGAGAGAATTCGGCAACTGGAGTTCCAACAGAGTAAGCAGTTTTCAAGTACTTTTCACAAAATAATTTAGAACCAAAGTGACTGAAGCCACATTGGCGGAGATTAAGATAAAACTCTACATAACCAAACATTTGAAATATTGCTCACAATGCACAGTAAATGTTGCATACACACTGGTTTAGCGACAGGCTAACCACATTCCATCTACTGCACCTCTAAAATGGCGGCCAGCATCTTTCATCATGTACAAGGATGCTTTTCGGATGTTGAACAGCATCTCAGCAGAAGGGGCTTTTACACAAACTATCTACTCCATCCAAAAAAATTAAAAATAAAAAAAAATTAAAAATAAAAATCCACAAACAAAACCACGGATGATGAATGCTTCCACATAATTGGAAGGGCAGTGACCTGGAAAAATGTACACAGTGAACATTCACCACAGGACATCTAACTAACAAAGTCCAACAAACAAGCGATGGAATGGAACAGCCTAGTACAATATCACCACCACTAGTCCTTCAGTGCCAAAAAAAAAAAAAGTGTTCTGTCATGGTCTAAATTTGATCCATCAAGTCCAGCTGGCCATTGTCAAATTTGATCATTTACAACACGTCACATTTCCCTTGTAATCCTGGTCCTCGGCGAGTTCTTCCTCTGGTTTGCGCAACTAAAAACAATACAGTGCCCACCAACATCACCAGCATGGAGATCTCTACACAGCTTCTGCTATTCATCGTGTGAGCTAACCTCATGTGGCTGTAGGGTGCTGAAAACACATCAAAGCTTTTACAACAGTACAGGCAAGAGACAATCTAGGTAAACAATGGGTTAATGAAAATGTAGTGCAGACAAACTCCCCCGTGGTTCCCCGTCTCTCTGTTCCCAACTACTGTATGGCTTAGGTGAACCAAAAAACTTACACGTTTGATTTTTTTTTTTTACACTTTCAACATGTACATGGAAAAGGATCACAAAAAGATGGAATCATGTTGTGTATAGGTGATCCTTGGGAGAAAACCAAACAAAAAATAAATCAAAACCCACCAAGTCCGTATCAACGCTAGGATTAAATTCGTTCAAAGCCATTCAGCCATTTACTGCCAAAAGGGGATATATCTTGCTTCTTTCTGAAGGCCTGCAAATCATTTCTGAAACTTGATTCAACTTGTCAGACAATTATCACGACCTTTATCACGTGTGGTGCGTTAATGCAGGGGGTTCGGGTGAGGACACAACGCTCTGGCCGCCCAAATCCAATTCCAATTTTAAAGGAACTCGTGGGCTCCAAGGACTGCCTCATCCTGTAGCTCAGAGATCAAGGGCTGTCCTGTCTCAGAGCCTCTCGAGAGTTTTTTTTAAAAAATAAAAAGACAGACAGGATCGGGGGGGGGTGGGGGGGGCGTGGGGGGGCATTTATAGGCTGCAATTATGTGTAATTTTCCAACAGCGGTGAAATTAGAAACCAAACAAAACAAGAGAGCAAATAGACTGTGTGGGTTACTGAAACATGGAATCCTAGGAGAGAGAGAGAGATAGAGAGAGAGAGAGAGATGAGAAGATGGGAAGATGGGAAGATGGGGAGAGAAGAAAAACAAAATGCCAATATTGACAAACAGTGGCTTTAGGAAGCAGGATTCTGTGTCCCAGCTCACTGGAATCCCAGAAGCACATGCCAATGTCTCTGCACCTGTGGGCTCTGGCATGGTGGAATATAGAACATGGTACAAACATGGCGGAAAATCATCATCGCCATGGTAAGTTTAACATGCTGGTACATTTAAATAAGATCATCCTCTGGCTTCTTGTTGTATTATGTACAAAATGTGATTTTTTCTTTATGTCTGGAATATGAGAGGAAGTAAAATATAATATAAATTTGTATTGTGTTATCTATATTGGATTTATTTGGTATACCTGATCATATTAGACCACAAACCAACAGAGTGTGGACAGTAAGGAAGTGAAGTGGAGTAAAACCTAAAGGATAATAACCAGGTGCAAATGTGGACACGGGACAAGAAACAAAGCCAGTTTATTGAACAACACACTCTAAACCGGTGAACAGCAACAAGCAGGTAATTAGCAAGGCTAGGTCATTTACAGCTCAAACCCCCCTCAGATGTGGTTAGATGTTGCATTCAATGACATCTGGACCACAGTGATTAAAAACAAGTGTGTAAATAATCCCATCAAAAATGCAACAACATAACCCCTAATCCCTAATTATCCTAGCTCCTCCCCTCCACAAATTCAGCCCCCACAAGCAGAATTAATTAGGAGACCTCGTGAGGAGCTAACACCTCCCCCACCCCACCCGTATCCCCAACCTCTGCCTCCCATTGCTATGGATACCAGATTTTTGTGTTGGTTTTTTTTTCTTATTCTGCTACACTGTTTACATTCAGTATTCCAGGTGAGTAACTAGAGTGTACTGTAGTAAAAGATGTACATCTATCAAATGAGCATTATATAATATACATAAATGATATATAATGTGTAATTCTAAGGCTGGTTTCTACACTGATCATAGCTGGAAAAACCTCTCGGTGGTTATATGACACTGTGCTGTCCACAAAACATACTACATACCTGTAAAAGAACATTCCAGAGAGTCTCAGATTTAACAGGTGATTTATAACCTTGGAGAGCAATCAGAGGACTCCAAGATTCTGCATGTATCGGCTAGAATAAAACTTATCATATGGCTGGGTGACTTTGGTACAGGTAAGAGTGTCAGGTGTAGTGCAAAAACAGAAGCACTAAGGAGATAAACATTCTATAGGCAGCACACCATTACTGTATCCTAACACTTACAATAAAATGTGAACACCATTCCTATAACATCATCATTAAATATTTAGTTTAGTAAAAATCTCCAGGGCTCTGTGTGGAGTTTATATTCGAGTGTTTGTTATGCTCTTTATTTGCATGGATCGTGAACAGGTCGGACTGGAAAGTGAGCAACAGACTTCAGTTCAGTGCATCACTCGTACAGCCGCGCAACAGTCAACAGTCGAACGCTCAGTATCGCCACTCCAACGGAAGCACAGCACTTCAGCAAAGCAATTGTTTCGTATCCCTACTACTCGACAAGAAAAGCTATCACTGTAAAAGTCTCCTACATTTCAAGTGAAAACAGATCATCGAGGAATGATCATGTCTTCAGCTGCATTCACTGATCACTGATCACATTGCAGAGCATTCACTGCATTTCTATGAATAAAACACCCAAGAACCATCAGCCTGACACAAACTGGTTATATATATATATATATATATATAGAGAGAGAGAGAGAGAGTCTATATATATGTATATAAGTCCAGAATGCCAGTTCTTTGTTCCCACTCCTGCAGCTTCGTGTTGGTTTCCAATGTCACACTCAATTAAAGGTGTGGTCTGATTAATTGGAGGTGTGGTCTGATTAATTAAAGGTGTGGTCTGATTAACTGAAGGTGTGGTCTGATTTATTTAAGGTGTAGTCTGATTAACTGAAGGTGTGGTCTGATTTATTGAAGGTGTGGTCTGATTAAGTGGGAGTGTGGTCTGCAGCCACAAAGTTTTAAAAAGTGCTATTAGTGATGGCTACTGTGACATTATACTATCAGCCCTCTCAGGATTGTTAACTTTAATGTACATTTATAAAAAAAAGTATTTTATTTAAAAAAAGCCCTTTGCAATAATATTTACTATGAGTAAAATGCTACCACACATTTTCATTTCTAAAGTTTTCTTTCGAGTAATAAATCTCATTCTGACACAAATGTTGGGTCTTATTGCGAAGTATTGTTCATCTTAATTGCCTCGCTGTCTCAGAAATGTAGGGATCAACCATGCAATTATTTTTGATTTATTTACATGGACATAACCAGGCATACTGGGCTGGTTATCAGTCTCCCTGTTCCAGATTCTTTTGGAAGTTTGCAGCCTCATTATTGACATGCTGTTGTTGTAGTAATTTTCCTGGGACATCCTCTGATTTAAGATTTGCTCTTTGTTAGATGATGCAAGTTATTTATCTGCATCCATCCATGTGTCACTGTGTAAGTAATGGGTGGGTAGAGGAAATATCCCATTGTTATTGTGACACAGAGGGATGTGAGAGAGAGAGAGAGATAGAGAGAGAGAGAGAAAGAAAGAGAGGAATACTGAGTGAAAGGCATAAAGAAAGGAGAAATAAAGAGATGGGGAAGAACAGCATAGAGAGACAGCAAAAACATAAAAACACACCAAAACTGTGACATACCGGTAGTGCGTTTGGTCCCTGCTGTGTTAAGATGTGACGAGGTGAGCTAATGTAAGTGATCCTGCCAGAGAACTTGCACCATGCACCAGGCTGGTGGAGCCCTTCCCAGCCCCTCAGTGTTCATCTCTTTGGGTCGTAATCTCTGCTCCTTTCTTGCTCTTGCATTTTGCCCCCCCCCTTTTTCCGCAGGAGTAATTGGACACAGAGCTTCAGCACACCAAGCGTCCTTTCTTGAGGATTTTTTTTTTTTTTGGAGTTAAAACAGAGGCTGCCTCCACCGAGAGAGAGAGAGAGAGAGAGAGAGAGAGAGAGAGAGAGAGAGAGAGAGAGAGAGAGAGAGAGAGAGAGAGAGAGAGAATGCAAAATGAGAAAAGCAAGAGGAAAGCAGAAAAAGACAGAGAAGCAGAGAGATGCGGAGAGATGGAGACCGAATGGCTCAGCACAAGAGGTGCGTTAGCCCTTCTTAGGCCTGCTGTTCTGGTGCCTCTGCCCTCTGTCCTCTGTCACCCATCGCTCATTACGGTCAAATCTGCAGATTTTGTACCATCCATAGCAAATATTGCGACTCACTTTAGCCGGTAGCAATTAAGGCATTATTAGACGATCCGCTGAGTGGAGAGAGTGGAGTGATAGGATTACCCTGAGGGCAGCAATGGTTTCAGCAGGCGAATGCCCACAAACGACAGAGCATGTTCGGGGGACATGCATTTATCTGCTGCTGTTTATCAGGGGTGTTTTTCATTTCTGGATCAAAGGAACATTTCTGCAGTTGGCAGAGTGTACGGGGTTAACGATTGTCTTCTTGTGCTGATTTGAATCTGCCAGAGCTGTGAGTCATGAGAGCCTATGGGAGGGTGTGTCTGCTCCAGCAGTGACCAGCCTCTCTCCCCCTGTTTCTGAAGCTGCTTCTGAAAAACATGAAAACAGTGCTGAAGAATGAGCAATTAGTCATTAGATCTGAGCTGGAATGCTTGCATTTGTCCTGAGCGCTACGTGTTCCTGAGGGTTATGTGTTTATGTGTGCGTGCATGCTTGTGCGTGTTTGTATGTGTGTGTGTGTGTGTGTGTGTTTGTGTCTGTGTGTGTGTGTATATGAGAGAGAGAGTGCATGATAATAGATGGTTTTGCCAGAACATCTATTATTTCCATCCATGATTAATGGCTGTCCGGGGAACAACTGCAGAGAGGAGAGAGAGAGAGAGAGAGAGAGAGGAAAAGAGAAAGCAAAAAGATAAGGATTAACACTATACCATGTGTGTTGAGGGTGCTTGAGAGGTAGAGAAATCAGGCCCTTCTCTGTACTGTAGGTTCACAGACTCTACACACACAACATGTGTAGCAGGAGTTTAACTAACACAGTTAACACTGCATTATTATTACATACATATAACTGTCAGTGACTGACTACTAATGCACTTTTTTTAATATGCTTATGTTTATCCGAAAGTCATCAATCTGTCATCCAAACATTAAATTACAACTCCTGATACCAAACCTCTTTCCGAACATTACCATCTTCCACTTTCATTAAATGTCTCTGTCTGGAGATGAAGACACGGAAACGCTGCCATGAAGAACAACACAGAGGATCATTTGTCTATTAAAGCGGGCAGCACGTGAGGGTTATCCGGGAGTGAACCATCTGGAGGGGGGTGGGGTGCAGTAGGAGGCAAACAAAGGCCCAATGTAAATAATGTAAATGTCCTTCTCTCACTGCCCCGCCCGGGTGACACGAGTCTCCGATTAATTATCAGTGTTCTGCAGTGGGGGGCGGTGCTATGCTAATGAATGGATATGTGTAGATGTAGGTCATGTCAACCTCCTTCAATAGCTCCTCCCATCTTGTGCCCCTGCCCTCCCCAAAATTATACACGCATATCACATACACACCAGTACACAGAGAAAGGCTCACAGACACATTGACAGAGTCAGTGATACTGACACACACACACACACACACACACACACACACACACACAGGGGAAACTAAACTAAACAGAAACTAAACTAACAGGAAAAAAGTCTCTTTCGTCCGTTAATATCAACAGTAGCTAGGATTTCACTGTCACTGTTCAAGAAGGAGGACCCCAGACCCTTGCCCTCTCTCTGTCACTCTGCTAGGCCAGTTAATACTGCCGGTTAGACTCCACCATAAAATCACCACTATTGCTGATCCACCATAAAATCAACAAATGTTTAAAGGACATGGGCAATACTGGACACTCTAGTCCTTAGGTTGTATTTGTGCATTAGCATGGCTTTATTCCTTTAATTTAATTCATTATATACTCACTGAGTCATGTTAACTGCTTGTGGAGATGTTGGTGAGGAACTGCTGTTTGCTTTCTGAAGCGTTAGTCATTTTCAGACTGCGGAGGAGAAGAATACCACAGTGTCTGTCTCCCTCTCCTTCACTCTCTCTCTCCTTCTCTGTCTCTCCCTTTCTCCCCCCTCCTTCACCTCTCCCTCTCTCTTTCTCACTCAGTCTTTTTTCTTGTCCTTTCCATGACCCCACTCCATTTCCCAGCATCCTCCACCAGTTCTTTTTACTTCCCTACAACTGATGTAAGAAGTAGACAGTAAACACATGTTTAAGTGTATCCTACATAATTGGCTGTACAATTATGGCACTGGATTACTTCTGCTGTGCCTAGTTTCCAAAAGCATTATGATGTTAACAAAGAGAATCTTCAAAATGATTCTCCTCCTATATCTATTATGTCTTTAACATGTGTGTGCATGCTTGTGTGTGTGTGTGTGTGTGTGTGAGAGAGAGAGAGAGAAACATGTGGCTATGATACAGTACGTAATACATGAGGCATATAGCCAGTGCTGACGTTATATAGAGAAATAAAGTAAGGAGAGCAATACGATCACCTACAGCCAGACAAACAGTACCCTGTCCAGTATGCACAGTCCATAGTTCAGGTACTGCCACACACATATTCGGTCTGATTATTGGTACATGGGCATGGAAATGTTTAGATCTTAGGTGACAGCTGGTTAGTGTGAACACGGTGTGGGACGTGGCGAAGGAGACGAAATGCTGGTTGATTCAGGACGTTACAGTGCGACCCGGCCGCACCACTGTCTTCTAGAGAACAGCAGTCACACACAAGCATCAGCCTCCCTGATGTGACAACCTCCATCACACTGCTTAAATCTTTGGCTCCTCCCACTGGCCTCAGCAACCTAGCGCCCCCCCCCCCGCAGACACACAGACAGACAGCAGACAGACAGGCAGGCGGACAGACAGGCAGACAGAGACTCATGCGCAGCCTGTGGGCACAGCAGGGTCATGCAGAGGCGTTGGAGGAGGGTTGTGGGCACATGGGACCGAGGGGGGGCGGCACGACTTCAGATTTAACACACGTTCGTGTGGGCTACTGGGTTTGGCAGGCACACACATGTGGGCGGCTTTGTGAGAGACAGGAGAGAGAGAGAGAGAGAGAAAAAGAGAAAAGAATGGTTTGGGCACCATTCAGGGTTTTTTTGTCTGAGGACAGTATGGATATTGGTAGAATGTCAGTATGGAAGAACATAGCTGATATTCTTCAGATTTTTGTAACCTTTGTCATACTGTTTTCCATGATTTTATGTATTATGATTATAAACCATCTCAATAAACCATCTCAAACCTGTCACCTGCCTCCAGCGCCTATTTTCACCATGATCAGCCTCATTGTGTGATTCATATAGAATTCTCTCTTTCAAACACACACACACACACACACATGCTCAGTGCTCTGATGGGACCATGCTTCAGCCCACAGAGAGAGGGAGAGAGAGAGAGAGAGAGAGAGAGAGAAATGTGAGTGAGAGAGAGACAGAGATGTGAGTAAGAGAGAGAGATGTATGTGTGTGTGTGTGTGAGTGTGTGAGTGTGTGTGAGAGAGAGAGAGAGAGAGAGAGAGCTGCTGCAGTTGGTTCTGTGCTGCTGAAGTCTGTCTCTTAAAGGGCCAGGACTGCACACGTGCCACTGGTTAGCGTGGTAACAACAGCACCCTTTCAGGATTGCAGCAGAGAGGATAAAACCAGCATGGAAGGGCTGTGGTTTCCAGTGTTTTCTGACAGGAAGCATTCACACTGAATGACAATTTGGGCAAGAACATGAAGCAATTAACCAAAGAATATGCCTAGGGATCGTAGTCGTACTGATTTATTTTTGCTCACAGAAATCTGATGTCTCGGAGTTCACGTAGTCCGATTTCTTTTAACTCTGCAACACTACATCCCTGTGTAAAATAACACATTGTGCCTGTGAAATGCACAGAATGCATATTTTACTATTGACACAAGTATCAAAAATGAAGAAAGTTAAATCACTGCTACCATATGACAGATATGCAAGATGTGAATATGATATAGACTGACAGTACTATATTTGTGAAAGGAAAGGTGTTTTTTGTAACTGTTCTTTTATTTTTGAACTGGTAGTTTATTTTGGTTATAGGGTTTAAAAACAGCCATATAATATAAATGTTTTTTTTCAGTTGTAAGTATGTATGATCTGCACATGAGTGTCTGTATGTTTGCCCATAATTTGCGTGACAACTGGATTTTGTATGAGAACGATGATAATGCATATATTGTCATCTGCTCGGTAGAAACAATTGCTTTCAAGACGAGTAATATTTGTCAGAAATAGCTCTGTATTCTGCTTTATTTACATATCATTCAGAGTGTCAGACAATTTGCAAAAGTTGCATTATATACAGTTATATACAGTTCATAATCCTATACATTTTCTGTATTCAAATTAGTCTCAGAATTGTTTATCTAAGACTGACAGGTAATTTGCCAGTTTGCTTTACCAAAGGAGGATGACCAGATTAACAACATGGGCTCTATTATGTGTGAATACTTACATCGTAACGTATTTCTGACTTGGTGCTAAAAGCTCAATAACCGGGTGCAAAAATCAGCATCGATGCCTAACAGCTAGCAGTAGAGACACTGTTGGTCTGCCATATTGATTAAAGGCAATGGTCTGGCTACATGGTCTTCTCAGGATCTGGGATCTCTTGCCATCTACCAGCAAATAAAGGAGAGGAGGGTGTTGGAAGATGAGTGAGCTCTGGTTAGTCAGCGTCACTGACTGGGGGACGACACAGTGTGTGAGTGTGAGGTGGGCTTCACGGTGTGGGAGTGTGAGGTAGTGGGTTTCTTTTTTTTCTGCCCACACCCCAACTACAGTGATACTCAAAATTCAGGACTTGTGTTCGTTTCTGCCGAGTGTAACAAATATTTGATCACTTTTGTAAACTGTTTGTTTTCCCATTTGAATGGCTGCCCTCTCTGGACAGTGTGGGTATCCCCTATCGCACATAAGCTCCACCAGGTGGGCACTCACACTCCCTGAGATATGCATCACTAAATCGGAGTCCTGGTCAGGCAGAAACTGGTGGAGATTTGGGTACATAATCATATTTTAGAAACTCCAAATTGATATAGATGCCATATTTTTCTAAATCATTTAAAATGGCTGATTTGGGCTGTTTTAAGATGATCTAAAACATGAATTTTAGAAATTATGATTTTGTTTTAAAACATTTATTTTAAATATATGTTTGCCAAATCTTTCCATACACAGACATCTTGGCGTAGTTTATATTCTCAGATTCTCAGAGTCTTTAAATTCACGGTTTATATCCGACATCCAGTGAAGCCTGCAAGCAATTAGGCCCAGTCACAGTGCTTGTGTTGTTGTTGAGGTCATACTGGAGTGCTTTTCTCTTTATGATAGCATTCGACAGATTTTGGTGCCGTGGTAGCCTTTGAAACATTCATGCTGATTGACTTTTCAGCCTCATTGGCACTTCTCTATGTTGAGAGAGAACAGCAACAGACTCCAGCTGCAAATGCCACTTCTATAGTCAACTACAGAGACCATGCATTAACTCCCTGGTTCATGAGCTAATTAAACCATGCCACAGACCTGGCCAAGAGCAGCCAGTTGCCTGATTTCTTATGGTTCCCTGAAATGATGCAACTGTACATTAAAAGGACTGTGTCTCATAAACTTTAAAGTATGTGTTGCTCTAGAAGCAAGGTAAAAGTATTAAAAGAAAAAATCTTTATTAAAATAAATTACTTCAAATGCTTCTACAAATGATTGAAACTTGAAATTGTAGGAACCAAATATTGCTATTCATAGTTTACTAAGTCTTTAGAGACTCTTGAGCTGTCATTAATGACTTTCTGTAGTTTGGAGTTTAAATATGAGGTGACAAACTGGTTCAGAACCTGTAGCCATTTATCAACATAGGGAAGATCAGAGAATAGACAAATGAAATGAGAAAAATGATTGCTGACCTTCATAAATCAGGCAATGGCTGTTAAAATAAAATAGCTTCACACCTGATAATAACCACCTTCATTCTTAGGTTAATAATTTAAAAGAATTCAAAAAACTGAAGCTGCGATGAACCTGCAAAAGCGGTAGATGGTTCAAGAGGTAAAAGGGATCACAGCTTGATAACTGCATGTGTTGGTTATCTTCTGGGGTCAGCAACTCTCCAAAACTAATCCACATCCACACCAACAAAGAACTGACAGAATTAACAAAATCCTCCAGTCAAACCACATATGTAAGTATCTGAAGTTCATTTAATATTACTAGAACTTTAATTGAAAATATGTTCTAGAGCTGAATGAGACAGAGTTTTACTGGCAACAAACACTTGTCAATACAACCTTTAGACCTGGGTTTACTGTTAGAAGAGTCAAAAAATGTAGAAAAGAATGAAATTATTATGGAGAGGTATGGTGGTGGATCTGTGATGTTGTAGGACTGTTTTGAAAACTTGTCCTGGAAATTTTGGTAGGGTACATGGTTTCACAGACCCAGTCAAATACCAGGAGATTGTACCTCAAAATTTGGCTGCCTGCCAGGATGTTAAGACTAAGCTTTGACTGAATCTTTCAGCAGGATGATGAACCAAAGCATATCTCCACATTCACATGTGGTTGACTGACCATAGAACCAAGCTTTTGATGTGTCTATTTCAATCCCATGTCCTAAACGTCACTGAGAGGCAGTGAGTAAAATGAAAAGGAGTGTTCTAAGATCAAATACTCTGAAGGCTCTGGAGAGATTCTGTATACGATTTTGTTATTTAAGTTCTCCCATCTCATGTAGTCTTACAAGACTGTATGCTGTTATCTTCGCAAGGGGAGGGTGCACACATTTTGCTATTGTCACAAGGACTTTTACTTAGATACTTTAATTACATAATTTTAAGTACCTGAAATGTTAGATTAATCTCATGCTTTCGATGTAAGAACAAGCACCCCCCCCCTAAAAAAACAGCAAAGACATTTTGCCAAGCTTTTTGCTCTTTGTGTTCATCTTTACCAAAGGTGCCTGTCATTCAGAAGGCCACTGTAACTGTGTAGCCCTGTGGTTTGTAACAGTCCAACTCTGGACCAGTAAAATTGGGACCAACACATCAGTTGTGACACACATTTAAATGCTGTATGTGAACTGACTCTCAGCTCACTACACAGTGCTCTACATATGGCATGAAATGTTTTTTTGCACCATATGTGTAATATGTGCGTAATATGTTCATTTCAGATCCTTGTATCACCTGTGAAATGGATAAAAATCTATGTTAATGATAGTTGCCTGAAGTGGTAATTCCTTAAAATTACACTAAAAAAGCAATGGCAACAAAGAAAGATACTTTTTTTTTAATTCAGCATATGGGTTGCAGATTTAAACAGAAGCAAGACAACAAAAAAGTATATTTGTATATGCTGCAGGTCAAATATGTGCTTTCATAAATACAGCATTTAACCAAGTGCCATGAATTATTTTGTGACAATCAGATGACAATTTCTTCAGATTCTTAGATTCTGCGTCAGAACTGTAAAGGCCTAAATTCTACTATTAAAGTCTCAAAGTCATACACGAATGCCCGAGGCAATATAGCGTCTTTTTCAGATCTGTCCCCTAGTCTAGTAAACAAGGGGAGTGTGTTCTCCTTTAAGAGGCCCCCACCGTCTCCATGGCAGAGGGAGTAAAAGTAGATTCCTGGAACAGCGGTAGAGAGAAAAAAAAATCTTCCAGCGACCTGTTTCAAGTCCCCCCAATAGAAACTGTGCCTGATTTGTGGCCAATGTTGGAGATGTGAAAAAAAGAAGGGGGGTGGAGGGGAGGGGGGGGAGGAAAAACACTAAAGGGGTAGCTATGGAGATATAACGTTTTCCTGGCTGCTTTCTTTGACAGGTGTTGAGTGGGTAAAAGTCTTAAAACAGAGTCCAGCATGTACGCCAAAGGTAAAGGAGCTGTCGTCCCTTCTGATAGTCAAGCGAGAGAAAAGTAAGTGAATTGCGCACTGTTTTAAGAGTGTTGCGTGGTTATTACGGACTTCCAACTTTCTAAACTGTAGCTACTATTGTTTCAGGGTTTGTTCAGTACACGCTTTGCACTCCGGGTGGCTTGTTCCTGCCCCGGCGCGTCTCTTTAACTTTTAGATAGCTGATTGCAACTCTTTATTACTCTTTTATGTGGGCGTAATGATGTAATAACTTGGTTACCTACTTGAGGAAGTCTTCGTTCAACTGTCCAATACATTTATCGCGACTTAAGTTCTAGGCTTCTCTTAGTTTAGATACAAGTTGCAAGATTTGCTGTTTGTCGGTGAAGATACCAGAAGTTAACCTCGAGTGATGAATGTTTGATAGAAATATTTGGATTGTGTTGTGTGGAGTTGCATTGTATTGCTTTCTTTCGTGCTAATACACTTCGGTTTTAAGGCATGGTTCAAAGTTCGGGCGATGTTTCTGGTTACTTACCACATCTGTATATTCTTATCAGTATCACTGTCATTTAGTTCATGTCCCTTCAGGAAAGGGATCGCTGTTTATAGTTTTTTTTCCTGCATAATGCACAAAGCGTTTTATTAATACGAGTGTTCACAACTGCTGGTCAAGTAGTAGACCGTTTGGTACTGTGCGTATGTCTATGGTACGGAGCATTTCTGATGTTTAATGGCTAGTTTGCTTCGTGACATGTTTACGTTTTGGATAATTTGGTTGTTCAAGTACTGCTTATCTGGCTGCAAAACACCGAAAAGTTGACGAAAGTTCGGGCGACTACACTGAAACAGCATTCTTTCAATGTCTCAAGTAAACGGTTTCTCGAGATAATAGCGAAGTTTACTGTCTCCCTTTATAGCCTATAGTGTCTTAAAAAGTATTCGGCTCCAAACAGTTTCTCCATAGATTTTGTTGTCTCAAACACGGAATCGGATTTAATTAGGATTTCCCCCATTATCTGCAAAAAACAACCCTCAAATACTGTGTAATACAACTGGAAAAACATTAGAAACCTTCAGCGATTCACTAGGATTACAAACAGATCAGCAAATCCACTTTTTTGTTTGGAAATGACACGCTATTCTTTTCAGATATACTGATACTGATAGTGATATATGGCAGAGTTTTTGTTGGACCTGTGTGGAAAAGTAGTGAATCACCTACTCTGAATTTATGATGAATACATCTCTCTGTAAGGTGCATCAGAGTGATGGGGATTTACGGAGAAAAGATCCAAAATGAACACAAAAGATCATTTTAGTCAAGCCAGGGATCTGATTAAAGAGAATCACAAACTTGAGGAAGAGTATGAAATCCCCTACTGACGTTCCCAAACTTTTCTCAAAGCTCACTGCTGGACAGTACTCTATGTGGCGAGCTGTGAAGAAGCTACAGAGGTTAGTTAGCAAAACATCACCTGCAGACATGTGTCAGAGTCTGATTCGATTAATTTGGGCCTGATGTCGACATGGTATCAAATGCTGTACACCAGCCATGGCTCTGCTCTGATGTATGGTCGGAGAAAGGCAACGTGTGGGGCTACGTTTCGGAAGCAGGCACTGGTAGTGTTGTTGGGACAGATAGAAATTAATAGAAAGTGGGACAGTACACAGTTCTTGCACTCCACTGCCAGAAACCGCAATACTGTGGCCAAACCTCCAAACTGGTGTCAGTTGTCATTCCTGGGCTACTTTTAAACAGTTTGTGAGATCTAGCTGGGAGGAATGGGCAAATATTTCTGCATGGTGTACAAAGTTATTAGACCCATGAAGCTGTTGGCATTATTGCTGGAGGAGAATCAACAAAATAATTGCAGATTGTGGTGAACGGATTACACTGAGGACTTTTCCATTGTTTTAATGTATATTGTTTAATAGCGTTCCATTTTATTCCTTTTTTGGTGACTAAGGAAGGACCCGTGGTACAGAAGGAAGTCTTTTCAAACTAATACGGCTGAACCTTAAACCATCAGGATGTTTAAAAGAGACAAGACTTCTGGCAATGTGTCAGACTCTGTAGCGCTGGTGTTCTTAGTTCACCTTAAAAACGTGCATATGCTAGATTAGAGCACAAACTTTGATTAGCGTCAGGCCCAGAGCTCCTTGTTGCTCTATTTCGTGATCGACTGATGTGAGCGTTCCCATGGTGTCAGATAAACTACCAAGCTCATACATGAAGTGTCCACTCAGCCTGTTCTCTAAAGCTGAAGAACCCTCAGCAGGGACTCTTCACCTGGTAGTCATCGCTCCTCATATCAGTCCTCACCTGTTTGTACAGAAATGACACCATGTAAAGTATGAAAACCGACAATGTTCCCTGCCTCTTCATCTTGCATATTTCTGGGTGGCGCAGTTAAAACTGGAGAGCACCTGTACCGAACTGGAGAGCTGTCAGAAGACTTGGGACAAAGTTGTGATCAGAAAATGCTGCAGTAAAAATCTGCCTTTTCTCATTGGTTCTTACTGGTTTCTCACTGCTGTGGCCAGTGTGCTGATTTGTGTTTTACCAGTCTCACATGCAGACCAGTGCTTCTTTAACTTTTGCATTGTTGCAGTGTTTTGTAGATTCATTGAAGTTCATACCATTCATCACTTTTATCCATCTTTTTATATTATTAATGGACCATGCCGGTTTGTTACTTTACACTTTTATTTTGCTATTTTTGGAGAGACCTTTGGGGTGTGTGTGTGTGTGTGTGTGTGTGTGTGTGTGTGTGTGTCCTGTGATTGACTTGTGCCCTGTCCAGGACTGGTCTTGTGCCCTTGTGCCGTCTTGTGCCCTCTGCTGCCAGGATAGGCTCTGACCCCACACAACCATAAGTTGGATTAAGCAGGTTAGAGGATGAATGAATGAATGAATGAAATGAGGCCTGTGAAAAATGAACACGTCGATATACCAAACCGATTAAAATGTGAATTTGTGTGACTCCCAAGGCTTTTCACAATACTCGCTAGACAAGTGATTAAAAAGCTCTTCGTGACTGCAAATATGGCAAACAGGTTTAGATTCTGTTCAACCTTGGCCTGAAGCAAACAGGAACATTGTTGCTCAGACCGGGTATATCCTCTGCTATTTGAATGCGTAAAATGGTTTTTAAGCATAAACAACTCTTTGGGTTGCTGGGCCTTCGTGTTTGGTTTAAACCTTCCCTTTTTTCTTAGTTGAGTGTGCCACACTTGGTCTTTCCTCCGTTTCACCGGACAAGGGTTTGAGAGCTAGATCTCTGAGCAGTGTGGGAGCGTGTCATTCAGACAGAGGGGGTTTCTGTGTTCGGCACCTGAGCACTGAAGGCCGGGCAAAATAGCCTGAATAATGATAGGAGTGTGTTGTTTTTCCCTTCTCTGCACCTCGATCACTTTCTTGGGCTTTTTCTGTTGAGTTTCACTCAGAGCAGTGTAGAGGCAGTGTAGGTCTGAATGTATGGTTTTGATTTTCTCCAGATGGTTCTGCCTCCTCCATAGAGATGTTTTCAACAACATATAAAGAGAAGTGCACACGCATACAAAAACCACTATGTTTTCGCATGAAGAACATCTGATTTGCTCTGTTTTAGATAAACGCAGCACTCAGACTTAAATGTGGCAGCCAATTAATTTTTCTGAGCTCTGTGATGGTTAAGTTTCTAATCATTTGAATTGCTTCACAAGGGGACTGTTTGACTCCAAATATTTAGATGGTACATACAGAGGGGGCTTTTAGTTTAATGACTGAATTTGCTTTTCCTTTATTTGCTGATTTTCTGTGAAGATGACTCTTGAGGCATTTTTCAAAATGATTGATTAATATGGGATATAGCAAGACAGTTTATCAACACATAAGTCTGTTTAATCTCATTGTAACTTTCGAACCAGTCCTGCATTACTTCACTCCAGTGGAATGAAACTATCAGACTTCAGTTGGCGAACAACTTTGCTCCTAAAGCTTTAGACGAGAGTCTCAAAATTCCGTTGAAGAACACCCAACAGAACCTACCACAGCGTGATCAGTTTGGTGAGATTAGATGCAGCGTATCAGCAGGTCCTGAATTCGACTGCGGCATGAAGATTCATGCAATAGCTTTGGAGCTTTAGCTACAACAATTTTGTAGAGTTTAAAATATCCAAAGTTCTTGTGTTGTCTGTGTTGTTTTTAAGTGTTGAAATAAGTGATTCCTTTATTTCTCTGTAGCTACTATAATTTTCTACTGTAGAATATTGTGCCCATTTGTCTTAAAGGACCCATGAAACGACACATGTAATGGCGTTTTGTTAGGCAATGTTATTATAGATTCACCTTCATATTCTTCTTGTCAGCGTTGTTAGTAAGCACTCAGTACATTTGCTGATGAAGAGGCAGATGGATGTGCTTGTAAAAGCGTTCTAGGACACACCTGCTATAAAGCGTCCTCCACATCCTCTCTTTCCATGCTGTATACAACCAGGCCCAACCCTACTGATTAGACTTACTTTCCCTCCTGTATATCTCTGGACCCAACCTTGAGCTTGAATTATTGAAATCAAGACAGGAAGGTTCATTGGTTAACTGTCTGTGCTTGAGCGTAGCAAATTTTGGCTCTGTTCCATTTATGCTTAAAAGGATCCTCGAGTGGGAGCCGCAGGCTAGATGTCAGGACGTGATCTCAGGTTAGGTTGGCAGGAGCTTACCGTGATATGACTGGACACACAGTGAGGGGTCCTTGCTGAACGTCAGAGAAATACCTCAGATACTCCTGTCCATCATCGCCATATTGACATTCAGACAGCTCTCCACGTGCTGCTGTCATAAACGTGAATTATTCTTGCTCTAACACTTCAGGAACAGAAGGGTTTAAAAACTGTGCCTTGCCTTACATGATGAGGGAGCAGGATGTGGCCCACCATGGTTTGTACAGTACAACCTAGGTGAGGCTGGCCGGTTGCCCCCGCCGTCACGACGGTGTAAATAGATCAAGTATTTCCCACTAAACTCACCAGCTGTTCACTGTTGTAGATTAAAATCCCTAGTATACAATCTACTGTAATATAATTTCATTTAGAATAGATTTAACCCTGCGGGGTGGATTAAACTGGTGATTTTACTGTGGTTGCACCTGGATCTCTCTCCAGGTGTCACAATCTTGGTGGGATTCCTCCTCTACGTGAATCCTTATTAAGGTCCTAATTTCCAAAATGGAGACAGGCCTTCCGGAGCTGACGTCAGTACCATATACCACAGCAAGGACAACTATCTCTCATCAATCCGCAGAACTCTTGAGAGCATTTATCTGTATGAAGGCTTTAGGCAGCTAATAGGCCAGCTCTTTGACAACACTAACTTCATGGTCAGCGCGTCTCAGAGACCTGACTGCCCAAGAACAGCCAAAGCAAGATAACTTGTGGAAATTGTCTGGGATGTTCTTTTGTGTTCTCTGTGCCATGCTTGAGACTTTGTTGATCTGGGATGGACTGAACTCTCCTGAGCCCTCTCTGTGGTTCACTGGAAGACTAAATATTTATTTATTTCTGTCTTGCCATGTAGGCTGTTCCAGACAAGGTGTTGAAATTGGGTTGCACAAATGATCGGAACCCATTATTCATAAACAACATTAGCTTTGCAGTTCATTACGTTTATATATGATATGGAAAAATACACTTTGAGCATGTAAACAACTGGCTAGTTCTGCGGTGGTCTGCTTTGCTTTATAAATGACATCTTCACCTTTAATAACATTAGGTTGTGTCCCTACTACTGACCTGTGGTGAAAAAATTGCCCAGCATACAGAGGTTCAAGTCTTTCCTTTCCTCTCTTAGGACATGAAGTGCAACTGTTTCTGCCATAAGGACATGGGACTGACTGATTGATAGAGACAGCAACACAAGATTAAAAGAAGAAAAATGGCTTTTTTTGGTGATGTGTTTGTTTTGCTTGTGTTTTGCAGGTTAGCTTTATATGTGTACGAGTACTTGCTGCATGTTGGTGCACAGAAATCCGCACAGACCTTCCTGTCAGAGGTAAGTACTTCATGGAGATGAACTTCTTCCACAGAACGGATGCCTGATTCTAACAATTGTATGACATGAGGATGGAATATACATTAAGGGTCATCTAGGAGTCAAGAACAATCAGAACGCCAACATGCACGGCGTCAGCTGTTTACTAATGTAATAAAGACAGTTCTCTTTTGAGGGAGAATCGTATTATGTGCTATGAACCGACTCAAAAGGTGTTTTGGATTTAATACTGACCAGCAGAAATTTCTTTAGATGTAGAGTGATGGAGACCTGATGTTGATGTTCTTTTACTGAATGGATAATCTTTCATCCTTGGCCTTCATTTTCTTAAAGCTTTGTGACTGTGACTTGCTTAAAATTGCGTGTGAGATTAAGCGCATAACACGTGTGGCTGCCATACTCTGGCATTGTTCATGGTGGAGTCTAGTCTAGTTTGAGTCTGTACCAGCAAGGATGACACAAACAAGCACACACACACACACACACACACACACACACTCATACACTCATAGCAGGCCACAACACTATTGTTTGTTGCTTTTGAGCTATTAAAATTTGCAGTAACTGTTACTTGCTACACTTAGAATGAGCTTGTGGCAGGAGATATTTCATGCTTTATTCAGGGGTACTATGACGAGAACAGAGGAAGGGATATCAGAAGGGATATCAGAAGTTAGAGATATTAGACAACAAATTGTATTTCTCTGGTGTGTCCTTAAGATGTTGCACCTGCAATGTTGCACCTCACTTTGCTGCTTCCCATAATTCACTGTAGTGTTATATTAATATAATAGTAATTTATTATTACAACAATATTATTTCAGCGTAGGCTCCAAAGAACCCCAGTAATTGAAAGAATCTAACAGGAAGAAAAACTGCTTTCAAGTTGGAATGTTTGTATCTTAAACCTCATGCTGTCCTTAAGAGCTTGTTCACAAAACCTTTTTAAATGGTGTAACTAATGGTCACATTTTAAACCATTTAGAACATTTCATTCTGGCACTTGCAACCAGTTATATGCAAGCCCTTATAATAACAATTACAATCAAACTATATATAAATCTGTATAATGTTTCATGCTTCTCCATCTTTTACCATGGCAGAGAGAGGCTCTCTGACGAGCACTCCAGGTTATCACTGGTTGTGGTAACATTTGATCTTATATTAACTAAACATGAGCTACAAGCATTGGTAAATATTTAGCAAACGATCTGCTCAGCTGCGCGCCCTCGCAGAGCACGGAGAGAATTAGCGGCGGCGTTAGCGCTTGCGCGGCTAATGCTGGCCTGATTTGAAGTGGATTGCTCTTTTTGGCACCAGCGATGGTGCTTCTGCGCGCGCCGGAGTTGCAGGCGTAGCCCGTGTCAGCGCCGGCCCCGCTTGTACGAGCACTGGAGCCCCTTTAGCCTACACAGTGCTGGAGTGGAGGTGATGCTCCCGCCCGTTCTTCCTATAATTGCACTTAAACTCGGCCACGTGTTAAAAGTGGTTCAGTCTCGTCTGAGAGAAAGGTGAATAGGCTAATCATATGCTCTTAACCTCCAGACGCTCTGCTCCGATCCCTTTCAAGGCCAATAAAAGAATCCCATCAGTTTCTATTGTTGCTGATAAGGAATGATGGGCTTTGTTTGTATGACCACTGTTTTAACGCATAATTCATATTTCTCTTGTGCTCCCCCACCCTACCCTTCCCACCCTTTTATTTTCTATTCATACCACCCTTAGTGAAAAAAATTAGTAAGCGAAACCGTCTTGTAGCCTTTCGTATTTGAACACTTGTTTGAATGAGTTGGAAAAATGTTCAGCGATGACAAAAAGTCCGTAAGATTTTAGTAGAAACATGTATGTTTTACTTAACTACTGTTTTACACCTTTCTCATCTCCAACCTAATATGGGTGTAGTTATCGAATCATATCATGTTGCAATCCAAGCGCATTCAGTTAGTGCTGCAGTGGTGTACTAAGAGTTGGAAGAGACGGTCAGTGATTAATTGCAGAGTTTTAGTGTTGCTTAGTGACTGCAGGTGCCTGCCGTTAACCTGGGTCACAGACAACACAACACTCGCACTTCTTTCATAAACCACACACTGTCCAGTAAGTATTTCACTCAGTAGCTTAGTTCAAATGGCTTGTCTGGTCTAATGCCATGTAATGGCATGTACACCTCCAGTTCTTTGTGTTCACATAAGCTTGACATGAATTCACACGGCAAAACCACTAGTGTTACCCCTTGCAGTGTTAAACTGATCTGCAGTGTCGATTGTCTACCTACAGCTGAGGGTGTACATTTAGCACTGGTGAGATTAGCATGCATGAGGTCCAATCAGAATGGAGTGTGTACGAGGCTATCCAAAGACACAGTGATAATTCCTTATACATCAAATACAGGCTACTTAAGAAAACACGTGCTATCAAACAGAAATTGGTGGTACATCAGAGTGGTAGTGTAAAAACACCGTCCGTAGAGCAGAAGTTTGCCCGTGACGCGATTTGGCCCGTGACCCTTTCTGTACGGCCTCCTCATTCAGGGGGAAGGCAATTGGCACGTCCGCAGGTGGGAGTAATTGGGTGGTGTTCACAGAGTTCACTCATTCTCCTTTGCGGTGAAGGCGGTTGGAGCACTCCTGAACTTGCCCTGAGACTCCCACCAAGGACACGGTAGCTCGGGCACACGTGGACACGCACCTCACGTCCTTCGCAGGAGGCGTTTGCCCTCCTCGGTGGTCCTGACGCCAACCGAAGGAGACTTGGCCCGGAGAAGAGAACAGAACAAAGAAAATAAAATAAAATGCATAATAAATGGTTAGCAAGGTTTGGAGAGAAAAAAAAATGCAGCCTGCTCTCTCCTCTTGTAGATATGTGCACATGTTCCTGTACCCAAGGGGGAGGTCTTTAAGGCTCAGCAGGAGGGCACACCTGTGTGTCGGGGCCTAATGAGAGAGCAGTCACCTGCCCGCTTCTGCCTCTAACCTCCAACCTGCCACCTCCTGCCTCATCCTCCCAATTACTGCTGCTGCTCCCCACACTCACACCCCAAGCCACCAGGGGTTAGGCCACTTTTCACTCAGAAGTGCACACACATGCACGCACACACTCACGCACGCATATACACAGGCGCACATTCGCACGCATGCATACACACACACACACACACACACACACACACACAGAGGAAAGCATTCTTAATCAACTACTTCTATACACACAGGGCCCGCTGAAAAACACAAGTCAGCATTTACAGCTTGCAGTTATCACTTGGCATCTACTGCACTGATACAGAATGTACCCCTGAACCAAGCTGTACAGCCAAACGCTGAGACAGTTTCTGGATAGTTTTAGCTTCTGTGGGGTTGTCTTCAGAACTGCAGACTTTGCACTGTTGACTCCTGAAGTATCATCGATAATTCCTTACATATTCATGCTTTTTAGCAGCAGAGCACTGTAATCCACCCATACTCTCGTAACGGTGTAAGACTCACACTTATTCTGTCTCTCTACTGTTCCCTTTCTATCTCTAGATCCGATGGGAGAAGAATATCACTCTAGGAGAGCCGCCTGGGTTCCTGCACTCTTGGTGGTGGTATGTATCGATTCTGTAATTCATTATCATCTCAAAAAAATTGGCAGACTGTGGGTTGACGATGATCAGGTTACATGTTTCGCTCTAAAAATATCCTGAGCGGACCTGAATGCAGCATTTCAACACTAATCTGAGATCGTTCTGCAAATGTGAATGGCTCAGGACATACTTTTCCTGAGAAGGGAATTTACAGAAATAATAGAACACCATTCCCTTTAGTAGGTGAACCAATGTTTATAAATACATCAGTGTGGTACCACGTAATGTACTATGGGAGGATCTGGCCTTTCGTTACTGTAAGCAGAGCTTCACAAACTGTATGGTGACTGTGAAGTGTGGCAAAGGCGTGACGAGACTCCACAACCTTCTGCAGATCCTTCTGAAAGGGGGACCTTTAGGGGTTTGATGGAGAGCGACTAACTGCAAGCTTCTTAGCCCCAGTAACCACATGCGCGGGAGTCAGAGGCAGTGGTGCAGTGGTGGGAGGGGAGTGAGGGAGCCCAGGGCCCCAGTGAGGGGGCGACCCAGCGGAGGAGCGTCTGTCTGGGGCCACAGCACATGGTGGGAGGGTGGGTCACTTCAGGGTTTTGGGGAGGGGGTGTAAGAGCATCGCCTTCACCCCCATCCTCGCCAACCCCCTCCCCCAAACAAAAGGGCCAGATGGTAAGGGAAAGCCGGACCCTGCCCCCCACCACCACCACCCCCACCCCCCCACCCCGTCCACCTCAGTCACTCCCTCTCCCCTCAAC
>JAOXYF010000001.1:3150004-3177371 GCA_028565775.1 Sternarchorhynchus goeldii | reverse complement strand
CCGCCCCCGCTTTCAGTTTACAGTAGTCAGTAAATATGGAGCTGGACCTGTTTTGTGTGTGTGTGTGTGTGTGTTTGTGTGTAATAACCAAAAATCAGCTTAATTTTGACTTTTTTTTTTAAACTCCCCCATTATGTTTCGATAAAACATGACGTTTGGGGGGGAGGAGGAGGGGGGGACGCCCATCTACCGTGTTAGTGAAAAGGCAGCGAGGAGTTCCGTAGTGTTTTGCTTTGGAGCCCTGCGGTGTAGCGAAAGTTAAGGCATCAGACAGAGACGTTTCGCAGGGGCAGGTGGAGCGTCTGTCCTGGCGACGGCACTCGAGTTGCCAGCAGCCTGCCTGTGCTCCAAAGAACCCCCCCTCAGAAATTCCCGGTGGAGTTCAGAGCGCGGCACAAGGATTGAAAGCACCCGCCAAGACTGCTACGATCCAGGCAAAGACCTCCTAAACAGCCATTACTACAGGGTACAAAGGTTTGTTAGAGCATCTTCCCCATCAGCTGTTACACCTAAATGATTCTCTGTTCATACACTTAACGAGCACATACTTCAGGGATCCAAAAAAAAATTAAGTCACCCACAGTCTGTGAATGATTGCAAAAGAGCCACTCTGGCACATTAAACCGTTACAATAATTTCCATTGATATGGCATTATAATAACAATTATTAAAAAAAAAGAAAAAAAGAGAGAAACACACAACACACACACACACACACACACAAATAAAGTTACACATTCAAACCAGGTGTTGGGTCAGGCAAACCACACAAGAACGAGGGGCGTTTCTGATACAGAGAGAACCATGGAGCACAGCAGTTACAGAGTCTCAGCTCCGAATCCCAGCCAATGGGAAAGGCCGGTATCATACGAAAGCGCTACGATGTCACGAGAGGAGAAAGCAGCATGATTGGCTGGTAGGGCGTAGAGGGTGGAGTGCTTTAGAACAAGCAGCTTAAATAGCGTTCACTAGCGAGGGGGCGTGTGCGGTGGCTCACGCCGATGTGCCGGGCAGAGGGCCAAAGCCACACCCCTCCCCCGTTCTCCACCTCAGAACAGCACGACAGCACATTACCACAAAGGTCAAAGGCCATGAAGACAAAGTTACCAACGCAGCCCCCTATTATCACTTCACACACAGCTGCTTACTTCACACGTTTACAGTGGCCACACAGGAAGGCCTGTTAGCATTGTTAAGACAGTTAGCTCCCCCCCCCCCCATTTAAGATGTTTATGCAAATTTTATCCAATAAATAGACAAAGGAACTCTGTTAGTGATATTCTAAGGCTTCGACCACACAATCAGGAGGAGCATAAAATGTGACGAAAACGATCGGACGAGACACAAAGGAGACTGGGCTGATTCCAAGCCTCACTCGGCATTATGTGGTGGGAGTGCAGGCAGCACGTGAGCACGGGTCAAAGGTGAAGGGTCGCAGGTCGGGAGGGCGGAGAAGGTTTAGCATGTGAACTCCAACGTGGACGAAGCTCCTCTGAATGAGACGCTCTCTCCAATATCACCCTGGAGCCAAAGAGCCTGTCGCCATGTTCACAGAGCAGAGGGGAGGAAAAAAACCAAACAAAAAAAAAAAAAAACCCATAAAACACACACACACACACACACACACACACACACACACACACACACACACACACACACACACACACACACACACAAAAAAGGAACAAAATACGAGGATCATGATGACGAACAAAGGAGTGCAATGTTGTTCCAGTGCTTTGAGATCCAAACTGGTGGGCATACATCCCAACACAAGGAACCAGTCCATGAGGCCTGCCATCCACATTACATTCCCCAGAGGGAAGATACATGTGCACATGAGCGTCTCCTCCCTCTCGCAGGCAGAGTCCCCTTGAGGCTATTCACTTTTGAGGGCATTCTGTTGTCTTCGTTTTGAATAACATTTCTTTATTGAGCGAACAACCAAAAGCAACGGGCAGACTGGATGGGGCTGTGCCGTCATTTGTGCCGAGGGGTGTTCTTCTTCCTCTTCCTCTTGAAGAAGCAACAGCACCTGCGAACACAGAGACTTGTTACCATACCAACCTGCCAGGCAGCCTCCCACCAATCAGAACTAAGCACTAAGGAAGAAGGTCGATTAAAAGCATCTCTCGCTGGTAGCCCGAGCCGTCAGTATGTACAGTAGCCGACTTTAATGCAAAAGAACTACCGTAACTAACCGTAATGTCTCTTCGGACTGGTAGATTAAAGCATGTACTTTGTTAGATGGGGAAAGTGTCAGGTTATAATGCTACATACAGCCGGCTTTTGTGAGAGTGGTCACAAGTCCTTTAATTTAGTCTGTGTGTATGGATGTCAAGTATGGAGAAGAAGCAGTTAAATACACACAACAAAACACACATGTAAAGATGCACGCACACACACGCGCGCGCGCACACACACACCGACATTCTCGGTGTAATTAGAGTTAAGACATCGACAACAGGACAGGACAAGGCGATGTAGATGACTGGAGGTGCATGCAGAGAAAAGAACAGCTCCAGACTGACACAGAGAAAAGTGATCCAGTTCACTAGAGCCGGCTGGGGGAACAAAGTTTCCGGGCCTCTGCGTAGCCAGACGGGTTTGAGGACGGCCATTAATAGTCGCTGGCTAGAAGCTCCAGTGTTTATGGAGTCAGAAATGCAGTTATCCTTTCGAAATCTGGAGTCCTCCACACCCACACTGCAGCATTAGCACTCTGCTAAACGCAGAAGTGGGTCGGTGCTCAAAAGTTTCTCGAAAACGTGACGTCTGCCAGAAAAGCTTCTCGAATTTCATTTGCATTGGCTCATGCCACCTCAGCACGTGACATCTTTGCGCTGAGAGTAGCGGCATGCAGAAAAGGGGGGGTGGGGGTGGGGGGGGGGTCCTGCGAACGCCCTGCATCTGCTGAAGGTGCTCTGCGCCTTCCTGTAAGCTAGGCCTACATGCTCACAGTCTAGGCTGGTCCACTCCCCTTGAGGTTATTTTTTTTTATAATTTTTTTTTGATGCAGTCTGGAGAGAGGGACTCACCACAGGTTGAGCATTTTCACGCAGCTACAGAAGGGTGTGAAGAGAGAAAAGACAGAGAGGTTATTACACAGTGGTGAGATGACGAGACAAATCTCATGCCAGCCACATAAGAGGGACAGGAAGAGACACAGAGAGGACGGGGGAGAGGGAGAGAGGGATAGACGCGCTCAGGGTCGAGTTCGAATATCTATCCAAGTATATCTGCTGTGAACGGGTGTTCCACTGAAACAGGGGAAGACAGTGTATATGATGACTCGAATGAAGGGGACTAGTTAAGTTTGTCATTCAGAGGGAGAGTTTAAACCTGCGTCTCCACGTCTAAAAAAAAAAACAAACTAACAAAAAACCCAAGGAAGGAGAAACACAGTTGGGGGACAGAAGGAGCAACAATACATAGAAAATGAAGATCCAACCAATGAGGACAGAAAGAGGCATCAGAGAGGATGGGTTACAGGGAACATCTCTAATGAGATTCGGTGCGGTGTGATAACCATGGAAACCCTGGCGTGTTTATTTTGGCCTTTTAACCAAATGTGGGCAGATATCAAAAGAGATACCCAAGATATCAAAGCGCTGACAGAACAGAAAAATGATCCTTAAACCATAATCACAAACGTGCGCGACACACACCCACCCTCCCTCACACACCCAAACAGAGGCCGATTCAAGGGAGTGCTGCACGAAACTGATGCATCTTTGCAGAATAAAAGCATCATCTATGTACACACATACGTGAATCTGAAACTTCATTTCCCATAAGCTCCCACCAAGACGTGCCCCGCCACCTCTTCCTTCATACACTTCACATACATGGAAACCGCAGCCTAGTCACCGTCCGTCCACACCGACCAGCTGGTCTACAGAGTCGTACGGCTTCAAAACCGACCATGCGAGAGTAGCTACAAGCCCTCACTCTCCAACGCACCCCTCAGGTAACTCGGAGACCCAAGAGGCTCATAGATAAACATACAAACAGTTAAAACCCCACACTTGTCAAAATACATTATGTAGCGCCGCGATGTGAAGGCGGGCGTCTGGGGAAACGTACTTCGCCTCATCCACCACCTCCACCTCGGCCTGCACGGTGATGGGGGCGTTGGAGTGTCCTGCCAGCGGGTCGTCTGCGTTCAGCTCCCCGTTGGTCGAGCTGACCACCTGCGGGACAAAGGAGTCAAAGAGTGAGGCCTTCAAGGTACCGCCCACCTTCAGGTTCCCAATGGTACTGCAGCCTGCAGATGCGGAGCTCGTTCTTCTGCTCAAGCAGACTTCAAGCAATGGGCACAAAGATATCCTGAACCGCTTTCATTGGACGGTTGGATTGCTTGTTGCGCATCTTCTGCTCCTGCTTCTGTCGGGCCGCGCAAGACATAAAGTTCTTGGCTGCAAGCTGGCATTAATGCGGCCTGCTCTGTGCCCCCTGAGGGGCAGAACCCTACAAATCATCTTGCTACATGGATCTTTGTGACTCCCCTTTCCCATCACGCATCCCATATGGAAGTGTCTCATTATGAGGGTGCTTGACCTCCCCGATCCCACTGGGACCACCGGACTGGGGGTGGGGGTTTCCCGATAAAAGGACATGTCGGACAATCTGTGGCCGCACACAGGAGTGGGGTCGGGGGTGGAAAAGGAGGGGGAGGGGTGAGCGGTGGAGAAGTACCTGCACTGAGCCCCCGTGCCTGTCCGACGCCAGGTGGGAGGTCAGGTAAGAGTTTGCCTGGCGGTTGGGCTGTACCTCCCATGCTCCTCTGCGGTCGGAGGCGGCCGTCTGCCCGGGCGGGGAAGGGCGCAGGAGGGCGGGGAGGTGGAGGAGAGGCGAGCGCATGTGAGCGGGTGGCATGAGGCCAGGTGGCATGCAGCGTGGCACGGGCACCGACAATAAACAAAACCAAAGCAAAAGCAGGAATCGGCATTAGTGACGGAGAGCCTGTCCAGGCCAAACTACAGACCAAAGCCTCCTACACACACACACACAGGCACAGGATCTCCCAAAAACACACACAAAACCTCCCATGTGATTGACACATTCAATATGAATGCATATTACTGACAGGTACTGACAAATTACTAGCGGATAGAATATAATTATGATCTTAAGGTTTATTTGTGCGACATTTCAATTAAAAGCCTGATAAATGAACATGAGACTCTTGGAAAGAGTCTGTAAAGATGATCTCTTTGGTTATGAGTCATGAGTGGAACAGACTGCACCTCAGCTGGAGTGATTTGTACAGTCATGTCATACACAGCAATTCCAGTCAGGACCGCATCACTGACCCACAATAACTGTGATGGCCTTTTGAAGGGACCCAAATGCTTGTTTTCACTAACACCCCCCCCCCCAGCCCACCAAAACCCAAACATTTTCTGGTGTACTATTTGGGAGCCGAACTGAAATGTGGCTTCTTGCAAATGCACGTGCGAAGCTGCTTTGTACTGGGAAAAACAAGAACGGCCAAAAACGTCGTCCGACGAGCCGCGCCGAGAAGCACAGGGAGCGCCGCGGCTCGCCTCCGCGTGCCAGGAGACCGTGGCGTCCGGAGCGCGGCCGGAGAGGCCCGCGAGTCGTTTCGCCCGCCTCCATCAACGTGTCTCAGCCTTGATCTTGGAGAGGGAGCCCCATGCTGCAGAGCTGAGTGCTTTCCAATGCTCTAACACAGCCACATTCTACTCTGGTTCTTGGATAACAAGAGGAGCAGCTGAGTGAGCTGATGCAGTACAGGGACTTCCAGGAACAGCTGCTGGGAACACTGCCTCCGGTCTACCCGACAATGACTGATTTCTGCAGTGTCTGGCCAATCTGATTACATTTTGGTAAAGGAAAAGGATCAGAGTGAATCATGGGAGAGGCGAGCTAAAGCAGCGAGCGGATCTCATCTCTACAGCGCGGGGAGGGTCGGGGTATCGTGCCTGGGGGAGGTGGGTGCTCTTACCTGGTTCCTCAGGGGCTGGTGCTGGGATGGTCTGTCCCTGTGCGCGTGGCTCTCGCGGGTCACGGCCGACGCTCCAGAATCCACGTGCACGGACCCGACCGGCGTGGGCTTCAGGCGCGTATGGAAGGAAACGAGCAGAACGTCAATCTCCAAAACGAGACGCGTTTAGCTGGTGCCACTGAACACAACCACTGGAACGTGGCCCCGTTTAGGGCATAGATGGGACTCACAATTTGCCTGCCGACCCAGTCGTAGGTGTAGTCGAACGTGTATCCTTTACGCTCAAAGAGCTCAGTGAACAAATTCCTCAAGTACTCATAGTCTGGCTTTTCGAAGAAATCCAACCGCCGCACGTAGCGTAGGTAAGTTGCCATCTCCTCTGAAATAGCAGGTTAAAGTCCCACATTAATACAAAGACGTAGCTGTTACACACCAGTCATCCCCACATATCACAAGAGAGAAGGTAAAAGAAAGAGAAGATCTGCATGCATGTGATGCCGATCTCCCCTCCCCTTTCGACCTACCTGGAAAGTTCTCACAGAGAACTTCAATGGGAGTGTTCCGTTTGGTGTCACCAATTTTCTGATACCGTTCTTTTAACGTGTCCGCCTGCAAAGGGAGAAAAAAAAAACACGACCCCTTACGTGTGGCACGGAAGAGCGAGCATTTTTATTGGGGGGTAAAGACGCACAGTTGAACCATCTTACCTTTAGCCCCTGCCAAGGGAGACTGCCTCGCAGGAAGTACATAAACATGTGACCTAATGCTTCCAGGTCATCCCGCCGACTTTGTTCTGCAACACGTGCGAGAAAAGACCTTGTACAGCCCCGAAAACAGCCTGAATGCGTTAAGCTCCTCCCCCAATACAGCTCATTATGAGTCATAATATTTTTCCGGTTACTGTCAAGATACTTGAAGGAAGGAACCATGTGTCAGCGGCACGCTTACCCTTCCCCAAGTGTGTGTTTATGGACATGTATCGAGCTGTGCCAGTGAGGCTCTTGTGCTCCCGGTAAGGAATGTGTTTTTTGGTTTCAGGGTCGATGTACTCTTTGGCTAAGCCAAAGTCGATGATGTGAATGATGTGTTCCTTCTTGTTTCCTTGCCGCCCGATGAGGAAGTTCTCTGGCTTCACGTCCCTGTAGATGAGGTTCTTCGAATGCACGTACTCCATGCGCGAGATCTACGGAGAAGCGGCGCAGGGTGTGAACTGCATGCAAAAGCCATCTTTTGTTAAGCTGCTTTGTGAAAAGTGCTAGACAAACAAATATGAGCTGAATTCAAATGTGAGGGACTAGAGTGGACTTTACTCCACATGGGAGCAGGCCCAGGTTGTGCAACTGCTGCTTTCAGGAGATCGTTTAGGGGAAACGAGCAAAAACTACACTGCCAGCCGTTGAGAACGGGCCAACACAGATTCACACACCTCCCCATATTACCCACGCTGACCAAAACCGTTAAGATGCCCACGCTGCTATGGACTGGCAACTGTTGGTCCGAACGGGTCAACATGGTAGGTTGGAGTTTGGTTGACACCAAAAAACAAACAAACGAACAAAAACTTCTGCAGGATGCTGCCAACGCAGGTTTTAACATCCGACTATATATTTTCCTTCTGGCTGTTCTGAGACCAGTTACATCCCTCCAACCAGGCCAGGTCATGAAAGGCACCACAACAGGACAAGCTGGCAGGATGAATGAATAATTACAGCCCCCTCTACACAATCAACAACAATGTAATGTTTGGAAACCACCTGACTGACACTGCACTTTATCTTTCTTAGATAAGCAGTACACTGTAGATGAAATGTGTAAATCCTGGCTGCATTTGGGCCATTATGAATATTTTCATTGAAAGCACGGTAATAACGGTGTTTAGAAGCATCAACACAAAGCTACGAATTCATACATGTAGATTACAACGTCTCCTGGGCTTCCGCATAAACAGTGCAGTGAATCGAGGCTCTGGCAGGGGCGGCACTCACCAGCTGAATGGCTATCATTAAGACCGTCTTGAGGGAGAAGGTGCGGTCACACAGGTCGAACAGGTCCTCCAGACTGGGACCCAGCAGCTCCAGGACCATGGCGTTGAACTTCCCACATGGCCCGAAATAGTAGACCTGTGGCAGGCCTTCCGCTGCGACAACGTGTGGAGCAGAACAAAGCAGGGCTGCGTTAATTACGCACGGGCCATGGGGTCCATTTTAAATCACACAAACAATTCAAAACTCACCAGATCACGACTTTTACAGGAAACTGTACTGCCTCTCGCCTCAAAAGCTACTTTGAACTTGTGCGCTGAAAGCAGCATAAATTATAATGTGCATCGTTGTCACAACAGAAAGCATAACGTCGTTTAAGACGCACTCCTAGGCATAATTTCCCCAAAGGTTTTGACGCATGAAGAACATCATAATTTAAACGCTTGAACACTGCAGCCCAGACCTTCAGCGTTAATAGCAGATAAAAACGGACACCATTTCTGAAATAGTGAATTCGGTTCATACCGAAAGATCTTCAACTCGGGCGCACTCATCCCAGATGGATAGCAGATTCTCTTACATAAGCCATTAATTGTTTATTTACCATCAGGTTTCCCAGGCTACAAAATGCAACACTCATTGATAAAACAGAAGAAAAAGAAATCAATGCAAGAGAGAAGTAAAGGAGCTGTTCATCCTGCCACTAGATGGCAGCAGAGTGAGAAAGCACATACAGGGCAGGATCATGATCTGCTTCTCTGTATCAGCACCTGTTGCTGTGTGTACAGTAAGGACCACCGGGACGGACCAGCAACCCACTTCCTTTCTGTCTGCGAGAACCGCCACATGAGCTCTGCTCTTTTCATCCCTGCAGCGTGTGAAAGAGCCTGTCGTCGAGGCAGTGGGGAAGCTTTCCGCTCACATAATCTCAAATCGCACCGTCGAAGAGAGTGAGGCCAAGGTGGGCGGGGCCAGCCCACGCCGCACGGTGTTGGTGGTTTTTGTGCGTTTTTATAATTTTCGTTTTTTTACGCCCCTGAGAATGGAACGCGTGCTGGCCTGGCTATGACTCATCCATGTTCAAGCAGTACAGAACCCGTATTGGGCTCGGGCGCTCTGCAGTGATTAACACCTTCGCTGGCAGTGTTGGTACAAGGAGAACCAATACAGGAAGGGGGTGGTGAGGGGCAGGCACTCACCAAAAAGCACCGCAGGCTTCAACCTCTCAAAGCGAACGCCCTTTGTGGAGAAACGGTATGGAATCGTAAAAAGGGGCCTGCACAAACGTGCACGCAGGTGGAAAACAAAACGACTCCAAGAGCAACAATTATGGGTATTCAGTTAAGCACCTAAACGCAATAAAAAAAATCCACATAAAAGATTATTGATTAAGAGGTGATGAGAGGTGATTAGGGACACGGCCTCTAGGCAGCGTGATGCCCACCAGGCTGCAGTCGCACTCTCCACCCCCCTCACCGCTCCAGCGAAGCACCATCTGCCAGCAGGCCCACTTCAGCTGCCTTCCTACACCCGCTGAATCACGCCTGGATGACTGGAGCACGTAACCACGGGAACCCTAACCCTCTAGTTTAGGTACACCACACCGCCCAGAGCCCAAACCAGCTCACACTCGCTCACACACCACATAGCATCGGTTCGTGTAGCAAAGCAGCACGGGTGAATCATTAGCCAAGCTGATGCTCACTCGCTAAAGGCCTCGATGCCAGGGCGGCCGGCCAAGAGGAGCAGCAGCACAATACCAACTACACATAAAGCGTGAACAAAAGTCAACTGTCCCGGCCCTCCGGAATGGGCGGTTCTCCTGGAAGAGAAGGCACAACGCAAACGGGGGGGATTTTCGCGGGGCTACGCCCCTCCGCTCCGAGCCGTCGGCCAGGCGCACGTGACTGGACTGGATGTCACATGGTCAGCCTGGGGACTGTGGAACTCTTCCCGAAGTCACTGGCTTACATGGGCGCACAAACGAGTGCTGAACCGGAGTCGGTACAACTCACCTTCCAGCAAATTAACGATTACATGAGCAAGCAGGGACCCGATTCTGTGACAGTGCCATCCTGAGACGCTTGATAAAAATGGACCTTGAATGGCCAATTACTGAAATGCTGATGCCACACAGATCCAGCCTCATAAATAAACATGGCTTTGCTGCCAGAGGACGTGACAAAGTCAGACAGGGACAGAATTAAAGCTCTTTCCGGAAAGCACTCGGAGACTTTCTAGGACGTCATTAAGTTCATCACCGTCTGCAAATAAGCAAAAAAAAAAGAGAGAGAAATCCATTTTTGTTTAAAATGGCACTGTTGAAGTGTTGAGATGTTCTGGAATGGTTCGAGAAACTTGTCGCTTGAATAAATAAAGAATGCACCTGAGGAGAAGCCCTGTGGAGCGTGGCCTCCGTGCTGAGATCACAGGATGCCCAGGGCTTGCATAAGCTCCAGGATGCGCATGATGTCATACCCCAGGCTGCGTTAGTGTTAGGTCTGAGAGCAGACCTGGCTCCTACGCGCGGCCCATCCATCCACCCACCCACCCACCCGGCGGTCAGAGCAGTGGCGTTGGGCGGACTCCCCAGGCCCAGAAAGTGGAGGCGAAGAGATTAAGAGGATATTCAAAGCCATGACATTCGGCATGTCACCTTAAGCGAGATGTTCGAGTGCAAACACTCCACCACCCCGCGACCTTCCCAACATGATCTGGGCTCCCGAGCAGGCGACCGGCAGAACGCGAAAAGCACAGAGAGAGGGGGAGGAAAAGATGAACTAATCACTCCATTGCCTTCCTGTGCTGAGTGGGTCCAGGGGAAGATGAGTAAACATCAATAACATCCTCTCATCATGGGCCGCCCTCCGAGCTTACACCAGGACGCAGCACATTCCATCTTACCTTCATGGAATGTTTTCAGTAGGCCTCTGTGGAACATTAAAGGCCGAGTTCATTGTTCTTCACACCAGACGTTCTCCCTTTTCCCTTACCCTCCCAGAGGACTGCTAAAAGCCCCCCCCCCTCCCAGCAGCACGGGAACACGTATCATTATGCCTCGTTCTCTAAAACAGATAGCGATCGTCTCAGCGGCCGGCGCGCGACGTTCCAGCGACAGGGAAGAGGTGAATAATGCAGCTATAAATAAAGCCATGTGCTGCGCTCATGCAGGAATTGTGTCTGGGCATGTTGGCAGGGGCGGTCTTCAGCACAGCCGTTACCGCGGCGAGGCAGCCAATCTCCCAGGTGACTTTGTGACTGGGTGGAATCACAGGAGATTTGCTGTGTTCAAAACACGGTGCAAACTTTAGTTACTTGAAACCTTTGCCCAGGTAAGAGAACTTTGAGAAGACGTGGGGAAGATGCTCAGGTCTCAAGGATAAAGTCGCGTAGGACTGTCAGTCTGGGTGAAGCATCTCGCTCGCCTGCAAGTCTTATGTAAATTTTGCAATATTGGGTTCTACTGGAGTCTGGCTACCGAACGCATCAGGCGTCCGGCTGGACGTGGCGTTCTGAGGAGGATGCGGAGGGTGGAGTAGAGGTGGTGCGGTGTGTGTTCGAGGGCGTGGCACGGCTCACAGCACCGTGGCCCTCCTGCCTTCTTGCTCAGAAGGACGTGGTGGGGGGTGGGCATCCTGGGGAGGACATGGTCCTAAACACGTGAATGTGTCCACACTGAACCAGCACAAAGGAGCAATGCTACTGCAATATATATATATATAAATATATAAAAATAAAAACGCACACACACACACACGCGCACACACACACCTCTTGACCACCAGAGGTGCTATGTAAGATGAGTGTATACACATTACACCACATAAGGTGCTCAACACTGTCTTCTAAGGGCTTCAGACTAAGGGTGGCTGATACACCTCATCATTAGTGCGGCATCATAACGTGATTTTAAAGCATATCGTTTTAGCTTCAATTCTTCTACTGTAGAATACTGAAAAAATAATAACAATCGACCAGTTTCGACCAGTCAGACCAGCTGTTCCGATTTTTTTGGCCCCTTCTGTCCCTTTCCATATTGATTAAAAATAATTTATTATCCTTTTTAAAGAATGTGTTGAGTGGTTTTTCCTATTACAACCTGTCAGCAAATCTCAGGACAACGTAACCATCACGTTTTGAGCCACGTGTCGTGTTGTTCTTGCCTTACTGCCTGCCCCCTGCTTCACACGTGGAAATTCGACTAGACGTCTGATGTGCGCCCCTGTCCACAAAGGGACGATGGGCGGCGCGTCGTGCCTCCTGGATCATGTGATCAAGATCAGATTAACCGTGAAACCCGAGAGCAGCACACTGGCTCAGCACTGCCCATAGGGTAAAGAGGTGTTCTATGGAACCTTGCTTAACACCAAGACTCGAGCGCGAAAGCCGATGGGAACGCTAACCGCAAGCACATTTGTAAACGTTTTAGTCAGCATCACACATCAGCTGCATTACCGCAGAAATTTTTGCATTGAAGAAAACTTCAATCTGTTATCTGGCTCCCTACCTTCTTCCAATGACCTTACCAAGGACATTGTGTAGTGCACTGGCTAGAGGCCTCCCACCCAGGGCTACAAGAGCTTTCTGAGCTTAGGTCGGTGTTCCCGCCTCCACAACCTTTCTCCTCCATGCAGAGTTTTTGATGTGTCCCGATATCACCAGGTAAGGTGTCGACAGCTCCCCGCATAAATCACCAGGGTGGCGCTTAACCCTAGCCAGCATGGAGGACCGTGTCGGACATTCACAGTCTGCGAAAGGGTAAAATGATGCCAGAAGGGGCAGTATGTGATTCACATGCGGTTTGTGGCACTGAACTCGCAGAGACCCGCTGAAGCAACTGCAAGTTGCAGCCTGCCAATTTAAGGCTTGACTTCTGTCTGTTAAACACAATCTTGTTCAAGTATTCGTCGGATTTAAAGCCCCAGTGGACAATAGCTGTACATTTACAGCTAGTTTTCCGCCGAAGGCCGAGGCTCTTGAACACGAACGCCCAGAACACGTCCCCTGCTGAGTGGACTCCGTCCTAGATCGCCCTTGATGGCAGCCCTGAGAGGACTAACAGGGCATCACGGAAACACTCTTGGCCCGGAAAGCCACCTTCTCAGTAGTGCTGATTCATCTCTGACACAGCAACTCTATGGGGGCTTAAAAAGCCAGGGTTAGTACAGCCACTCAACGCCGACAGCCATGTACACCTCAACACCTTGGAAACCGTGGAAACTGAAACGGATCGCGTTTATTCTGAAATATTATAAGCAAAGTGCAGAATTAATGTGTTAAGAGAGCATGTGTATAACCCTGACAGAAAGTAGCATTCCTACACCACCACACAACACTGTGTATATTGGTGCCATGTTAAAAAGCATGAAGACAGACCCTACTACACACTCTGAGGAGGTGCTCCTTCTCTGAATTATTCATGAGCTGGTGCTCAGATGAATGCTGCTTGCCTTCAAACTCCGTGAGCCGGAGTGAGGAGGCGATTCCTCCCCGCTCCTCCTCCTTGCTGCAGACGTTTGCGCTCCAGGATGTTGCACATGTGAGTCTGCAAGCAAGTGGGAGTCTCTGCCATTTCAGACCTGCTGCGTCTCTGCCGCGAGTTCACTAAATGCTATTTAACGACGAGCAGAAACGCTCGGGCGGTTCTGCCGACTACAACATCCACGGTAGCCTGAAACCGCAAGCTCCCTCTATCAGGCAGAGCAGCAGTCCCCATGGGGCAAAGGAAACTGGACACAAGCTAAACGGGCCACTTCCCTCTTCCCTTTCCAGGATGTTTCAAACCCCGTAAAACGCCTGTGCTAGTTTCATCCTCAGCAGCTGCAAGGCTACAGCAGACTTTAGAAAGCCGAATCCAGAATGTGCTGAGTAGTGCATGCACTTCAAAGCGGCTGGAGCGCGCTTCCCGCCCGCTCCTCCTCGCCAAGCGAGGAGAGGATTAGCACCGTGCCACCGGAGAGATATGCCGCGTCACCACGCCTGGGACGTTTCCCAGGTTTACCACGCCGGCTCCTGGGAGGAAACAAAAAGCAGTGCTCGTCATTTATCCACTCGCAGGGATAATATCCGCATTGTCGAGCGTGTCTCGGCCCAGCGTGGGGACGCCTCTCTGCACCTGCCCCCGAGATCAGGAGAAGCTACGGGAGGGGCTGATGGTGCGGGAGCCAGGCCCGCCCCCTAACCCCACAACACGGCCTGCTCTTCCTAGCGCAGGGCAGGGTGCAAGCTGCTAGGTGCCGCCTCTGAAAACTCCAGCGTCCGGGACCACATCGATGTCCCACGAGGACAAGCATTCGTCACTGCAAACCTTTTATTTCAAGTGTAGCAAAACATGGAGCAGAAACATTTCGGGTAAGGAACCATGCCAAAGACAGACAGCTCAATGCTTTAGAGACCAGTTGGGGAAATTGCACCCATGGAGGAAGAATAACAACAACAACAAAGAGGCTTTTGTGGAGGTAAATCCATGAAGGAAATACTACATGGTACACACCGAAGAGCAAAGATAAGGACATCATCTACATTCAAAGCATCAATACAGTGACAATGGCAGAAAGTGCTCCTACAAACTCCATAGCAGTGTAAAGAGGAATCAAAGAAATAAAACCACGACATGAACAACATGAAAAGTGGGTAATGAGATCATTTACAAGCATTAAAGCCTTACCTGTGCTCCCTAACGTTTTGTAAAACCGGTATTCCAAATGAAGCTGGGGAGCCCTGGATTTCACAGGTTCCTTGAATAGTGAAGGAGGGAAGAACCCCATTAGAAGCAGATCATACTGGACGCAAGGTGTGCATTCAACAACAGATAATCACAACGTAAACACAGTCAGCACAGTCAAGATCCACAGCCGGTGAACCACGGTCCAGAGCTACTCTCAGGACAGTCACAGTTAGCGCATCAATGCCAGCTTTGGAGATCAGCTACTGTTTGACTTCAAGCACCTTAGCCTGAACTCCTAAAAGCAACGTAGGCCAAAAGCTGCTGATTTTCTTTTTGAGCCAAGGAGAGCCAATCAGAGGTAGTGGCTTCATATAAACACACAGAAAAGCAGGAAGAGACACCATGTGGACGTAAATCAAGCAAATCGGTAGAGTGTAGTTTACACATTTACATTAGTGTGGAAACAAGTCATTTTTGCCGCATATCCTAGTTTGAGGGCATCTATGACCGGAGCGGTGGATTGAGCACTCTAGGGGTTTTTTTTTTGGAGGGCTCACCTACAATTTACATCCTTTTTGTGATATCAGTATCGCCAAGGCCGATACTGTGCTAACAATTAGCAAATGATAAATGATACGAGCCTGCAGTGAACATGCTGACAAACTGCAATATACATACCAATTTGATAGCAACATATTCGTTGGTATAGAGGTTCTTTCCTGAAAATGAGAGAAAGAGAAAAAAAGATTTCTATATAACTACCGCAGAAAGCACAATTTGTTAACAGCAAGGTTGACTCATGACAAACAGAGTGAAAGGCATTCTTCAGTCAGGACCACTTTGAAGTCTGAACCTCTTACCGTGAGCACAAACCATTCCGGCTTTAAAACAGACCTGTAAGGAGCACAGCTGAATCCGTAGGGAAAAGAGGGGAAAAGAAAGAAAGAAAAAAAACCAAAAAAAAACCACAACGCAAACTGAAATGAAAATAACACTGCCCTGAGCAGGCTCCCACACACAGTGAAAACACAGCAGAACAGTGATGGGTCTCATACAGCCAGAGAGACTGTGGCTGGGTGGGATGCCACCTTTTCCCAGCTTGGATAACTAACACACACACACACACTAACACACACACACACTAACACACACACACACTAACACACACACACACTAACACACACACACACTAACACACACACATTGTTAAAAGCTACCCCAGCTGTTCTCTTAGTGCATGTTCATGTCTAATGGACTGGATCTACAAGGTACAGCTCATTCCCTTCCTAGCATCACTCATTACGTTTAGGTTAATGACCAGCTTTAAAAGTAATTAATATATTATGAATTAACACTACACATTTAGGATGCCAGCTTCTCTGAGAAAACTCTCTTATACAGATTTGGCTGTTTAAATGAATCAGTAGGTAGTTTATAATATTACACTAAATGTGTTGGATGCATCAAAACCAAAGCTTCAAACTACAGACTGTTGACAAAAAACACCATACATGTATAATCCTGCCTAGATAGCCTTCATAAATCATCTCTGTTGGGAACACTGCGCTGTTCTCACCACACTTTTATAGCTCACCGTTTCCAGCCCGAAGTGCTTGTGATTCAGCTGCAGTTTTTGTCCTCTTAGCAAACGATACACACTAATCTTCACACAGCGAAAAGCACAGCGCTCGAGCTGCTTCGGAGACGGCGCAATGAATCTGAAAGCGAATACACCCATGTCTTCGCTATGGCAACTTGAGTCAATCATAGTTTGCCATGACATGGTCGCCTACAGCTGCCAAACGGTCTCGAAGTACACGAGAACGAGCTGAGTGAATGAAGGGTCCTTCTCTAATAATAGCCCATAGCGCGTAAGAGATCCTCCTGTTATGGGACTCGAGTAGAAACCCTGCGAGACTTGCACTGAATGATCTCAATGCCACTATTCCTCTGTTCTAAGTGACCATTGTTTTGTAATATTACTCAACAGAGTACAAGGCCACTGCTCCTCTCGTCCTTGCGCGTTTTCCAGCTCCCTACCATTTATATGCCGTTATTACAAAACACAGCGACGTGGAGCAATGAAGGAATTTTTTTTTTTTTTTATATACTGCATTACTAAATTGAGGTCAACAATATTTACCGAGCTTCAGCTCCCCAAAGTTTCCACAGCCGATCTTCTTCCCCACGCGGAAGTTTGGTCCCACCATCAGGACACCGGACGACGTGGAGGAACTAGAGGGCCGTGAATGCCTGCTCTGGCCCTGTGCCACTTTGCTGGCCCTCGCCGGCCTCTCGCCCTCCTTCTCTCTAGGGTGATCCATGACAGCAGCACCGGGGACGCAGAGATCCAGGGAAACCAGGGCCGGGCCCACAGCGCACTCCTCAGGCCGACTGAAAGCTCATGGGATGCCCGCGTGCTGGCACACCGCCGCTGCCGTGCCAGTTACTGATGCCAGGCTGAAAGGAGACCCTCTGCAGACATCCGCACTGGTAGGAAAAATGGGCACAGGTTGGCAATCGTGACTTAGATATGCACTTTCAAAACAAACAAACACACACCTTTTACCATCTTCCATTCTAGCCAGGGCTTTAGCGCGATTGTTCTCGGAACACTGACCTATCTACGCTGGCAGGTGGATATGCATTTAATAGAGATTACAAAACACTTCTGTAAGTCGCTCTGGACAAGGGCGTGTGCCAAAATGCTGAAAGTGTAAATACAAAATCAAATAAAAGCTACTGCAAACACTTCATGTCAGTGTTCTAGCTAACCCTTTTCATATAACCAAGAGCAAACAGTGCCTTCATGCCCAATTGTCATGGAAAGGGATGTTACATCAGGTTCCCTACAATATCTCCATGTAAGAATTAGTACGCACTGTTAATGCAGATCACTTTTAAACCAATTTAGAAGAAAAGAAAATATGAACAAGACCTAAATTTGTTAGCTGATTCAATATTATGTTCTTACATGGAAGCTCATTTGCCTCCGAGACCAGGCCTGTTCAGCAAACTCGGAGCTGCAGTGACTTGTTGACATACTAAATTCCACCACTTACGCAAATATCTGCATCAAAGCATCAGTCAGTGTGAAGGGCAGGTGTGTGGTGCTCTAGTTTCAGAAAACCCTGACTACGTGACTACAAAACAGCTAGATCCAGGAATACAGGATGGGAAAAGCGCAGACCCAGAAATAGATCGTTCCTCTACAAAAACAAGTTTCACGAGCAGCTAGTGGAGCAAATATAGCTACTTTCATTTAAATGAGTTTGATGAGATGGCAAACAGACAACATTCAAATAATGATTAATGAAAACAGGAAAAAAAAAAAAAAACCAGAGTAGACAACTGCAAGACAAATGAAATTCAGAAAAAAAACTAAACAGAATTCAATATATCTTTAGCTACCAATTAAGCCCAGCTCTAATACAACAATCAAATGACATGCTGGTTTGAGACCTGCTCTGGCTTAGTGTGCTTTAGTTATCTGTGGATGAGTCACAGCGTTAGTTCCATCTACCCGAAAAAAGAAGCTACAGTTTGCAAAAAACGTAAAAGAACAATGAAAAACGATCATATTACCACGATACTGAAGGTGCACGCCGCAGCCATTAAAAGAGTGACCTGCAGTCATTAACCTTTATAGAGAAGATTAGCTCAGGGGGAAGGCAAGCATCAGGGTTGGATTCCTACAGTGACACCACCAGTGAGCAACTACTTGCCTGTGAACCCTCTGGAAGGGAAGAAGCGGGGGGGGGGGGTGCCGGAGGCCAGCCAAGCTCTATAAACCTCAAACAAGGGATTTGGTACTAATAAGGTTCTTTTCACTATGCATGTTTCACATTCATGTTATGTAGTAATAAAATAAGTACGAGAGTGAAAATGGCAGATGATTCAACATTCAGTGCTACGGAAATAAACGCTTAAAAACGTAATAAAATACGCTTCCATACGGTGTTATTCATCTTGATATCTAGGTGCCTGTGATCACCATCACAGAACAGTGTGGCTGAAAGCCCCCTAAGACTTAACAGTGTGTGAGAAATGCAAAGAAGAAAGTAATACATACAAACGTTGCATATTTGGCCACGTCCCATAAGTATTTGATCACTGCACGATCACATTTACATGTATTAACATACTTTTACATTTTTAAAAAAAATTGTCTGCAAAATGTAATGAATAATATAGTGTCATAATAAAGATGTACTTGCACCATGGCAACATTCTAAGTCACCATCCACCTTTTCTCCTTCATTCAACAAGTACATATTTGCTGAATATGCAACATTTTGTCCACACACATACAGAGGACACAAACAAGCATATTATTCAGAGTATAAGATTTTCCATAAGGAACACAACTTCTAAACGTAACGAGAGAAGTACACTACGACAAAAACTAGATTTATTTGTGTAATGAGGTTTCATCCAACAAAACACAGGCTAATAACTACTAGAGAAAAAGACATGGAGCTGATGGTACACATACCTTTCACATATGGATTGAACTGTTTAAAAGAACAGAATACTCCAGATATATTACTAAACGGCCAAAACGCGTATCTTAAGCAGACCTGATGTGGAGTTGCTTTGACAACAAACAACTGTTTGACAACAAACAACTGTTTCAAAGCGATTTAACCATGACACCAAACTAAATACTCAACACACATAAGCCTATGCACAACGCCGTTTATTACGTCTACATTTCTAAAAGTAAGATATCACCCACAGTTCTTCAACACCGTGACTTCCAACGTCCCACATACTAATCACCTGGTATAATGTTAACATATGGTTTGAACTATAACGAATCCTCACTCTAAATGCATACTGTACGAACGTTTGTGGATTGGCATTAAAGTAATGAGACGTTTGCGACGCTTGTAGACCGGCATAAAAACTGTCAAAACTTATTTCTATCGCGCAGGTAACGTTGGCTTCGTTAAGCGAAACCAAATCACGTAGATAATGTAGATATTATGAACATAAAATCTTACTGTCGAATATTATTTGGGCAACATTACACCACGTTATGTGATCGTTATATGACCTCTAAAGAGCTGGTAAAGTAACGAATGAGCTAACGATAGCCTGCTCCGTGTCATGTTCTTTAATAATTCCCCGGTGAGGACAAAAGCTCTCTCACGACACTGAACGGGCAGCTATACAGTCTGTTGCGGGCTAGTACGAACAGTTTTCAGTTCCTGCAAAGGAAGCAGGGACAAGAAATGCAGCTAAGCTACACAACAAGCGCAGTTTATCTTTCCATCACTACATGGTTGATTAACACGAAATAGTTTTACAAATGTGATTTAATTTGCCAATTATAATAGCTAGCTAGGCACCTAGCTAACTGCATAACATCGACAATATCCTCCTGCTAATTAGCCAGCTAGCATTAGCGAAGTAACGTTAGCGAATGCACTCGCCACTTCACGGAACGGTAACGTTAGCTGACAGCCTAGCTTTATGTACGAACAAGTACAATTCAATAGGTAGCAAACAAGACAATTTAGACTTAATTAACGCCAATTAGCCAACTAACATGGAACACAGGCTTGTCAGTCAGTAGCTAACTAATTAACCGATGCTAACAGAATAATTTCATTATTAGCTTGCTGGCTATGTAGCTAGATAGCAACCTAACAGCTAATCAAATAGCAACAATCCAATCCAACTTACTTCCACGATGTTGAAAGAGAGTCGTTAATGCCGAATGGGTGACTGTTTGTTTAACTGCTCGCTTATGTTTCGGCGTTTGCTGTGTGTAAGAAATCCGTCATAAAAACAATATATTCTCTGCTTGCTAGCTAGCTAGCTAGCTGCCTCCTTTCCTCCTTTCTTTACTGTTCTTACTAGTAACGTGAACCAGCGCTGAACGATACTTGTCTTCCGGTCGCGAGCTGTCGTTCGCATTCAAAATAAAAGTTCTTAGCTTGTAATGTTATGGCTGTGGAAACGATATTATGATGTTTCAACTATAACGAATTCTCTCATCAGAGAGTAAATGTTGTGTACTTTAGTGAAATATGTAGAAGTAGCAAAAATTGCACTGAAATGTACATATAATGTCTTGTTACTAAAAGATGCCCATATATATATTTAAATCGTTTCCCGTTATTATGTCTATAGCACCCTCTGCTGGGTTACTCTTTTCAAATCAACCTTCATTCTTGTATTTCTACATTAGTATTGATTTGGCTTTGAATGTTTCCTGGTAGCAAGAAGAGAACACCAGTCTAAATTCAAGCATATTAGCTACTTTAGAGTAGGTGGGTCGGCCCCACGACACACCTATGTCCGAGGGTTAACACTGAATAAAGGTGGTAAATAGCACCAAAAATCACAGATGAATCGTGTTTAAAGTGTAATTCTTTCTACTATACCTTTGGGGCAATACAATGACTGCGCGCTGTTGATCATCTTGAATTTTTATCCTATCATTAACATACAGAGGGCGCTCTTACACCTGGATAAGAAGATTTTGGATTCTATGCCTGTTGCTGATGAGGAATAGAGCGAAGTGTCAGTAGTATTCGGGATATGTAGGCCTGTTTATCGTTTATGCTTGAGCTCTAACGCTGCGTTGTGATTTTGGCATGTGTTATAAGTTCCGGAGAGGAAAGGAAACATATTTTTGTTTGTTTTTCAACTCTAAAGGGTTAATTCCTGTAATTGGATCAAAGGACATAATGCTGAGCTACAACATCTAATTACATCTCCGAAGACCGCTCTTGCAGGCCTGTTAATTCGCAATAGAGTACTTTTACGAAAAAGTGCTTTGTTTTGCTATAGCCCAGACCTGTAGGTTGCGTGCACATTATAGTTTCTCTATACTCCTACCTCCTGGTTTCAATACAGGATATTATTTCTGCGTTTAGTTTCGTTACCATGGCAGGAAGGGAAGGAGTCTAATTATTTTGCCTCTGGGTACCTAACAAGCTATACTTAAACTTTTCCGAATATTATTTTCCCCCGAATTCTGAGCAAATGTATACTGAACCGGTTTAATGTGGACTTTATAAACTCTATCTATTCAGTCCTGCTTTACCAGCTTGAGTAAACTCGTGAAGATTTGCTCACTGTGCTCCCTTGGACGTCGAAAGCAGCATTTCTGGTTCTTGCTCGCTTCTGGCTACCTACAACTTACAAGTAAGTTGATTTCACGATAGGTTAAAACGTCTTGTAAAGTACCTATACCGACTGGACGTAATTTGTTCATAATTAGACGGAAAGTAAGTGCTTACTTACAACTGTAATGTGTGGGTTTCTGTGAGTTCATTTGAACAAAAAACAACGTAGACTGCGATCTTCGGTGTTGATGGGCTTCGTAGAACTAATGGCGCAAATTGTTTCCACTAGGTTTAGGAGGGAAATAATTTTGTTTTTCACCCTTAGCCATCTGTATTTAATGATTATTTTTCTGGTTTTTTTATTCCCTATAAATTATAGTTAGTCATGTTGGGTAATAAATAAGGGTTAAAAAAAGCAATTTTGATTGATTGATCGGTTTATCTAATGATTACATAAACCACCTTAAAGTGTGTTCACCTGGAACCACCCAAGACCAGTTTCCTTTGACACCAACAGTAGCGCAGCCTTTTCAGTCTGTAAATGCCCCTTAGACCATGAAATTTCTGAATGCAAAAAATGTCCTTCAAGTTATTTAACTTTGGAAGTCAATGAGTTAACAGTATTATTGACTTTATAATGTTGTTTTATTGTGAAATGGAGAGCTGGCGATTTTAAATAGTGTCTGTGTTTGATACTGCGAAGTCCTGAGCAACGCTGTTATAACACCAAGTTTGCATACATGTAATTACTAATAAAATATTAACCTTTATTGCAGATTTAATGTCATTCAGGAGAAACAGCATTGTAGACCTCCTTTGGGGACATGTCCTGTTTCACCAAGGAACAAAAATGTGGTGATAGGCAGCATGTGAAATGCCATTCATTCATCAACGATGGTGCAAAGAAACCGATAACTGTTGACGTATACGAGGCACGTAGTCTAACAGACACGAAGTCCACTTAATTCTGTCAGGAAGTGATGCTGTGTAAATGTGTAGAGGTCTTAAACGTGCTAGAACGAGGATCCAGGGATGATCCCATGTTCAGTAAAGATGATTTACCATCCCAGAAAGCTGAGACTTGGGTGTAGTTGTACCATGCAATAAAACAAAAATCTTCACTGGTATGCTTCTCGAAAATCTGTGTTCATCTTATCTTGAATTTTGAAACAGAAAAACCCTGAGATCTGAAGTGATTAAGGGCAGGGACGAGGGTACAATGATAAATGAAGAGTTTTGATATTCTTAACCAATTATACTCCATAAAGAAAGTTCCAGATTACTCCTAATGTTTTCCAACATTCCATCAGTATTTTTTTTGTGCCAGTAAACTCAATGTTGGAAATGTGGCAGTTGCTTTGGAAAGAAACCAGATGCAAATTCCGTCATCAACAAAGATTTTTCTACATGTCAGGAAATCATGATAAACTTTGTCCTGTTAGGAGTGTTTTTCTACAACCATGATAGTGAGCTTATAAAGTCACGTATAACATGTTTAGAATTTGCTTCTTAAAACCATGTAACAAGCGTATTCATTTGCCATTTAATATCATCTTTAGGCGTAGTCTCATAAAAAAAAAAAACGTTTGCTGTGCAGTTGTTATTTTGAATGCTAGATACTGTATGTAATGGAATGACTTGTACCGTTTGGCTGTGATTTTTATTGCACTGGATGGAGACACGAGACCTCATGCCTTCTAAGTTTCTGAACAGGTCCCCATGTGGCGTAGGGTCTCCCCGAACCCCTGTGCTGGACGGCTCATTTACCAGTTCCTCTTGGGCCTTGAGCCAGTACAATCGGTATGATCAAATGTCCTGATTTTTCAGACTTCATTATGATGTGCCATTATGAGCCACTCCTCTGCAGCATCTCGAATACATTGTGACCGTGGGCGTGCACTGTGCCTATGAAACGGGAGTGGTGAACCACTGTTCTGCCTTTTCATTCACACTTTCCATTAAAGTTAGTTACTAATGGCTAGGGTATAGTAACTTAGTCATACAGCTGTATGTTTGGCCAAGAAACCACTGAGCTTGCAGTACCTGCTGCAGTTCCCCTTTATAGAGCAGTCGGTTGGTGTGTAAACTCCAATCACCTCAGCTCCCCTCGTTTCTTTTGATGTATTTCCCTTGGATGTTCTCCATGTTCTTTACTGTAGGCTTATTATTAGTTATGCTTTGCTGTACCAGCTAAACACAGTAGCAGCTGTTTGATAAAATATTCCAGGAGTTTCCAGGCCTTCTCTTGTAGCTCACATTGTCATTTTTTTTCCTTTGAAGCAAAGGGCACGGAGCTGATTTGAATGATTCAGTGGATTATTATTGTGAGACGTGGAATTTTTAAACCGCTTTTATTGGCGAGCAACTGGTGGAGCTCTGCTGATTTGCGACGAGGATGTTCTGCACTCAGAGAGACAGCGCATCAGGACGAGCCTAAACCCGTGAGACCAGTTGCTACATGAAAAAGACAAGCGAACTGATTAAAGTTAATGACGACTGCTCCCATTTCCAGAAGTGCTTGGTATGTTGTCTACACAGATGAATGATTCCACGTAGCAGGAAATTGTAAACGGGTCATATGTCCTGAACAGATACCATGGTTCTGTTGGTGGTTCCTGGGTTCCTCAATCCCATATTCAGCCAGGTCACAGTTACTGGTGTTGACGATGTGAATATTACAGAGCAAAGTTAGCCGCTGTATTCTCTATGCCCGTTTTCCCTCATTTTCAAATCTGCAAATGTTCAGCAGAGGAGCAGCAGCAGCATCAGCAGTTGTCAAAGAGCCTAGTGTTGAGCCTTTAGAGTAGCTCGATATCCCCATGCTCCTGAAAGCACAGTGCTTTCGGGTAGCTGTGTAGGCTTGCCGAGAACAAAGAGGGTTTTGTTTGGGCTCCCAGCACCCCGCCATCAATACAGTGAACAGCGGAGACACGATTGTGATTTTCCCTGTCTTATAAAAGCACTGGAGTACTCCATGCTCAGCTCTGACCTAATTTCGTATTATTTTAAAGGGCTTCACTCATCTCGGCACCCCGTTCAAATGTTTGCATAAGTGCTCAAACACTGCACGCCGCATGCAAACGAATGCTCACGCAGTCGGTTGAACACACGCTGTGGGTTTCTGGGTGAGCGTTACGTGGGTCGGACAGGGCCGCTAGGTTGCGATGGAAGCTGTGCTCTCAGACTAATGAGAGGAGCGTGTTTAAACCTGAGAGGCTAGAGGAATGTGGTACATGCAGTGGATGGTGTGACATGTATTGGGTTTGAGGGGTACTAGGTGTAATCCTTAGATGTGAAATCAAGTGCTTTATGGAGACATTTTTCAGGTCATGGTGAGATTAGCAGAATTTGTTCCCCTTCCTCTATGCCACTTTATATATACTGTGGCCATGATTTCCAACAGTCCCAAAATTGTTAGTAACGAAATATATTTTTGCTTATTCTGGCTTTAGTTGACAAGGTATTGCTGTTCATTGAATATTTCTGGTTTTAACCCCTTACCCTATAAGTGTGAATTGCTTCAAACTGGGCAGCCAACATGTGACTCGCTCCTGCACAGAGGAGCAGTACCAGTGTGTCCCGGTGTGTAGTTTTCCAGTACCTCAGAATATCCAGCGTTTCTATGTGTGGCATTTGACTCGCTGCCTCGGAATGTGCCACCTTCGGGTGCCGGGGGTGTATATTAACTTGCGGCCCTCTTTACGGCGGCGTGGCGCGATCCTCCGAGCTGCAGGACGAGTCTACGCCTCTTACCCTCTAACGTCCATCTCGCCCATTTCTTGCAGGGCCACCCTACGGGCGGGCGTACCCGGGAAGAGACGTTTTTCCGAACACTTACCATTTCATCGCACCTTGGGTAAGTTCGTCATGCTCGCTGAACAACCGTGTGAAGCGCATTTTCCTCTCGGGGAATGCTCAGGGATGGTCTTTTTCTTCAGCTTCTCGTCACCGGTTCTGCATGCCTGTGCAGTGTCTGATCTCAGACGATTACAGTGTGGCTTCCTTCTCTACATGCTGGGGGTTGCAGCACTACTGAATGCTGAGGACTAGGGTTCTCTCAGTACTGCTGATGGAATCGCACATAGCTCTCGTGCAATATTGGTGCGTGTGTACATAAAGTTACTTCAGGACTTCTTTGTTAAATAGGCTGCATGATTATTCTTTCATTTGAAGCCAGAAGAGAATGTCCTCTTGCACTATAGGGACAACTACTGATATTTAGTTCAGAACAAAATAAGCTCCTTGATCTTGGTTGAAGCATTCAAGGCAGTAACCGTTGCTGTGCTCCACCACCTTGTACACATTAATCAGGTTAATAACTGCCAGTCTCCAGTGGGGTTTATATGTCTGTCTGTCTGTCTGTCTCCTGCCTCCCATGGCATCATTCCACTAAAATGGAATCGATTCTTCTACTGGTTGTTTGGTTGCCATGCAGATGATTCTGAAGTCATGTTTTTGTGTCATGGATCTTCTGCAGTGGTTTCCTCATGTGGGGGGTTATGGTTTACTTCAGGTATACCAAGATTAATGCTAGCGAGAAGGAGAGGGGTGGGAAAAGAGAAGGAATAGAGAGGGGAGGGGGGATGGGTGTGGGGAGTGGGGGTAAAGAGGCATGTTAACAAGTACCACATGCCACAAGATGTGTTCTCAAAGCCACATCTGACAAATAGAGTAGATGCTTTAATAGGTTCCGAATGTGGTGCCATTAGCCATCCAGTTCCCTCCAGGCCTCTGCTAGTCAGCATTGGCCTGCCAGTACCACTGGTTTCTACTGTCTCCATAAAAACTCCTACACTACCCATGAAAACAGTTTGTAGAGTGTCCCCCTCCAGCCAGCTGCCCCTCGCCTTCATCCTGCTTGGTGAAGGTTTATTGCAGCCAGCTGCTTCATCCGAGAATGTTCCACTTCAAGCCCGGTTAACTTGACGTGTTTCAGCGCTGATCTGGAGCGGAGGCCCAAACCGAGCCAGTGGCGCAGTGTAAACATCCTCCAGCAGCAGGGGATTCACAGGGGGGGGGCAAACACCAACCAACGGAGCCACCACCCGACAGAACAACCCCCCTCGGCTCCACGCCTGACTGCAGGAGATGTCTTGCAGATGAACTCTTCACAAGACTTTCCATTGAGCTCAGACTGACAGCCTCTGTTTTCATCTAAACGTGTAAATGACTACAGACGCATTAAGCAAGTTCACGTCACATTATGGTAAAGGACATTTCCAGTGGGGCCGACTCACTGCAGCCTTCCAGCATACGTACATGCGGAGTGAGTCACAGCGCTTAAATCAAGTGTTCTAGTAATAGTTCGGTGAAGCTGTAGACTTTAAAGGTTTTTTGTAACTCATGACAGTTCTATCTTCAGGGGCCTTCAGATAGCTGTGCTGTAATTAGGTCTGCTTCATGCCTGGACAGAATGAGCTTGACCCATACACATGGACTGTTTCACTCTCCAGAAGTGATGTCTCTGAGGAGTGTCATCAGAAAAAACTTATGTCTTGGTTTGAGTATGTTTTAGTGAATGAAACTAAAATAAAACCTCCAGAGGGCCACTGAACTTCTTCACATTTGTTTCTACTTTCATGGTCTGTTTGCTGGGGGGGGGGGGGGGGGGGGGGGGGGGGGGGGGGGGGGGGGGGGGGGGGGGGGGGGGGGGGGGGGGGGGGGG
>JAOXYF010000001.1:3125309-3149904 GCA_028565775.1 Sternarchorhynchus goeldii | reverse complement strand
CCCCCCCCCCCCCCCCCCCGGTCAATTTGAATATCCGGCTCTGTTGGTGGATTATGACCAATGGAAGGTTTGTTTAGTTTAGAATTGGGCCTCATTTTTATTCCCTAAAAGTCTAGCTTTGCACCCAGAATGCACCAAGCAAGCTTGCCAGTGCTTCGATTTGGCCTGAAAAAAAGCCTAGCCGTATAATTACTGTCTCTGTAGACACGCCTGTCCCTAGATTGTGTTCTTTTTTTAGCCGTGTTCTCAATGGGAATCGCCAAACCCTTCACGCGTGGAGATGGCTGACTGACATGGAAGAAGTGTTATTTGAAACCACGATTCTGTGGACAATGCCTAGTGCTTCTTTCCTCCGGTCTTGTATTTCGTACCTGCCGCTCAGAAGCATGTGGATGTAAACTTTGGCCAGTCCCTAGGCTCTGTTGTTCCGTTCATGTTCAGGATGCCACATTACCTGGTCATCAAGTTCCTTCACCCTGTCTACAACCAGCTGTTTGAGTCAGTTCATGGCAGAAGGGGACTACTGTGTTAATAGAGTTCACTGTGTTCTCCTGTCAGTTCCAATGGCTCGGGGGGGCGGGGGTGTCTTCGGTTATTTCCAGAGTCCTGCGTGATGCAGCTGCTTCTGTCAGTATTCGTGTTGGGCGAGAGGTGGTGTGGGTGTATGTGCTCCCTCACAGCATGGGCCCTCTGGCAGTTTCCTCCACCCGAAGTTCTCGTTTGTTGTGTTAAAGGTGTCCTTGCTGTCCAGTTTTCACTCGGCAGGCACGAGCCGAAGTTCTTGCTTGCCCCTTTTCCGGCGTGCCCGTGGGAAATGCCTGCACTAGGAGTGGCTTTCCCAGAGCCCTCCCCCCCAGCCCTGCTGCTTCAGGAAGAGCAGAGGAAGTAATTCGAACTCCCTTTCTCGCTAAGAAAACAGCCCCCACTCAGGTTGGCTCACATGACCAGTAAGCTTATCCTCTCCTGAAGACTAGGACTTCTGTCATTATAAAAGTATGAGTAGCAAACAAATGTGATTTGGGGTGATTTTATAACCTAAACAAGCCTGTTGCAGTCATACTGTTGGGTGAAAACTTCGACTTACCAATTGGCATGTTCTCAGATGATTTCTTTAGCATTGTTTAGGAATATTTTGTTCCATTTGAGTAGCAGTGATTTTTGCATTAATCATGTGACTGTGTCATCAAGAACACTAATGCACACGCGTGTCCGGACTCTCTTAGCGGTACAGAGCTCCTTGACGGTTTACATTTCCCATCCACTTATGTTTATCCTGGACTGAAAGCAGATGTTCTTAATAAACATCTCCCTTCCTCGCTCCTCTCGCATGTTTTGTCTGCGTGACGGGGCCAGTCTAAATGACCTTGGCTCCAGCGGTACACCTAGGGGCCCCGGTCTGGCCCCGAGCAACTGTAAACACGGAGAAGCACAGCACAGGTCCACGTTCAGGTCCTCGTGTCCGTCCGCTTGCCTGTCACGTTTGGCGTGGGGGTGGGGTTTCTACGGGATCCTACGGGCAGCTGACGTGGAATTAAAACGGGGGATTATTTTGGGAATGGGAGCAAGGCAGCCAGATGACGGGAGTTTCCTTTGGCTGTGTGAGTGATGGGAGTGTCTGATATGAACGGACGTCGCACAGCGACTGACCGGCAGTGACAGACCGGCAGACTGAGCGGGACTGACAGACCCACAGAGGAGGACTGCAAAACTTCTCACTGTATTACACACGTATAGTTTGGGTTATAGGTAAGGGTACCCTAATCCCTGTCAGAGCGCTCGCTCTCTCTCTCGCTCTCGCTCTCTCTCTCTCTCTCTCTCGCTCTCTCTCTCTCTCTCTGCATGGGTGGATCCTTGAATCGATGAAAGCTGTGCAAGAGTACTAGTAGCAAAGGTGAAATGTTGGATACATTGCAGTAAGCTTGTCTGTAGTGAATTTGAGATTGTTTACGCTAGTGACCTGAGCCACTTCTCCTGTTTTCAGGTTGGGAATTGCCTGGCTGGCCATATGCCAGAAGGATAATAGGTGGTTAAACTTGTTTTATTTGCAAAATCTGCACTTTGTTTAACCTTTTGCGGCTTCGTCAGGGCGCCTTGTTTGTTTTTGGAAGACGTTGTTGTTGTTGTTGTTGTTTTTGCTTCTGAGACGTTCCCTCTTTCTCCCCCCCTGCAGACTGACCAAAAGCCGCCATCATTCTGTGCTGTAAGGGCAACCAAAAAATGTCTTCCAACGGTGAGCTGCAAGACGTTGGGAGCTATGGCAGCTTTTGGGAGGTGAGAGGCTCCTTTGTGAAACACACACACACACACCTTATACCCGAAGGAGTAGACAAAGCAAGTAATCTATCCTGGGCTTGCACTCCCAAATTAAACTACTGTAGAGTTTGACTGCACACATGGGCGGGAGAAATTGTGTGTGAGAGTTGAAGAGATGCAGTGTGGGAGTGAAGCCTCCACCCTCGCTACGAACGCACTTGCTCCAACTGGCAGCTGCCACCAGCGCCCCACTCTCCAGAGCTGCTGAATGGGTGGAGGCTGACTTCCAGGTGTTTGGGGGGGGGGGGTGGACTCTGCGTTTTGCCTGGATGCTTGTCAGAGCAAAGGCCCTTGGTTTCTGAGCATGCATGCTGCAGGTGACATGGGTCTGTGCAAGTTGTTGGGCTTGTCGGATTGAAATTGGTTCACAAGTAATTTAGTCCTAATTAATCGTGACGAGCTCAGTCGATACAATTCCGCTATGCTCCAAAAACATTTCTGCACCTGTTAATACCGTGAAACACAATCCTGTATTAGTTTGAAACCTTACAACACACCAGAACCGTCCCGTTCTTGCTTTCCTCTCTTTGAAAGCGTTTTCCTCTCTTTCCCTGTGTGTGTAGCCGGGCAACTACAAGCGCACGGTGAAGCGAGTGGACGACGGCTACAAGTTGTGCAACGAGCTGGTCACCTGCTTCCAGGAGCGCGCCAAGATCGAGAAGGCCTACTCCCAGCAGCTCTATGATTGGTCCAGGAAGTGGAGGGGCGTGGTGGAGAAAGGTGACTCCGCCTTCACACACTCGCGTTACCCACACAGATAACCGATAGCCCTCCACTGTCTTTTAACAAGGGGGGGTGGAGGAACTGAGGAGAACAGAGGAGAGGATGAAGGACAGGATTACCTCTCGCATGTGGTTTCACGTCAGTCGTTTCTGTCTTTAAATGCGTCAGGATCTTAGCAGGGCTCTTGGGTCTTAGAATTCCATACTACAGACCCATTTGGTTAGATACGTGGTTAGAGTTGTGTCAAAGGAGTGTCAAAGGAGTGTCAAAGATGTTTGCATCTATACGCAGTAACTAAGATCCTCAGAAGGGGGTGGCTTCCTTTTTGGGCCTCTTAAGAATACAGAAATTTAGATTATGGTAAACACCACCATGACAAACCTTGAAATGAGAGGGTCTGTTTTAGCACAAATGTAATAAGTGTTTTCTGGTTTGAGAAGAAAGTGTTTCTTTATTGGGAGCAGGATGATTATGGCTCTCCCTCTTGTTCCCAGGCCCGCAGTACGGCACGCTGGAGAAAGCCTGGCACGCCTTCATGGACGCGGCCGACAAGCTGAGCGAGATTCACATGGAGCTGAAGGAGCGGCTGATCAGCGAAGACAGTGAGAAGATCCGCAGCTGGCAGAAAGAGGCTTTCCACCGGCAAATGATGGGTGGCTTCCGGGAGACCAAGGAGGCGGACGAGGGCTTCCGGAAGGCGCAGAAGCCCTGGGTCCGAAAGCTGAAGGAAGTGAGCGCGCCCCTACCGCCGCCGCCTCTCGGAAAACCTTCTCCTCGGCCGGAGCGTCTGGCCGCTGACTGTTTTGCTCCCTTTGCCGGCAGGTGGACATCTCCAAGAAGGGCTACCACCAGGCCCGTAAGGAGGAGAAGACTGCAGTGACGCGCGAGACCCACGCCAAGGCCGACCCAACCAAGTCCCCGGAGGAGGTCCAGAAGTTCACGGTGCGAGTGGAGAAGTGCAACCAGGAGGTGGAGAAGGTAAAACGGGACACCAACCATAACCGGGCAACTCGCCGAAATATCGCTCCCTGCAGCTTATTACAGGATATGCAGGTTACCTGCATAATTGGTTATGAAATTGGTTATGAAATCGGTTATGCGGTTTGGTTTATTACATGGTCATTTGTAGCACTTCCCGATGTTATGAATGGATGCAAGAGTGGCGTGCTTAGTGGACTTTGTTGTGCTGACTGTGTGCCAGGGTGCACAGTGGGTGGAGGTGGAAATACCAGAGTTTCTGTGAACCCCGGGCAAGACGAGGCTTGTTCGGTAATCGTGCTGGCGACGAGTGTTGGGGCAGCCGTTGTTATGAATCTGCTTCGGCAGAAATCGGCATCGTAAGTTTATGGATGTGACTCACACCATAACATCCATGTGCCCTTTTAGTTTGGGTACATGCACAAGACTGCATTAAGACTGCAGGCCTGACCGAATCTTGGCAGAGACACCAATGCTAAAAACAATGCAGGTCTTTCATACTGTGCCCCAGCAATCCTCGGCTCTAGCAAACCCGTTAACCGTCTGTGTGTGTCTCGTTACACTCTTACACACAGTTCCTTTAAACCCATATGCACTGAAGTATTCACTTTTCCAGTAGATGGTCCCTGCAGCTGAGAATAACAGTAAATGGAAGAGTATCTTCCCTCCAATGCTTTCATAACAAAACAGAAAAACACCAGTCATTCCAACAGCTACTCAAATACAGGGAACATGGACCTGGAACAGTGTAATGGTGGCTGTCTGGTGCCTTCACGAGGGTTGTTTGTCCCGCCTCTGCGGCAGCAGGTGTCGGGTGGACCAGTTGGGGGGTCCCCCACCCCCAAGACTAGAACGATGGCGTACTTTCCTTCAGGACTGGTTCAGCCAGGCGGCGCTGAATTTACCCGCTCCAAAGCGAAAGTGTGAAATATCAAGCGCACCCCTCCCCCACTCAGTGAGGCTGGTGAAAAGTGCCAGGGGAATAAACACCCTGAAGCAAAGATGAAAACCTCTCACAGATTTGGTGCCAGGCAAAAAAAAAAAAAAAACTCAACAAAATAACCCAACAAAAGCACACCCATTGTGTTTGATTAATTCCCATGTTCAGTTTGGAACATGTTACTGAAGATATTATTTGGTAGTGAGCAAAAGGAGACTTGTTTTACTGCATTAATTGTCTGGGAACATAGTTACTCTGTGCCAGAACATTCTTGGACTATAGGGAAGCCCCCGTTTACCCCCAACTGATGATGCATAATTCAGGCCAAATTCCCAAAACCAAAGTCTAAATGTCTGCTGAATAAAATGTTAGGTTACACCTACATTGTGAAACGGTCTTGTTAAAAAGTTGTGAAGTACATTTTGGAGGAATTTATTTAGATGGCCTGCTTTCAGCTTGAGCCTTTTTTCCAAAAAACATGCAAACTTTTAGACACGATACTGAAATGTCGAGCAGAGTCTCAAAACTAGCGAACTTCAGTTCTGGCCAGGAATAAACCACTTCCCTCTTAGTGTATCATGTTGTACGTTGTACTGGCTTTTATCCATAGCCGTTTTGTGTGAAGCCCGATCAGATCACGATGAATTATAAAAAAAAAAACAGCTGTAAATGACATCCATGAGGGGAGGCGCGGGATGTGATGGAGAGGTGTCGTGTGTCGAGCGCAGGCGAAGGAGAAGTACGAGAGAGCCCTGGAGGAACTCAATCGCTGCAATCCACGCTACATGGAAGATATGGAGCAGGTGTTCGAGATCACGCAGGAGGCGGAGAAGAAGCGGCTGCTCTTCTTCAAGGACGTGCTGCTGGACATCCACAAGCATCTGGACATCTCCAGCAATGAAGGGTGAGCAGGGTGGCTCTCTCGAGGGCCGTGGTTAACCACATTTCGCAGCTGGATAGATCTGACGGAAAATCCTTGCTGGAAAGTGCAGCCTTTTCCCAGACTCCGTACAGCAGAATTTTAGTGACCCTCAGGCTCTTTTGATGGTTAACAGTGATGTATTTTACAAGCAGAAAATTGGTGCAAACACCCTCAAATTTTTAACTATTAATGTGTAGCTATGACTTTCTTTAACCACTGACTTTATCGTTGTTGACTTAAAAAGGAGTGCTAACCCTCTTGTTGTCCATTAACCAGAGCCTTTTGGGACAGAGGTTGAAACAAGGGTAATGTTTGTGGTTTGTAATGGCCTTTATTTGATGAGCCCACATTGATTTTTACATTGATTTGTTCTGTATATATGTGGATGTTACCAAAGTTCACGTCTGAGACAAAAACCCCCCCAAAAATCCCAAAATCCTGCAGCTGCTGTTTAGAACAACAGAATCCTTATTTTGGTGCCTGTAATTACCTGGTTGCTGTCGAGCTGTTGGTCCACCTGTGTAATTTGCACACAGGAATCTCCCATCTGATCCGCTGGGTTTGTTTAAGGTGTGTTGTCTTCATCCCGCCCGGTTTCCACAAAGGCCTGAGCAGTGACTCATGCCAACGAGAGAGTGTGTGTGTGTGTGTGTGTGTGTGTGTGTGTGTGTGTGTGTGTGTGTGTGTGTGTGTGTGTGTGCGTGCGCGCGCGTGCAGAACCAAGCGTTCTTAAAGCCTCTGTGGAAATTCTCCACTCAGGTTCAAGGCGTTGTACCGTGATCTGACCCAGAGCATCAACGCTGCCAACGACACAGAAGACCTACGCTGGTGGAGGAACACACACGGACCTGGAATGAGCATGAACTGGCCCCAGTTCGAGGTACAGCCTGAACTGACTCAAGTTTGTGTCGCGGTATAACCTGATTCCAGTTTAAAGTGAAGTCTAAAGGCTCCAGGTTGATATACATGATGAACTGGCACCAGTTTGATTTATAGTGTAAATAACCACCTTTTCGAGCTAAAATAAAATGCCCCCCCAAGCTTATGTAAAGTATAAATAACTTCCTAATTTGAGGTACAGATTCAATTTATCCCCCAGATTGATTTATAACATGAACTGAGGTGAAGAATCCTTCCGTTCCATTTCCTAGTTTAAATGTTTGTCAACCCTAAAGGTCAGTCGAGTATTTTTCCATCCATGAAGAAATGACATGATATTCCAGCGTTTACTTAGGCAGATATGACCTTTCCAGTAGGAGATGGAACAGTGCAGCTGTATGCTAGTGGCGACTCGCTGAGCTGTTTTAAGCCGTGAGCTCTGAGCACAGCGGGTCTCGGTGGTCCGAGAGTGAATGCGCTGTTGTCTGGGTAATGGCATACAAGTGGCTTCTGGAATGTAGGATCCTCCTTCGCTCTGCCAGAACTGGCTCCTCCCCTCCTGTCTCCTACTCTTCCCCAGCACTCCAAACCCGAGGAGAACACTGCCTCTCCGGCAACAGCACCGTACACCCACATGCACTCATGGTGGCTGTCAACAGCTTCAGCGTTTGTGTAAATGAAGCCTGTTTGTGTGTCATTGCACAGCTTCAGCATGTAAACACCACCCCCACCCCCATCCTTCCCACCCCTGCCTGAATGTGTAATGAAGCAGTAGGAGGTGCCCGGTTTTACTGTGACCTCTCCCTGCGCCTAAGCGTTTGGTCCAGAGGAGCCCTGAACTGTCCTCGTCTCTTCAGCACACTGGAGCTCTTTGTGCGAGACAGACCCTGACTGTCGGTAGCTCTGCAGTTCACCAAGTTGTCACACTGGATGTTCAGGATGTGGGGGGAGGGGGGGGTATCAGGCAGCTTTGGCGATGGGCGGGTTAATTTATGTATTTGCAGGTGGCTGTATTATTTGTGAAGCACTGAGGTGTGTGTGTGTGTGTGTGTGTGTGTGTGTGTGTGTGTGTGTGTGTGTCTCAGGAGTGGTCTCCAGAAGCTAACCGCTCTATTGGCCGCAAAGAGAAGAATAACCAAATTGACGATGTAGTCACCTTGACCAACATTGTCTCTGCTACGGAAGAAGCTCCTCCAACTCCACAGGACACCACCAGGTCTCACACCTCACTCACACACAGTTACTTATTCTTACATACACAGGCAGGCTATTTGTGCTTTGTTTCTATTGCCTTGATAAAGTACCTGATGAAGAACTTCCTTGCTCCATGCTTGGTTGGAGGTCTGGGATGGAACGGGTTTTCTGAACTGCTTGTTCAGAAGCTGTGGGAGGAGGAAGAGGAGACGGTGGTGCAGGCGTGTAGTTGAAGCGCTGTGTGATTACACCTGGTATAGCTGGGGCGGTACAAAGAAGGTGCAGCTGGTTCAAAAGCAAAACCAATGCTAGTTTCGTGTTTGTTAGCATTAAGGGAGAGCAGGGTTCAACCTGTACAACTTGTGAAAGGTCTCCTTTTCTGTCGTATATGGTGCTCGTTTTTGTGAGAGGTCATGTTTCAGATGCAGGCATTGGATGTTGTGTGTTTTTTGGGTTTTTTTTTAATCTTGGTTACTGTGGTTCCCTGAGGAGGTTTCTTCCTGCTGTAGTTGGAAGTAAAGCTAATTATTACAACAGCAGGTCTCAGGGGCTTACTCAGCAGTGTGTGTGTGTGTGTGTGTGTGTGTGTGTGTGTGTGTGTGTGTGTGTGTGTGTACACACACACGTGTGCTGTATGGGTGGTACAACATGAGCACACTCGCACCCAAACACACACATTCAGACAGAGCATCAGGAAAGCTTGAGTCTATTATTATGGATCCTGGCCACAGCATCCATTATTAGTCTGGTTTGTGTGTGACTCTTTCAAAACCCACAGGTGGTACGGAGGGGATGTCCACTACGAGAGTCTTGGTGACTTTTCACAGCGAACGTCAGTGAACGGACACTTCCTTGTGACCTTATCAGGGCATGGGTGGAGGGGGCATCAGACCAGATGCATTGTCAGCATTTACCAGTATATACACCTCTGATGGCTTCACTGGTGTCAGTTTAGAACCTGAAGTCCATTCCATAACTGGGTTGTTGAGTACTGCAGTAATTAGACTAAAGGACAGAAGCCTCTGTGCTGGTGCCCCTTGGGCTGTTGCTCTTTTCCTGAGCCAATCATTTGGGACCTCAGTTAGGATGGCCAGAGAACCGCTTCACTGTGCAGGAAAACATTGCTATTTGGAGACCTGCTTCCTTCCAAATGCTTGTCTTCGGTGACTAATTTCTGCTACACCACCAACCCTGATTAGGCCTTGCATGTGGTTACTTCCAGTGATTTATTAATGTTATATTTATCATCTTTGGGTGGGGGATGTTGTCTTTCATTCTTTTGTTGTCTTTCATTCTTTATTAGTTATTTTAATGTCTTTTAAACGGATCTTACATTGTTGGCTGTTAAACTTGTTTGTCTTTGACAGAGTGCCCAAAGACTACTCCTCGGACTGGTCCGATGAAGAGAGCCCCAAGAAGTACATAGCGGCCAACGGGATGGACGACGAGGAGGAGGTGGAGAAGGTAGCGGGCGTGCGCGTTAGAGCGCTGTATGATTACACTGGTCAGGAGTCTGATGAGCTGAGCTTTAAAGCAGGTATTAATCCCTACTAATGCTTTATTAATGGTCCATACGTGAACACACACACACACGCACACGCACACAAAAACAACTCATGCTGGCCGTAGCAAGCTGTGTTCGCGCACGCCTCAAAGCTTGCGTAGTGGCAGGAGTCGTCTAGACGGCTGTTCTTCTGCAAGACCAGAAGGTTGCTGATCGATCCCTCAATCAGCCGATCATTCTGATCGTCTGGCAGAAGGAGCGCCGAGCACAGCCAGACGACTCCGAGCCCGAGTGATTTGATGTGATTTGGGGTTTAAAACCCCCCCCGAGAGACGTGAAAGGACATCCACCTGGGTTTTCTCAGGACTGTTCTAATCTGTTCTAATGTAGATCTGTACAAAGTGTCCCTAAGACACCAGACTAGACATGTAACTTGATGGAAACCCTAATTTGTCCTTTTACCATCTTATCGTGTGTTAATGCACAGTATCGTTGATGCAAAGCATTGGAAAGCCGTTCGGAAAAGCATGCATTAACTTTCGATGATGAATGACTTGGTCTTCATAATGATAAACCTGTGACTACTTTACTGGCAACTACCAGTGAGAAATGCATGTCCCATGTTCACACTTGCGCAATATGATCTTCCATGTGTTGGGGGCGTCATATTTAAAATGATGTAGCTTTACGCATGCGTTTGAAATATGTGTGGAAAAAGCGAGACCACAACTTTGAGCCTAAACCGAACACCAATTTCAGGTAAGCAGACAGAGTCCAGAGTGGATTGTTTCTACGTACTTTCATGCTGAAGTGTACGCGGTCTTAAATATAGCAGTTTGTTTATCGATTTGATTTGTGATGACCATAATGAACTTGATTTGTTTGGTTTTTGTTCAGTTTTTTTGCTCGTTTATGAACAAGACGTTGATTGAACAGAAGAAAGATTTAATGCGCGTTGGACCGCAGTTCTCTGTTTTGGGAGAGCACCCTAGGAGACTCTGGAGCACCCAAAAGGATACAGTGAAATCAACCTTAGACTAAACGGGGAAAGGGTACAGATCAAGTAGTACCCCCACCACCCACTTAATTTGAGATTTATTTTTATAGAAGTAAAATATGTTTGTATTTCCATTTCTATAAATATGGTGTATCAGGTGTAAGGCTGGAGAGTAATGGTCCACTGTTACCATGCTTGATATGTGTGAGCAATATCCCAGACCATCATTGGTGAGTGTCATAACCCAGGAGTGATATGTTATATGTGTAAACTCCAGCATCAGTCATCCCAGACACAGCCGTAACACTGTACCAGCGTTACACGCGGCACCATGTAGGCGTCGCTGCCGGGTGGAGAACCGTCTGCTCTCCAGATGGTGTCCAGCCCACACTAGTCCTGTGGTCAGAATCTGAACAGTGATGATTTTTCACTGGCTGGCCAATTGTGCATTGCCCACAGATTAGATTACAGTCTGTAACTGTACACCTATGAAATGCACAAATGATGGGGGGGTGCTTAATAAAACGTAGCTTGTAAGTACCAGTGGAAGCTGTTTTTCTGTTAAACTTTATGGTGTGTTGTCTTCCTGGTAATTTGTTTCCTGTGGATTTCTAAAATACCGAAATTAGTTTTTGAAGGGTTTGTTGTTCTAAAGTTACCAGAGCAGAATGCCAGAACCTCTTGGGGGTTGTGGACCAGTTGTTTGGCTTCAAGTATCATTCATATTCTCCAGAGGATTCATTGTAACCATGATCTTCTCTCTTCATGTAATGATAGCACCATGATTCATAGCACAAGCTCCTGTAGCAGAGTAAACAGTGACAGTGGTCCAGTACATCTGCCACCTGGTGGTGACTTTGCACATTGACTGTTTTACCCACCTAGTATTCAAATGTTATTTTCCAGACATTGTTTAACAAGTAGTGGTTTGCTATGGAAATAAGAATAATCGGTGCCATTACTGGTGCGTTGCAGGTGACGAGCTGATGAAGCTCGAAGAGGAGGACGAGCAGGGATGGTGTAAAGGGCAACTGGAAACCGGCGAGGTGGGCCTCTACCCTGCTAATTACGTCCAGGTCATTGGTTCATGATGACCGGCCCCGCCCATGGGCGACGCCCACTACTCCTCCTCAAGGAGGCCACGCCAAATGGAATAAAACAAAAAAGAAAAAAGGAAAAAAAAACAAAAACCCCCCAAAATGGAAGTTGTGGCAGTGGCACCCACAGGAAGGCCACACCTCCCCAGAGCTATGGAAGCTCAGAGGTTCAGAACTCTTCTCGACAGGCCGGAGCGATTAGGATCACGCTGCCATCCTTCACCCAGATCCTTCCGCGTTTGTCAGAGATGCTGCCAACACAGTGCCTTGATTGGACGATGTCGGGGAGGGACGTGGAACAGAGCTGGAGGTTTCCCAGTGGTACCACCACAAGCATGCAGGAACGCTGGGCCTCTGGGTTTCGCTAACGCATCGTATGGAGAGAACACGGGGCGTGGAGATTACTGGGAGAGCAGATCACTATAGTAACTGATTTCTCGCACCAGCCTCTTTTTGTTTTGGTTATTGCGTTCAAGTATTTATTTTTGACCAGATCAAAATTTGCTTCACTTTTCTCTGTATTCGTATCAAGTCTTTGACAGATGTATGTTGATGTGTGCATATCCTTTTCTTAATCATGCATAGCAATCAAGGACAATTAGGTTGAACTTGGGATGAATTTAGCATGAATTTCTTTGAATATTGTTGGTTGGGTATGCACAGATGCTAGTTATAAGTCCTAAGAAGATTCAGTAGGGTACCTGGTATCGACCACAAAGCACATGCAATTTTCTAATCTTTCATAGCATTGAGAATGGTATTTTTTCATAGATTAATGTGAATTTGTACAGAAAAAGAAATATTAAAATCAAAATGGGTAGAGGGTCTTTATCATTTTTTGAATTTGAAATGTCAGTGATTTCTATTTTTGGAAAGAAATTCCAAAATCAAATAGACCTTTTAAGTTTTTAAATTTATTTTCAGTTTTTAATTAGAGACTAGGCTTCCTTTTCCAGCCAAACTTAACAGACTAAAGAGAAATGACTTTGAGCAGTGACTTCTTTGACTGGCGGTTTGCAGAGTAGGGAAGGTCTGCATGTGTTTGTATCTGTATTTGTCTACCTGCTAAAACTGTGTGTGTCCAGAGAAGATATTTCTTCTGTGGGTTAGAAGAATTAATCATATTTGATGTCCTGACCTCCAGAGCTCTGAATAAGGACTTCATTATAAATACTGGAACATCCTGTACTAATCGATGTAAAAAATTAAAATAAACACACATGAACTGTTGTCTTCATCTGTACTGTGTACTGGTTTAATTCTCTCTGGAATATTCTTGAAAATTGGTGATTGTATCAAATCACCTTAGTGCACACTTGGAATGGTTGTCACATTTAGGAATTTGAGAGGTCACAGTGGCAAAATCACTAGCACTGTGTAAACACACAGTTCACCCACCTTTTGCCAAGACTGTAGGGGTCGAATAATCACTTTTGATTTTGAATGGTTTGGTCTCATGGTCAGAGGTTCTAAAACAAAAACAACTCAAGTTCAAAATAACAATTTTGACTATTTCTTAATTTTCACCATCAAGGAAAGGAAACTGTAATAACATCATGTCTCTTCCAAAATACAAAGAAATTCATTTCATTTTGAATGTTTTTTTTTGTTTTGTTTTTTACCAAACCTTTTTTAATATATTGTTTGCAAATCTTGTGTTTTGTAACTTACCTCAGTATTCACAGTATTTTTGTCTTTTACCTCAAACCCCATGACAGTGTTGGTTGTAAAACCACATATGTCCTTATAAATGTATTTAGAGCAAATATCAGAATTCTGTTTTAGAACCTCCTGAGATATTTACTGAAGTTGAGATTTGATGACCGCTGGTTAGTTTAAAAATGTATTAATGGAGCATTATCTGAATTTAAATGAGACCAAATCTGTTTTGCAATGTTGTCTTTAATACTTTTGTTCTTCCAGTGCTACACAAGTACATTTTCTACACATAAATGTCATTTCTACAGAAACAAGAATATCAAGTGTATTCTTTCAGACAAGTTCATCTGAAGCATACTGGCCTGAGCTTCCCCACAGTTGAAGAGATACAATGTTATCTTAGGAACCTAAGCCATCCTGAGCTGCTCTTGATATCTTTATCACAGAGACCAATCTGGCCCCAAACTAAGCTTCAGGAGTTACCAAAATGTTGTTTTTTTGAGCATTAAATGAATGTTTAAATATTTATTGAGTCATATTTTACTAAATCTGACTGGGGAAGACCTATCTAACAGAATTACAAAAATGCTGATTTTGATTTCAAATCTATTGGACCTACATACTAAAAGGTGCTAAGAATGTTCTTACTTCTACAAACCAGGACAGCAACCGTCTTAAGCTAAATAATTTGAAAGGGTTAAATACGTTCATTCTGCAGCCAATTACAATGTTGTGAAGTGTATAGTTCCAAAGGCTGCAAAAGCTGCAGAGTGAATCCAAGAGATACTTGGATACTTGGTACTGTTGGAACTGCACCAGTACCAGTGAGGGTTCCTCCTTTGCAAAACCGGCATACTACCAAGAGTACGGCAGAACATGTTTACAAATGTTTCTGATCTGGACAAGGGTGTGTTGATATGGCACCACCAATCCTGCTAAGAATACATGAATCAGAATAACATCATTGTTAACTGGTGACTACCTAGCTTCTGTCCTTCCTTAACCACGTCCACAGCTAAACTAATCTAGCTAAAATCAAAATAAGAATGTTCCCTCATGCACTGTGTGCAGATCTGTTCCAGATTAAAGCAGGTCATACCACAGGAACCAACATGTAAGAAGTGTGCTGGTGTAGTTGGTCATACATGAACCATGAGCAGGGTCTGGTAATCCTGGTTGTTCCACATAACCGATTCAACATGACCTCCTTCAGGCTACGTTCAACTATGTTCATGGAGACCCACATGTGATCCACCTTGCTAACATCCTCTAGATGTGGTAACAAGAGTGATACATGCGAACCTGACTGAGGATGTATTAATGAGCACAATATTATACCACCATATCTTTATCTAAAATAGGCAGTGTGTGGCCATTTTGTTACCTGGTCTGACTCAAGTATCAGATGATTATGTTGAGCGTTCCACTGTAATCCTGTTTACTTTAAAGGCAGTACTTCTTCATGAAGATATAGTTTGGCAGGTTGCCAACAACTCCCAAGACCAAATCCATGTGTCCCAATAGACCTCACCTTTAATTGGGTAAGAATGGTGGCTAAGGAAAAGTCCTACCAATGGCTCGAAAAAGCTGGTTTGAAACACAGCACAAAGGGACTAATCATGGCCGCACAAGAACAAGCTCTAAATACAAGATCAATAGAAGCTGGGATCTACTCCACCGTAATGTTGTGCTCATTAAGATTCAGAAGGGAGCTTGTCTGCACAAGACTGTTTTTTTATTATTACTTCGCCTTTATAGCTTAACGTCAATACTTGTCTGAGGGAAGTTCAGGATTTGTTCCTGGTTCCTCTGCATTTAGTCATTGCTTACAGTGGTATACTGGTAAAAAAAAAATATTTACTGGATCACGTCAATGCCATAATATATCAAAACTCGAATGGCATGTCTGTGATTGGTTAGAATGTTTACTGGACACAGTGAATAATTCAGAGGTCTTATATCTTGAACCCCTCTGTGATAATGAAAGAATGCATTATGCATGTTTTTCCTCTGGACTACCTAGAAAATTGGAAAACACAGATGTCAACAGTTTAAAAAAAAAAAAAAATCAAACATCTCTGCTCTACTTGCAAAGCGCAAATGTGCACACGTGCAGCGCAAGATAGATACTTTATTGATCTCATTACGTTGTGTGCATATGTGCAGACAATGACGGATATAAAACAGCTCCTTTATCACATTTTGTATTGTACAACAGTAAATTCATTCAGTGCTGTGGGACTCCAGTCAATTCCAATTTCCGATCAAAAGCTTAAAGCTTCAGAGTTAAAATATCTGTTCAATATTGCATATACAATTTATATATAAACTCTTTTAGTCAAATCTGTGATACAAACAGTAGTAAACAAAAAAGTAATTTTTGTAAACAGCATGGATTCACATTATGCGTATTTAAACTCACTAAACGGATGTTTTTAAAATCGTACCTGAGTTACGGATCGCAAACAAACTGCTGCAGTAAGTCATTTTTAATTACGCTTTTCAAAACATAACAATTCAAAAGTTAAAGTGCCTTGCATTTGGCCGAACAGTTGGTTAAACCAACCCGACATCAGATAATGGACAAAACCGGCCGAGCATTTGAACAGAGGACTGAAAAAAGTCGCCGGAGGTCACGAAAAGGATGATAGCAGAGCTCTTAAATGTTCACAGCACACCGACTTTTTTCGCCACGACATCAGCAGTGTAGTTCTGGTTACACGCGCGCAGGGAGCTGATAAGTTCGTCCACCTTGGCGTCCGCTTTGCGCATCTTCTTCCACTCTTTGATCAGCTCTCTGATCTGTTCCTCCAGGTTGCGAGGATGTTTCTCTTGTATGCCTTCAAGCTTGGCATCGCTGATTCCCAACCTTCGTGCAAACTGTATATACTTCCTCCCCAAATTATCAACCAGTACCTCCGTGGCACAGCAAATTTTTTCTACAAAAGACACACATGGCTCATATAAACACGAAGCAAAATGAACACTGTGAAGGAATCAAAACGAGAGAATTACGGAACGGCAGTTGTCTAGGTCATTTATGTAGCTTTAAAACAAGTAAAAAAAGTTAATTGGTATTTTTGTATATTAGTAATAAAGAAAACGTGCATAATAGAGTAATATAACATGATACCATATCCTCCTTTATATTTTTATATAAAATGTTAATAGTTTGGCAACACAAACTGATCCATTTTTCCAAATCAGTTTAACCTGTTTGAACTATTCATCGGCATTGTGAACCGTGGCGTTAAATGCATGCTAATTTGACACATTAGACCTATGTAAAGGTAAAAAAGAATTAACCTTGCTCTGTTTCATCTGGTAGTTCGTTGACGGTCGCTTGTCTTTCATAGTTGTCGATTATTTCAACTAAAGACTCCTGACCGATGCCAGTCAGAAGACTACGCAAAAGTTCCGTATTGTTAGGCCCAATTTCGGCCCTCTCAATTAAATGCTCAAACAGTTGTATTCCTCTTTCGATCCCTTCGGCTTTTTTCTTCCCAATTCTCTCTTTGCACAAAAATTTTAGGCTCGAAATGTCATCAGTTCCAAGTTTATCAGATATTTGCAACAACATAACATTAAATCGATCCATGACTTCTCCGTGTAAGCCAGTTGAGGTCTAACTCGATGTAACAACTTAGCTAATGTCCAACAAACGCTTTCGAAAGTCCTCGTTTCAAATGTTCAGATTGTAGACTGTAGTTTCGTCTTGCACTCGAGTCCGCTAAACTTAAACTTAAGTAAAAAAAAGTTACAAAATAGTAAATCTTGTGTATAATATTCAAGAAGCCAAATGCCTTATGATTGACAAACTGAAACCGGAGGGGTTCTCTGTATCGTTTTCCTGTTTGACGGTCCATCCTTACCTTAAAGTGACAGTAACACACAACCCAGCGCGTTAACCGCAACAGTAAATAAAAATCTCCCGGATTTTGTTTAGAAATTTGCTTCAGGAAATTCATGCTCAACGGGTCCGCAAATAAGATCAAACTAAAATACTTGATCAGTCTACTTGTTCTGCTTCCTTAGCCACGTGCAGAACAGGCCTTTTGGGTTATTTTCAAAGATGACTGTGAGGGAGTTCAACAATATTACAGAATGTACACTAGGCCTTGATGCGGGATAACACCACCAAACTCTGCATTTGTACGACACTGTCAAAACACTTAGCGACCATACAACTGAAGCCCTTAATATTATGGGTGTAAAAAAAAAATCCTTTCTTTGCTTCTTTGAGGTAGCTTTGGCATTATCTTGCTATTTAAATACAACAAGTATATAACAGACTTGATAGTCGATGTTTTCTGTTTTCATTTTAATTTTTAAGACATGAACTGAGGTTTAACCACAGTGAACCACTAGTGATGAAAGGAGTACAAAGGTTCCATCATGAGAGGACAATCATGCAGGACACAGTAACATTCCAAGTTGGTTCATACAAAGTCAGGGACTTAGAAACAAAGGACTAGTAAATCATGAAGGAAAAACACAGGATGGGCAAACATAAAGCTGATTCAATAAAGATCAGAAAGTCAGCTTTATTACACAAAATGAATTCTGTTTTGCAGTCAATTTGCAGTTAAAGATCAAAGATCAGTTAACTGCAAAGAGTTAACTTGCCTGAATGTGGCAGATTTGCACGATTGCCATAATTTTGGAGAAGCAATTCAAAATGAGACTCCAGGGTCATTTCTTCCTCAAAGCTGCTGTACATCAGTACACCATATAGTCACGTAGCGGTGCATAAAATGTTACCATTCTGTATTTTAGTCATGATGGAACAAAACTCCTCTGTCAGCACGAAAATATCCCAAAGAATAACAGGAGTTCAAATCCAGTGCTATACTCGAGGAGTTTGAAGTGAGCAGAAACAAAATGTTGTGAGTTCAAACATAAAATACATATCATATTTGACTTTAGTTTAGAGTTTAGATAGTACTATTTCAATAGTATAAAACTTCTCCCTAGTGTTATAGAATAAAGTTTCCCAGAACTGCAAAATCACTTTGCTTGTAATGCACATGCACAATATTTTAAATTGATTATGGTAAAAACAAACAAAAAAAACAGCTTCACAGGTGTGGGAGTGTTGTGTTACTGAAGAATACCATTAAACATCTCTAGATCTAGTTTTGTTTACGCATACAGTTAATTTCCAGGAGAAATAAGGCCTCTTCAGCTGTACCTAATGTTGTTCTGTTAATTGTACCTCAGAAAAAAAAAAAATCACATGCTTATATTTCAGGCTTCATTATTTTTTTTGGAAAGCCAGAGTAGTGGAATTATTAAATGAGGATCATGCAAATGGTGAATGTTATTTTTTCCATCCCAGCTAGACTGGCACAGAAGACAGGAGTTCCTAGACGAGAACTCAGATGAATGTATAATATAGTCAGTGGTAAGCCTCTAATGTTTACTCATAAAAAAGGATTCCAAAATATCCAATGACGGTTGACATTCATCAGTCATGATCTGAATTCTCCTGAAAGGTTGTTATCACTACCAAACATAATATTGCACAGAATGTCACTTTATAAAATAACTATAAACAAATTTTGAACAACTTTGAAAGTCATAATTAGGACCTGGTGGAACAAGTTAAATCTCTTAGACGATCTTAAAAAGCTTTCATATTTGCTGGATACATAGTTTAAATAAAATCCATATAAAATTCAATAAAATGTTACCTATAAATGCAAAGTCAATATTAACACAAACTACATTAAAGATCAGATTTTCCGCATTACACACACAGTAAAATTACTCCTCACAGTCTGTTTCCAAAGCCATCAAAACTACACAATTTGCATATTAATAAAACAAAAACTACTTCCCTGCTATTTTTTTCCAGTTGTTTAAAGTAACAAACTGAAAAAAACAAGCCAAGCTGCAAATGTGAGAGTAAGATGGCTGCCTTGTAACATCCTTTGCTCTCTGCCCCTGGCACCGTTGAGAACGGCCTTTAGGTAGCGGTATGGTTGGACTGAAGCCTGGTGACTGCACACTCTGATTTGGAATGCAAACAGCGCCCCCCTGTGTCTGGGGACTAGCAGTCGCTTGCCTGTGCGTGCGAGGGAGGGTGGGTGCGGGGTTGCAAGAGACTTTCTGAGCTCTGCCTGTTTCGCAGGAGCCTTTTCCCCTGCTCCTCCTTCATGAACAGCTCCACGATCAGGTTCTTCTCCTTGTGGATCTGCAAGCTGATGTCTTTGGGAATGTCTGGGATCAGCCAGTCTAAAAAGTCAGTCATCAGCATCACGACATTCTGGGCAGACAAGACAAAGAGCGAAGCTCGTAACTGCAGCAACAGGTGGCCAGTTCTGAAATCACTGGGAATACAACGATGCCGACGCTTCGTCTGAAACTGGGTTTTAAATCACTGACCTGAAAGATGATGACAAAAGCCAAGCGTGCTGCCAGAATATTCCAAAATTCTCTCGATAATTCATACGGAGTGTTTGACCACGGGGGATCTCTGTAGTCCTTGTACCTAAAGAAAACGTTCACAGTATGAACGCCACAGCTTGTACAATGCTGAGACACTACGGAGAACCTCTATGTGCTACTCTGACCAGCACCTGCAAATCTGTACTTTGTTGCCCATATGCATGGACTCTAGAGGGTCCGTGTTGTGCTTGAAGTCACTGACGTTGAAATAGGAGAGGGAGTGGTTGACGAAACCGTGCAGAGTTCCATCAGGACTGTACACGTACTGGTACACCAGACGTGGTATGAAATCAGACGTGAAAGCAATAACGAACGCCTGGAGGGAGAGGTTGCACAATCAGATCTCTTGATTGCAAACATTAAACCAAACATTATCCCACTTTTGGAAGACTGTGGTTTTAGAGTGCAATTTCTAGAATAGACACCACACCGCAGTTAATAAACGATTTAATCATAAATGTCACCCGAGAGCATATTCTGACATACATTTTTATCAGCATGTGCACACAGAATTTTGAAATTGAGAACCTACATTCACAATGACTGCAACTTTGCTTAGGCCTCTCAGAAGGTTGTACCAGATACCTAGAAAACAGAGACTGGTTTAAACAAACGGAACATCACGCTCATTTTTGAGTGTTGAAATTCTCGTTTCGGTTATTAAATAGATGTGACAATATCAGTATGTCACCACAAGGTGGTGATAAAATATTACGCCGAAATTTCCCACCCAGCAATACTAGCCTGCTTCGAAAATGACTCCAGATTGGCAAGAAACATAAACCTGATTCAATTTGTCAAAATAAAAAACTTTTGGAAAAGTAAAAGGTAAAAAAATCATCTGAGATCATCATAACTACTGAAAATTTAATGAGCAGAAAATATAATTTATGGCTGGACACTGACATGAGGGAAGCCCACATGCTGTTGAAACATTTATTGCAAAAGCTGTAATTGTAGCTTGAGTTTGCAAATTATGTGGCTAATTCACCTCATGCTACCATTCTTAACAAGTGTTCACCAAGAGACAAGGCTTGGCGTGTTCCCAGTGACCAAATGACACAGAGCTCCACATGATCTCTCCAATCGTCATCCTCACCTGAAAAACCACCAGACAGAAGCGGAGTACAAGCACTAACCGATGTCTTTGGCTCGAGCAGCAACGGGCCGCCTGAACTCGGTGACGAACTTCTTGGCGTCGAGGCGGATCTCGATGACATTGTTGAGGAGCGCAAACAGAGGAGCCAGGGGGAAGGAAGCCACAAAGAGCGTCACCATCCCGTACTGGATAACTAGAAACAGGGTAAAAAGAACACACAGGGGCAAACGTTTTCTAATGAACTTCCTTCAGATGAAGGCGTCGTTCCCAGATCTGCGTGTTAAGCAGGGCTAAGGAAAGAATCTGACGGTTTGGGCAAGTCTCCAAAATATTCGTACGTGTATCAAGGGCTTGGATAAGGCCCAAGAAATAATCATCAACGATTTTTTCAAAGACTGCAGGGCACATGTGAAACTTTGCGTCCCGAAAAGCTTTCCACAAGCAGCGCTCTTGCTGCTGTGTTTGTCGCTAACGAGCCAAGGCTGCGCGGAGGTAGCAGCGTGCAGGGGCCGAGAGCGTCGGGCGGAGGCACGGGGCTGAGGGGGTGGCTTATTAATGAGTCTGCACCAGAACTAAAGCTCGTAATGTCAGGCCCCTCAGCCGGGCTCCCCCGCCCCCCTCCGGACCCACAATGCCTTGCTGTGAGCCGAACAGCAGCCCACGCAACAGAAAGACAAGGGAAGCCGAGAGGGCACACCAAGAGCTGCTCCATTACACACAGCTGGTAGCAGGCAGACAGCTCCCACTGTCTGGGGCTGGATTAGGTAACACCACCCAAATCCACTTTAAATGTAGAGAGCAAGCGAGGACAGATTAAAGACGAGATGGTGTGTGTGGTACACACTTCTGGTTCGGGCCGTGTACTTAAACGGCGTATGCTATTAGTGATTAGCATCCCTCTATACTGCATGGGAAATTTTACAGAGGTTTCAAATGACTGAAAAAAACAGTGATGTTAATCATCGAAGGAGAGAATGAGAAGAATCTAAGAATCTTTGTTTCGGTTGGCCACCATTTCAGAGTAGTAAATGTAGCTCCTGTGTGTGTGTGTGTGTGTGTGTGTGTGTGTGTGGGCAGGTCATGACTCACTCATCTCCATATACTCTGGATTGAGGCCAACATAAGGGTTGAGAAAGAAGTCCTTCTGATGGCAAGCGAGTGTTTTTTGAATCTCCTCTTCCTCTTTAGAGTTGTGCTTCGACTTAAGACGGCGAATCAGTTTCTTCAGTTTACTGTAACAGATCCAGACAAGAGCTGTGTTGATTTCAATACATTCTTGAACAGAATAAAATGAGCATTTGAAACATCAAAATGTAATGCAGTGTCAACAATACACCCATTGGTCTTTTCTGAGCGTCCTTGTTATGCCTTATAAGGTTTTTATTTTTATTTTTATTGGATGATCGATCACTATTTTGCACAAGTATATGCTACTTTGAAATTTTTTGTTCTAAAAACAAAATTTGTATTTTTTTTCTGAGTGAAACCAATCTATGTGCTATATAATTAGAGCTCTGTAGAACCAATACATGGTTTATGTTAATTATCGAAAATCAAATTAAATCTATACTGAATCATTATTAAAACTTATACTTTTATTATGCGTCAGCTGGCCTGGACTGACTCCGTCCTAGTGCAGGGAGATAATTCCTAACAACACTTTGTTTGGGAAGGCGTTCGTTTAGGCTGTACTCACGGAATGCCGATCTCAAACAGGTTGTTCTGGATCAGCTGCTTGCCAAGCATGGTGATACACAACTGAATGCACAGCTCCATCAGACAGCCCGCATGAGCGCACTGCAGCGCGGGGCGCCACGGGAACATCCGAAGACCAGACACAACGTGATAACATAGTTATCTCCCAACACATCAGTGTTACGCTAGTGGCACACACACAAAACCCCACCTGCTCTCCCGCCGTGTTTTACTGAGGTACCGCATGCAGGTAGGTGTATGCTTTTAGACGAACAACATGACCGTCTACTCAAGTCAATGTCGAGTCGGCTCAAGTGAGTGCCGATATAGAAAGGTGGTCTTGTGCACTTAAAATGAATCGGCTTGAACAAACGCCTACCTCCTCCATTCGGTAAGACCCCACGACATACAGATAGTTGCCTGGTCTGCCAACAAGCCTGAGGATATCAGAAAGAGGAAGGTCAAGGTAAGATCTCCCTTACCACCATTCTAATGCAAGTGTGAATTTACATAACAGGTCTTATTGCATGAGTGCACAGTATTAAGGGGGGGGGATTGTACAGGGAAATCGCAATTAAACTACAAGGACCATATGAAGTATGGCTGAAAATAGAACACCCCTCCCCCGCTGCGCAGAGAAGCGGCAGGTCGTCGCTGACCAAGGCAGACAGTAGAGAACGTTCTCACCTGCCTCTGAAGAAAGCCAGATAGACGATCGGGGTGAAGGCGTTCGCAAACTTCAGGACGAACGTCTTGAAAATCAGCCTCTCCTCGAAACTCTTGTCCGTTTTGGGCACCTCTGTCGACAACCCAGACAGAAATACCTCCGTCAGCTGTTGTTGTTGTGGTGGTGGTGAGTGTTTGAGTCAGGTCAGGAAACACAAACTCACCCAGCACCGTGAGCCAGTGCGCCACCACTCCATAGACCTCATCCATGATGATGATAGCGACGAGGTTGATGATGGCGGCCGTGGTTTTCACGGTGGCGCGGATGTTGGAGCGGAAGGTGGAGGCCGAGCTCATCTGCAGGGCTGTCGTGATGGAAATCCGATACAGAATGACTCCGAGCACGATCGCCACGGTTACAAGAATCTGTACCAAAAACACAACAACAAACAATCTGAAATCCAACAGAGGAAAGTCTCTAAACTCTGCTTTCTATAAGAACAAGTAACACTAGCAGGGAATTGAAGACAGAATCTGTACGACCCATTTAATTAAAAACACCTACCTTGCATCTACGCTCATTGGTCACTATTAAGTACACTGATATTATAGATCCATTTATATGTGTACAACTATAGACTGCAGCAGCACTGCTGGACAGATCTTATTTGGGTGATGGATTCAGCAGACACTCTGAAATGCTAGTGGAACGAGATGCTAATGGAACGAGATGCTAATGGAACTGCTAGTGGTTAAGATTCAAAAACATATCCAGCAGTCAGACCACTGATGAAGGCCTGGAAGATGGAGGATAAACCACACACAGCAAAAGATGGACAACAGTCTCCAACTTTTCACCTAGCAGATGTTTCTAATAACTAAATGCTGTGGGATGTACCAAAGACAGAGAGCTCCCATACCATAAACACCATCATGATGAGAATGGTCATGTAGGCTGGCATCCTGTCTTTGCATGTCAGCTTGTGGTGTTTGGCCTATAGAAAAAATGCACAAGATCTATTTATGTTCCATTGCACGCGTGTACACACACACACACACACACAAACGCAGTAGTCTGGAGCTGATTCACGGCTGCACCGTCTGTCATGGCCGTCATCCAGCAGGGCTGTTCGGTGCTCTGACGGCAGACACGGAGATCCCACAGCTCAGGCGAGCAGAGCAGTGGGTTCTTGTCATGACTCACTCTCACACACTCGCATCTCAGTTCAGAACACATACAGCAGGGTCGGCATGTTCGCCCTGCTTGTGACCCAGAGAACCGGCAGGGCTTCCTTGACCACGAGAGCCGGCAAACACCGTGGCAACGGCCGTATGGGTAAACGTTATACGATGCTACCAGCCCAGCAGTGTTCAGAAGAGGTGACCGGTGTCGGCCAGAAGAGGATGGGGGGGGGGGGGGGGGGGGGGGGGGGGGGGGGGGGGGGGGGGGGGGGGGGGGGGGGGGGGGGGGGGGGGGGG
>JAOXYF010000001.1:3097536-3125209 GCA_028565775.1 Sternarchorhynchus goeldii | reverse complement strand
TCGCCCTTGGCTTGCTCACTGGGGGCTTGGACTCGGACATTTGTAAAGCTGCTTTGAGACAACGTCTGTTGTTAAAATAAATAAACTTGAACTTGAAACTTGAACTAGAAGAGGAGTTAGTAGTTGTAGAAAGGAGGAGGTTGAGAAGAACTCATATGCAAAAACCATGGACGCTGAAGGACAGAAGTAAATGGGACCCCCCTGCCGAGTCAGAGTTTACCTTAGAGTTTTCCTTCTTCTGCTTCTTCTGAAGGACGTGGAACTCGTACTCCGCTCGCGGGTGGTCCTGGAGGAGACGAGCACAGCTTCAGAAAATGCGCGAGAGCTTCAGTACACTATATCGTACACAATGTTTATTGCTCAGAGCATCCAAAGGTGAGGCCAGAGAAAGGGCCAAACGCAGACAAGGACGCAGTTAAGCTGGAAGGTGTGATTAAAGGTTTGTGCAAAAGCATCGCGGTAGCACTGAGCGAGCTCGCACTGCATGCGGTGTTTAGAATGTAGCCTCTGGTAGCATTACAGCAACGTATTCATTCTGTGCTGAGCATCATTCCTCTGGTTGTGATTTTCCTTGTCTGGCACTAATGATGCCCTGAATGAAAGATAGTGGAAAGGGTGCAGTTTTGGACCTCCAGGAAGACCACAGGAGAGGGCAGGAGTACCTCAAACACCCCGCACTCACATGTGAAAATGGGCATGCACACATGTGTGCACACACACAGACACGCGCACACACACACACACAGACACACAGAATCGGACAGGAAGATCTAGACTGGGGGATTTGGTAATGATTTGGTAAATGCACAATTAGAGAAGTTCACAATGAGACAAGCTAGACTTTTAAGACACAGATAATGGTTTATTGGTATGCAGTAGTTAAGAGTGTGTTAGAGAACATAAACGTTTTGTTTTAAAGTCCAAACCTTATGTTCCTCCTGTACAAAAACACATGGATAAAAAAAATCAGTACTAGAGCAGACAAAAAGTACTCCAGGGTAAAATCAATCGCTGAAAATGCCAGCAACCCCCCCCCCGAGGTCACAGAATCGTTCTTGGGTTCAATTTTCCGACGCTTTAACAGCGAAGCGTTCGACTAACCTCTTCCTCCTCGAAGCCCGTCAGGCCCCAGGTGTAATTGAGCCTCATCTGCCTCCTCTTCCAGTGTTCCATGAACATGGTGGCTGCATCACACACACACACACACACACACACACACACACACACACACACACACACACACACACACACACACACACCATTTAGTATCAGTTTCAGCATTAATTAATAAGACCTTTACGTTGCAAATGTACATTAAACTGAAAATGTCAATAACTCATTAAACTCTGTTGGTGCGTGAACCAAAACAAAGAGAAAGTAACTGGAGTCCAAAAGGCAGGATTCAGCTCAAAAGGTTCGGATTTTTAAGAAGCTCAGGCAAAGGATGAGCCATGAATCTGAGAGTGAAGAGGGACAAGGTATTCACAAAGAGGACAGAGAGGAGGGAGAGAATGTAGAAGAGAAAGGAAGAGCACTTTTTTCGTTGGCACAACTAATGATCAAAAAGCACAACATCAAACATGCTTCATAAAAGGGAGAGTGGATCAGAAAGCGGCCTACCCCAGAGCGCCATAAATATGGAGAAGAACACGGTGGCGCTGTTGTCGAACAGGTGGCTGGCCCTGGCTGTGCCACAAGCATTGACCAGGCTCCAGTAGCTGCAGAAACGATCGCACGACGGGCACATGGTGATGTTGTTCCTCTCGTCACAGATCTCCATGCTGAGCATGTGGGCAAGAGAGACAGTGAGATGAACACCATGCTGATGCTCGTCTCTCCTCACGCTCTCCTCCCCGCCGACAGCATCTTTCATGTCTGGCGTCTCTGCGATTTTTTTTTTAAAATGACAAACGGAGACGGCTATTCTGATCAGATCTACACTCCCACCAATCCTATTCTTGTTTCTTGGCGGAACTGAACATACAGATTTGAAATATTCGAGTTACTTGCCAGTGAAAACTGCATTCATTATGTAATTACATGAAAAAGACTTGCACAAATTCACTGTCCAGTTGCCATGATCTGTCCTGCTGACCAAGTTGGAGGAATGAAAGCTCTCTGGATGTCCTTACAGTTGAGACAGTCTTCAAACTGAAAATTCACCTCTTAACTGAGTCACTGCACAATTAAATATGCACTTTAAAGTTAAAAACACACACACACCGTCTTCTGTCTTCTTTCCTGTGGTAGCTAGGTCTTTAGCCAGACAGTATTCATAACACTAACCTGTGTTAGTATGATCATGTTTTTGGTAGTTTTTGGTGCAAAGAAAATCTGCTCTGAGTGTCTGTGAAATGCTATAAATGTAAATAGTTTTTTCATCACAGAAAAGTTCACTACAAATCTCTTTAGCAATTAAATGTAGAAATTTCCATTTAAATTTCTCAGTATCCACAACAATCCCTTGAAAATATGTAATAATTTTTCCATTTCAGACTAATTGCTTTGCAATTTGAGCAGAATTTACTCTATTAAGATTTAAGAATTATATTAAGTTTACAAAGACCCAATCAAGAAATGCTACTGTGAGGGTCATTCTGTATCATCATGGACTCACACTCATCTGTTCACAATGTGCTCAAATGTAGAAGTGGAAAGTGAACAGAATCCACAGGCATTAAAACTGAATAACATCACGTCATTTCATTGGGTCATTTCATTGGGTCATTTCATTGGGTCATTTCAATGGGTCATTTCAATGGGTCATTTCAATGGGTCATTTCAATGGGTCATTTCAATGGGTCATTTCATTGGGTCATTTCAATGGGTCATTTCATTGGGTCATTTCAATGGGTCATGTTTTCTGGTGATTTTTTAACAATCACAGCAATGCATCATTTACCACAAAAACCAAGATCAAAGGCAAATATGGGTCTGCAATATCGCAGAAAGCTGCAAGATAACCTCCAACATAAAAATCACACAATAGCCTCCAACATAAGACCGTACAATAACCTGTAACATAAGACTGTAAGATAGCAGGTCTGAAACCTTTGCGAATTCTCGAGTACCACCTTATCTAGCAAAGTAATCCTGCAATGATGCAAATCACTTTTGTGCGTCAGTGAAAGCTTCAGAAGACAAGTGGGAGGTTTGTCATTTGTCTGCGTGAATGTTGGCGGCTGGCATCTATTCAAAAGTCCCAGTCTGCATCTTCTCCTTTGGCATGGGGCTGAGTGCACCTTAGGAAGTGCTGAGGATTCAAAACACACACTGGCAGCTCTTATTAGATTCTATATTAGAGTCCATTATGACTCGTACAATTTCATAACAACTTTTGTCTATCTAATTACCACTGGCTTCGAAATCCATCTGTTGCCTGACGGTCGGCTGTGAAACCGGGAAAATATGGAATTTTCTACCTACTGGATTATAGACAGATTACATTAGGACTCCGTCTTCGAGTTCCCCACCTAGTTTTATATTTACCTGATGCGGCAATGAGCCAAGCCCTCAAGCATTTGGCAGTGCTGTAGTGAACTTTGCCAGGTGTGGCACTTGGAAAAGCCTTGAATTGCTACCACCCATCCCCTCCCACGGGGGCGGGGCGGGGCAGGGCACGGGGGGGTGGAGTATGTGTGCAGGGTGACACTCCTCTCCCTCAGAGGGCCCGAGAGACAAAGAGACGCCACCCGAGGCGGTGCTTATGTAAGAGGGCTGGAAGAAAGCAGCACAAGCACATGAAACATCCCGCCCGTTGCAGGACACGGGTCACGCGTGTCCTGCCTGAGCGAGTCGTGCCCTCTGACCTGGGGATGTTGGCGTCCACGGTGGCACAGCCGTACAGGAACACGATCACGCCAATGATCGACGCCGGGATTAACATCTGAGTGTACACACCCAGCCAGGCAAAGTACAGCCCCACTTTCTCTCCAAAGTATTTCCTTGAGAGTGAGAGAGAGAATGAGAGAGAAAGTGAGAGAGAGAGAGAGAGGGATGTAAAAGAACACCTTTAACACAAGAGCAAGAGCTCTTAACTACAGATAGGATTGCACATGGATAATAGCAACCTAAATCATTTAGACATGGCCAGCTCCCACTGTGAAGGAATCACATTTTGTGCTTAAAGAACACCCAGGGAACATCTGCCTCTAACACCACACATCAGAGATAAAGTTCCTACCTGATCAGTCCTATGGGCTGGTACTTATAGAAGATGCTGTAACTCGCCCACTCATCATATAAGACCTGCACAGAAAGTACTGCGATTCAACTGACATACATCGGGAAACAAGAGTAATTAAGCCATTTGTCAGCAGAGTACAGGCATGCAGTGACTGAACTCCCCCACATAATGGGAACTGTGAAAAGAAAGCAAACCACTGGTGATTAATTCAAAACTATGACCAAAAAAAAAAACCCCGCATATAGCCTGTAATGGACTGGTTGTTCTGTGCCTCGAGGACATAATGATCGAAATGAATGAGGCGTGTTCACTGTTGAGTAGTTGTGTAGCTATGCAGAACATCTTAGTGTTCGTGGAACAGTGCACATATCAGGCTTGCTGCGTGCACATATGACCATTCCTCCAGCCATTTTGATGAAAGAGCAAAGCTCACTAGAAAAAAAGACAATGCAACAAGCTAACAGAAGCCCTCGCAGAGGGGAAGGCATGTGCTCTCTGACCGTATAGTAACACCTACAGGCTCTTCCTTCCCTCTGGGCTGTTCACAATAGCGACTTTTGCCAGTCGGCTGCTTCACACTCCTAAAACGGATTTCTCTGGTTTTTTTTTTTATATCTTTCTTTCTTCTTGAGGATGGATATTTGTGGAGACTCGCCAGCGAGTTGGCTGAAGCACTGCTCACAGACGGTGGAGTGGGAAATTATCCTGTTGCCTTGGTGACACTCACACACCGACAATTATTCGTTGCAGGGAGGTCTCGACCGATTGTGCTCAGTGCCACTGCGGGCAAGGCCCCGCAAGCCACAGCTCGATCGGCTTTCTGTCGCTGTGGGACACATATAGCCAACTGGTCAACTGTCACAGGGACTAAATCGAGGAGAGCAGCACTTTCTGTACGTAGCGAGAAGCTCAGTTCTGTCTCCGAACACGTTGAACCAGAATGCTGACATGCAAAATCTGACACAACCCTTAAAAATACAGGGAGATTTGTATACAAAATACCAGGGCATTAAGATACGACCAAAGAGAAAGATTTATTTACACCTTTTGCAAAAAAAACAGAAATAAATAGTAGCTGCAATATAATGCAGTGGATACATGAGACATTTAAATACTGACAGGGCAGTTGAATGTTGGTTTTGTAACAGGCATAGAGACAACCATTGTAAGATAAAGTGGGTACATTACAGAGCTTTTTTCAATCTCTCAACGATATAAACAACCAATCTCATAAATAACATACGACTTTATATTCCCTATAGAAGATTTAACATCCAGGAAAGCCCAAACAATTATAGCATTGTATCATACAGTATTATTGTTCTACATTATTATAAGACATTGTGAAGTTCTTCTTACCTTTCTGTCATTTGGTTCTACATCAATACCCTCAGTTTCTCCCTGTAATAAGAATGACTTATAAATACATATATATATATATATATATATTTATTTACTTATTAACTAAATAAGGATTAGCATTTTTTTAACATTACTTACATCATGCAGTGGGTAGGCTGATGTATAAACTCCACTGGCAATAAGATTGCTCATACCTACACACACACACACACACACACACACTTCATTAAGACTGGGGCATCTCCAAGAGTGCGATCAACTACACAAACTCTGACTTCCACTCCTTCTCACAGAAGAACACACCATCATTCTTCTGCTCTTAATGACAGTTTCTCCACAACCCATAGGAACTGTAGAAAAGCACATGCAAAGGTCAGGGGTGCTCGACCTTGCTCTGGGGCTGCATAGTGGTTCTCGAGCTATTAGTCAATATCTCATCATGGGCTGAAGGATCAGTCAGACCCACCAGTGGCATTAAACGAGCGGGGAGGGTGATGGCCCGTGTGCAGGAGCGGGTTGTGTGAGCACCTCACCTATGCAGTACTTTGTCTTTGTGCACTTTGTTCGTTTCAGGATCTCAAAAACCTGAAGAGTGAGAATGTAATTCATCCATACAGAACAAAATGGCATTTTGCAAAAGAACTTCGTGATAACATCCTATAAAACGGCCCTGAGATAATTATGTCCGAAGTGTAAGGGCTCGGAGAATACTGAAGCTGGATGCGACTGTCATTTCTGACAGACAGAGATATGCTCTTACTGGTGTGATTATACAAGTGATTACAAGTGATTTGTGCTTGTATTTTTGTGCAGCGTTGTGCTGTGTGATCAACAGCCCTGTGAGGCAGGAGCATTTCCCTAAGGACTAATAAGGAATCGTGAGATCAGGGCTCTGTTCTTCATATTTTCAACCCCCACAGGAGCTGTGGAACTTCCTGATACTCACGATTAAACTGCGAATTTTGCTGTTGAAGAAGGAATCTCTGTCTGAAAGATCAAACCTGTTTAGAAACATAGCACATTGATAGGATATTGAGTGTCCTTGCTCTTTATAGGCTGATTACTATTTTTGTTCTAAATCTGCTCCTTAGACAATTAAGGATATATTTCTCACTCTAATGGCTCTGAATGTCTGATATCAGTGTGGATTAACTCACAAGTGCTGCTTTTCCCTGGAGAACGGATAGGAGAGATGTTTTTCAGTATGCATACGATTATCTTCGAAACTAGGATAGAAATGTGCAGTCATCTTGTGGATGAAACCGTCAATCTTCTCTACAATGTTGCTCCCTGGATTGACGCTGTAATTCTAAAAAAATTCCAAACAGGAAAACACCGGTTGGAGTTTGCTGCAAAATGGCCAGTTGCTCAGAGCATGTTTGTATGACGATGCGCAAACCTTTCTGGTGGGCATCTTGAGCTTCATGAACTCTGCCTCTCGACAGAGCACACTCCATGGTGCGTGGATCTTCAGGAAACCCACTCCAGGGATTTTAGTCTGAAAACAAACAGCAGAGCAAAATAGAACAAACGGGCCTTCTTCATGACCACTGCTACAATGGAGTGGACTGCAGGGCGAAGCAGGCCTGACTACAGCTCCACCTCCACTGTATTATAACAATATAAGGCAAATCACGACATAAAAATATTAAATATACAGGTTCATTTTATCTTTATGTCAAACCCAAAGCCAATGTCCAAATCCTCCTTCTTGCTTTGTATTAAATGTTAAGAGCATTCGGTTACTGGTAAATCAAGGTGCCTACAAGACAAATAAAAGCACCAAGAAAAGCTGTACAGTGTGAATGAGATAAACAAGGGTATATTAGTGTGTGTTATGTAACTTCAATTCAGGCACAGCATCATGTTCTCTAAAGTGGCAGGACCGATACATTTAGTGTACAAACTGCAAATAGCTATAGAAATGATTTCGAGTTGCTGGCCCTCCTGTAAAATCTAAATAATAATATGTTCATGTTTTTTCAGTTAGCTTTCATTCCTTTTATGGATGAACCTGTAATTCTTTTCAAATGAGGAAATTTAGTGCCTATTACCAAAAAAAAAAAAAAAATTAATCTAGAACTTTCCGATACAGATTAAAATTAAAATAAAAACAAACAAACAAAACCCCAGGTTTTATCATCGGTAAAAAGCATACTCTTAGTGTTCAAACTAATTAACTTCCACAGCCCATTATGTGTTTAACTAATTGTGTAGTTTCCATCGTTCCTGTATACACGAATAACTGCCAGTGCTAATAACTAAAAAGTTCCAGTGCAGTGAAAGGCTAATAAACAACCATTAGCCAGCAAAATAGCTCTCTGAAAATAGCACAACACTCTGGAGAGATCAACAGGCAGGGACTCCATCCACAGGTGTAGTCTCTCCATCCACAGGTGGAGTCCAAAGACTGGCTGTTGTAATGTGCCCCATGTGTGGTTTTTTTTGTGTGTGTTTGGTGCAGTTGGCTTAGTTTCACCTATGTGAGCTTTAGTCCTGTCAAACGTGGTGTTCTAGGAACTACTGCTGAGAAGATACTATGAGATGTTAGTGTACTCCAAACCTGCTGAAGTGTTCCCCAGGGCACTGCATTTACGCAGCACACACAGACGCTTGCCAAGAACTTAAAAGTCACATAGACCCGTGTGTTGGCAGCACTAATAAAAATCAGCCGTCAACGAGAACTCTTAATTCTGGATAGGAATGGTAGCGTCCTCAAGCAAATAACGCATGCCAGAGGCAACATTTATTGACTTAATCTGTCTTAGAAAAGTAGGTCATAGCAACATGATGTATGGATGTGAACACACAACACCCACACCCGATCAGACCTTTTTGAAAACTGTATTCGGTTTTCATATTCCACCGTTATACTCCTTGGTGAAATTACAAAAGCCTGTAAATGCATCTAAGCACGTTCTCACGGAGGTCATGGGGATGTCCGTTTCTAACTAATCCTCATGAAAGCTGAAGGCAGACAGACGAGCAGCTGTCAGATGTGCGGACTCACCCCTTCCTCCTTCTCCAGCTCCAGACCCATGTCCATCAGCTTCCGCTCGAACTCTGCCCTCTGGAAGTGCATGTCGTCCTCGTGGTAGTCCAGCCTCTGCTCCTGCATGGCTATCTCGGGGTCTTTCGGGGGTGGCACCACGGCCTGGGTGTGCCGGAAACTGCGGTTCAGGCTCTCCCTCAGGCTCCGGATGAAGCTGTTGGAGGGCTTGCGGCGAGGGTGCGTAACCTTCTCCACATTGTAGGTGAGGACGTAGTCGATCCGCCGCCGGCCGTCCCAAAAGTACGGCCCTATGTCCGAATGCTTCGGGCCCTTCAGCGACTTTGGAGACAGAGAAAGGCAAGATAACTACCCACATGCTCAAAGGTTACAAAGCAGTGGTTTCAACTGGAAGATCTTCATCAGGCATGAAGATATTATCAGAATGAAACATTTTTTAGGAAGGGAAACCACAAAAGAAGGGAATGGTTGCAATTAGGGACCATAGATAAAATATAGGTTTAAAGAAACTGCACATACCATTAGGTCTATATAAAGTGGAGATTTACCATGCTCCCATCTGAGTGGGGCTTCCACTTTTTCCCATGTAAATGACCCTCTGAGAGTTCATAGAGACAGAATTTTGTTCTTGCTCCTTACAGGGCAGGAAGGCTCTCTTACACCAGGTAGAGCAGGTAGTAACACCACAGTGCTAGTAACACCTGGTCATAGAGTCCCAGGAAGCACATGTAACATCATTCAGATATACACCTATATAAGTTGATTGGAATGAGACACTGCAGCGTTGGTTGAAGAACCCAACCTTTGTTGTTCAATCTCCATTTGGTGTAACTCCATTTGGTATAACTTAAATATCCCATAAATTCTCAGTTGTGACTTTGAACCAGATGAAATAAGACAACAACAAAAAAAAGATATTTCCACAAGGCTCTCCATCCCCCAAGCTGAAGTCATAAGCACTTTCCTAGAGACCAGAGGGCACATCACTGATAATTGATCTGATGGACCGATTCAAAGAGGACACTGCAATAACAAATCAACTCTGACATTTATGCCACTGCCCCTGGATTTAAAAAAACGACATGACTTTCGCATTTCATAAACATTGTTTACTTTTCAGCTGAACAAGCTCGGTGAGCAAACGGTTAAACACCAACCCAATTTTGCAAGGCTGTGGTTTTCAAAATGACACTTGATTGGTTTAAGAGCTGTGACTAACAATCCACAAGCTTCACTCTTTGATGGGAGAAAAAGGGGGGTGTGGCCTCGAAGTGGCACATATTAATTAGACAGACTGCACAGATGACTACAAGCAAGAGGTAAGATCACCCACTAGCTGCTTCAGCATAAGAAGAGCATGAACGGATCCTTAAATATAATAGGTGGTTGCTGATTGCCGCGTGTCGACGTTCGCTCTTGGCTAACGGACCAAGGGCGTAGAAATGCCACCACATGCATCAGCAGGGAGACATGGGCCGTCCTCGCCGCTGCGCTCTCCTCATAGAACGGCATGGTGCCCGCCTTCACACCTGCGCGTTCAACGCTCAGCAAATGGCCTTTGTGCACGGGGGCAGGAAGATGACAAACGATGATGATTAGAAAATGGTCTTGGAACTACTGGTTTACTTATTCATGATTCTGCCTTCAGATGGACTCCTAGTTGATGTCAGCAAATGCGATTTTCTGATTTACTCAAGTGCTAAAAGGTGGTTAGTGGAAGTGTACTGGCCATTCTTTAGTTTTAGAAGCATATTTTTATGGTGGGACAGACTTCTTGAAGGATACCTGGCAACACTGTGATAAAAAACTTCAAAGGGAACCATTCTACTGATAGAATAAAAGTCTTTCCTCAGGTGGAACATAACAACTTGCAATACCCCTCCGAAAATGATTCTTTGCAAAGACACTCCCTTCAAGTCAGTGAACAGGAACTGTGTATGTCTGGCATATATTTATTCTGTATTCAAATTAGTTTTTAGGTACACAGTAACTGGGATCCAAGCCAATTGCCTTTAACCAATCACTGAACTGAAGCCAGTAAGCAGACCGACACTGGCTATCTTCAACATTTTGTATGTCTGGTAAATTTGATTTTTAGGTTTGCATACTTCGCTGTTTCGCTCACAGTGAAGGTGGCTCTGCACCCTAGTGACATGCTGGTGCCAAGCAAAATGACACAGACGAAATCAAAAGCATGCAAATAAATCAATAAATCTATATGCAAATATAAAGTCATGTGAACAAACAGGCAAAGCACACTGGAAAAAGGAAAGGACAGACCCAAAACCTGATGCAGGAAAAAGATGATCTGAACACAATGACAAAAAGGAGCAGGTTGTATTAGCCAGCAGTATTTTTGCTTTGCATGAGAAATCCTGCACTACTGAAACCACTATACTGACCATCTTAGCTTTGCACACATAGAAGAAATATTGGAGAAAGAAATATTGGAGATGATGTCAGCTTACACCTTATGGCCAAAACAACAAATGAGTTCATCATAGTTTGCGTTGCAAATCAGTTTCACCAGCATTCAAATTTGCATCTGTGCATCTGACAAAGTGGCTTTTCAAAATTTCCTGAACAAAACTAGAATTGAATTGAGTGGTATTGAGAGGTGTCCATCTAACTTACTGTGTTGTCTTCTTCCCCGTACCCAAGGTCCCCAGCAGGTGTCGGATCCCCCAGTTCTAGACCTTTGTCCTCATCTGGAACAAAGTCATACTTCTCATTCTGCCACATCTCGACCTCCTCTCCCAGCTCAGGGAGATGCTCCTCTTCGTTGCTGTGAACCAAGAAGGTTTTACCTGACAAATGAAGAAAACAAATGTGTTAACTGACTGAAATAACACTATTTTCCCCCTTTGAGATATTGAGTCTGATGTCTTTGAAGTATCATACAAAAATCTACATTGTGGGAGAATCTACAGATACTTATTTATCTATATTTAGAAAACCAATGGCAAGGTCTTCTTTATTCACTTTAAGTATATGTTTTAGTATGGGAAGTACCACAGGCAGAAAGCATATGCTGAAGGACAACCATGAAAAACCTGTTTACCTTTGTTTGGAGCCATCTATACAGTAACAGGTATTACATGCATAGATTGCCATAACCACCTACCTTACGGTCTCTGCGACGACCTACAGGACATATACGTGTATAGTTTTTTGTTTAGGCATAAGGCCAAAACCATTAAACATGTCCCCAGATTTAACGTGACGTTAGCAGCAAACATCGCAACGGTAACACATTCCCTCATTCATTAATGCGGATTTCTGGAATGTTTTACTGTCTGCATGATTTATGGCGACTGCATTTTGTCTTTACTGTTCGCATATGACGTTAGCGATTCATAATAGACCACCACTTCACAAAAGAACACCGCCTGAACCTGTCCAACGGTAAATGTCCGCGTAAAAAACCAATGTGGATTGGATTATCTTTTCTCTAACGATTTTTTGGCCATATATGTAAATCAAAAACAAAAATCTACACAACCACTCTTTGAGCTAATGATAATGGAAAAACGTATTTAAAAGGTACAGGAGTACACAGCGAGAAATACGACTTGATTGAGGAGGATCTCACAATGCCATGAACCTTTGACAGGTTACATAGGAAGAAACTACAAACAAATAGACTGGGGAGAGATTTAGCTGCTGTGCCTTCAATTCAGTGCAATCATGCATTCCCCATGCAATTTGATGAAAGTTACAAATCAGTTACATTTTTATGCAGCGTATCACCGGTCTCACGACAGATTAGTCAGTCATTTGTTTCTTGGCATGGATCATTTACATGTGGGTTTTGATTCGCTTTCACCTCTTATGCCACAGGTGAATGTATCGCTATAGAAGTTGACACCTCTAATTATCGTTACGCCGACTTGATGAATAGGGATTGAATACCATATCGCACATTTTGCATATTTTTGTGAGGCACAAGTTTTTGTAAATCCCTTTATGAGACATTAGAGACATGTCTTATAATTAGTATTACAGAACTATATGGTTTAAAGTGCTGTCATTAATCATTTCCAAGCAATGGTCTACTAATGATTTTGTACACTGATTTTATAGACTTCTAGTTTTCAATAATAGAACGGAGTAAGAAGCTCTAGCTTTGAATAATTTTGCAGTCTTACCCCTGGCTTACAGTTTCCCAGGTATCATTACTATATCTACCATTATCATTAAATAACAAACAAAGAGAAGTACGCCAGAATCATGACTGGATCCTGTAATTTATGAAGGTAACACTTTCCAAATCACAATGTCCTGGTGATGCCAGTCGATAAACTGCCATATCCCTCCACCCACTCCATCTACTCCAATGGATGCAGAAACAGCTCGCCCACCCTATACCCACTGGAGAAGCTGAGACTCCTACACTGAACTGGCTCCATAGACTATATATAATGCAGTATAGCACAGATTGTTTAGAAACTGGTCCTCCTGTGGAGGATGGGTTCACTCTTAGGTCTCGGTTCTCCCAAGGTTTCTTCCTTAATCCACCCAGGGAGTTTTTCCTGGTCACTGTCATCACTGACTTGCTTATTAGACATCTGCATCCAAACATTTGGAAAGCTGCTTTGTGACAACAAATGTTGTATTTATATAGTTCTTTTTACATTTGTCTTTGACCTGACAGTAACAATAATACAGTAGCTCCCCTTTTATGGTAACCTGTAGTTTTAATATCTGCAGTAGTAGCTGTAAGGCCAGATACAGAACACCTGTAACTTTCTGGATTATCATGGATTCAAATGAAGGATAATATTAGTTAAAATCCTACAGGAGTTTTGTGAATGAAGTGCGAGTTCCTAGTCTTCTATGTTCTCAGTCAATGAAAGATTGAACAAAGATCCACCAGACACTCCTTTGCAATTAAATGTGAATACACCCACAAAATGACACATTTTTCTTGCCATGGTAGCAGTAAAGTCTTATTGACTAATACGGTTTATGCCATGCAAAGAGATGGTACATGTAATACACTCATAACTGGTTACGCAGCTGGGTGACCTTTGCTGTCAGATGAGTATCCATGGCTGGTGGATCGTTCTCACCAGCAGCACTGACACTGTGGTACAGGAGTGCAGGTTGTACTGGTGAGAGTTCATTTAGAAGTTCATTTAAAGGGACAAAATCAGGGCAAAACTAAACAGAGACCTTAGTAAAAACAAAATGGTATGCAAAATACAATACATTTTACTCCTTGAATTTGAGATACAAAGCAAAAACACCAGTGTTGAACACAGCATTGCCCTCTTACAGTATTTATGCATGTCCAAGTGTACCGACATCAGAATACCGTGCAAACACGTCTTTTTTTTTTTACTAATTAAAATATTTTGCAATGGATAATTATCATTGGGGCTTTTTGTTTCTTTGTTTTAAATCAACATCTCCGACCAAGGGAAACATAAGTGGGCACTTCTCACTTCTTTTGAGATCATAATAAATATGAGTACTCTGTATAGACAACCCTGTACTGTCACAGTCCTCAGCCAGCCAATGGTGTTTAAATTCCCCCTGCGTTCAGTGCGTCCATACAGAGTACGTAGCGGGGAATCCCTCAAACTGCTGCTCGCTGGTCCAACACTATACAATCTACCCGTACTACATCTTTCGAAAGTAAAATACAAACTGATTTGTAGCGTCTTTTCCGTCACCCTCCTTCGCTGTATGGGTACGTGGTCCGACGTATAGGCAATTCGCAACTGTAACAAGCTTTTTCTTTAAACATGTCTGGAGGTGAAAACATGGGTTATCTTTGTAATACAGGCTCCGCTAATCTTATAACAGAATACTCAGTGTACACATAGGACACGAACGATACCACGGTTAACAGATCATTTTTGCACGTTTTGCACACCCATGCTAATTTCAAGAGTTTAGTGCCCTTTCACGATAACATTCAAAGCATTTTCTTGTGTTGTGTGGTATGGAAATAAACCGTTTCAGAATATGAATTCATGCACGCTAAAAGTATGTGTAAAGTGGTTCTTCTTAAAAATGTAACTTCGATGTGTAAATGATGTGGGCATCAAAATGTCCAAATAAACGACGAACCCCTCAAAAAACTCACAGCACACCACAGTTTGTAACTCACCTGATTCGAGAGCATCTCCAATATTGGTGCGTGTATCGACAGTATTTGCATTGTCTTCAATCTCCATCGGAACGCACGAGCCAAATGCGCGTTTGGTTTAGGTCTCTATTAACGCTCGTGTTCAAGCCCTCGACAATGATCACAGATGAAAATAGAGGATACTCGCATAATCCTGTCTCTACTCAATAATAGGTATTAGATGCGCATTACCCTGCCAATTGATTGTTGGTCCACCCACTAAATATAGCTTTGCACAAGATTTAAATAACACTTTCAAACAACTATCTAGTCTACTCCAAGCCAAAGCATTTAGAAAAGCAAAACAGTTGGCAACACCCACGCGTCGTGAGGCGAAATCCACCTCTATACCGCTTGTAGCGACCACGACTGTCGACTTTCGCAGAAAATACGATTTTCTCAGCTTCTTAATCAGTGCGTGATATACAGTAGCTTGAAGTCAGACTACGAAACTGCATTGAGACCATTTATTTATCTGCTACAAACATTTGTCTATGAAACGTTATGAAAAATCACAAATTTAGAATTAATGATCAGTCGATACTGATTTACAGAGACTATCACATTTTTTACTTTACATTTTTTTAACTTGTTTACTTTTTACTATCATTATTTTATATCGCATGGTTGGGAAAGCTGTCTCCAAACCATTGCTTGAAAAAAGTAAAACAAAAAACACCACCAAAACACAGCTGATGTTTTTTAATTTTTCGCTCAGCCACGCATCTCAACAAAATTAAATAATCTAAGGAGATTGCTATCCTCACGTGACGGCGCTCTGCAGCGACTTCCTGAATAATACCCGTTTCTATATTATCAAATTTTCTAACGTTGATACTTAAATTATAACAAGTTGCGAGTTTTCAGCTTTTGTCCTAGTAGTGATCTTGTGTCAAATTGTAAAACACATATGTCTTTGTCCACATATAACTACATACATAGGCTACAGCATAACACGGATGAAAAAGTCACTGCTGAGATTCAGCGCGCTTCACCTGCAATCCTGAAAAATCAAATTGTTGTAGAAAACAAGGTAAGACTTACGTGAGGTGAAAAATGGAATGAACTCCGGCGTATTCGCGTCGGGAACCTCACAGTCAACTTCGCAGTGGACAACGGCTAGGAAGGAGGTAGAAAAAAGCCTGACCTGTTCTACAACTTTGTTTAGCACTGCCTCGCCATTAACAGAAACCTACCCACCCACACACACACCCGACAATATACATATTTTCCCATCGCGGAGCCGTTCAAATGAATCCGATAGAAGACATCTATTTTTTGATATCAGACAAGGTGTGAACATAATGCAGTGAACACTTGTCTCCTGTCATATTTGACATGCACAGACTTGTATTACTTTCTGAAACTGGATGTCAGGAGCTTGTTACAGCAAAGGACTTCAAATTCCTCGCATTCTTTAATAAAGGCACATTAACCGGTAGATTTTAATTAACTGGTTTAAGCAGGGTCCGAACAAAGTAGCCACCTTCCTGTTTTTTAAATGCTTTTACAAACAATTTGTGAACATTTCAACAGTTCCTTAGTGCCATTGGATAGTTCTTGTTTAGAAGTAAGTTCCTTGCTTTCTATATGAGGTCTAGAGTTAAAGGAGCAGAAAAATCCATAGATGTTTTATTTAAGTGGAAATCCCCTAAATTCTCAAACTCCCCTGAGTTCTGATATAATTACAAGCAACCCAAGATGCATTTGAAATAATAACATTAATTAACCACAGAATGTTCTATATTTTTATGCATCGCAATTACGAGTCATCATGAATGGAGTCACAGTGGCCTACACAATGGTTTGTGATCTTTTTAGGCACATTGAACTTAGCTGGTCCAAAAGTGCTGGCTGGTCAGCCTCAAACACATAGTGGATCCAACTGCATCGACTTGAAGAGAAAGGCAAGTTAAAAGATAAGCCTGTAATAGAACACATTTAACTGCAGAGGGTGTATTTTTGGTATGTTACCATGGTGGTAAAATAAGAAACTGAGCTGTATAGATAATTCGGACTAAATGTAAACTGCTCACCCTGCATGTGGTACATGTGCAAATGTGAAAACCAAATCCAGTTTCTGTACATATTCCATTCTGTTTCCCCATTTTATCTTACAGCCTGTGATTTTGTAATACCTGTGTTTTGTTTTTGTAAAGCCACCATAGACACAGTTACATATAAGATATGGAACACGTTTCAAATGCCTTAGGGTTGCATGTTAAGCAGAAGTTCTGATCTCCTTACTGCTAAACTGCCATTGTGCCAGCCACACCCAGCAACCTGGCTGTGGACTGTCACGAAACTAGACCCCTGGTATAGTTCTGGAACAGGCCTATCAGCTTTAGGACCCAACATATTGAATGTTCTTACTATATCCAAATAGGAGCCGTAGGGCAAACAAAACAGCAATGGACAAATAACCTGTTACATAGTTTCCCCTCTTGTCAGTGCATACAACAAAAAGCAAACACATGTGAGAATGTTTTAGAAGTGAAGGACCATCAGACCCTCTGCGTGCATTCAGCTGTTCCAGCAACCATGTTCCAGTGGTACAGCTATAGGGACGCTCTGCTCGACCATGTGGTCTGAAATACAGGCTTACATGTCTGATGCCAGCTACCCTTCCTCAGATTGGAATTCCTGCAGTAGCCACGCCTTCTGCAGTAAAATATCCTAGCTAGTTTTTTTGTCTCTGAATTATGCACATTGTTGTTGGCCCCGATAATACAAAAGGGTTTGTAAACACCACTTTTGTCAAGCTTCAGGCAAAATAAGAGACGGATTAAATAACAAATTAACATGCCACAATATTTGGGAGCTGCAATCACCACTTTGCTGGAAGCAATTGTAAGTAAGTTCACTCCCTCATTACTTGGTCTTGGCTTATTAAAAGCTTTGGTCAAAGGTTTTAAGTTTTCCTCTCTTGACAATAGATGTACCAGATTATATTTATAAATGTTGCTAGCTATGGCCAAATCTACAGACAGCCTGTTTAGAAACCAAGCTTTAAATTATCTATACAAAACAAGGGCTGATACAGTATATTTAAACTTTGGACAAGATAATGTTAGTTTGGAACTACTGGCAGTCAAAGGAAGGAAGAGGATTGTGCTTGAGTCCAGGAAAGGACCATATTCCTCCATTACAGGGCTCAGTGTCTGCGGAAGACTTGAGATGCTTAATGATCAGAGTTCAAAAAATACATTTGTACAGAATAACAATGGTGGAACAATAGATCTCAGTGGAAAATGTTCTGCTATACATCAAACGAAAACCCAAATTAATTGCAAATACCTCATCAGGTTCATGAATGATCTTCAATAAAAATAAAGGACAAATTAAATCTTAAATTGCACACTGCAATATTTAGGAGCACAGATGAATAACAAAGCATAAGAACATTGTGTGTAATGCAGAGAAATGAGCCAGGAACATATCATTCAAATGCAGATGTGATATATGTGCTTGATAGCAGTTAATATTTCAGAAGACAAAGACCAGGATTCACATAAAGGCAGACTATCTGACATGTGGAACACACACTGAAAAAGCAATGGGGAGCTAGAAACTTGTGATACAGCTTAAACCTTCTGGCAAAGGATGACAAAAAAAAACTGCAAACACACAAAGGGGATAAACCTTACACAGACATTACGACTATGATTATTATAACTATTATGACTATGACGCAGATACTAAAATGAGATTTAAAAAGCAAGAATCGGTAAAATGACAGATTGTCACACAGCTAAAGGATCTTAATTAGGTGTATATTATGCATACTGACCTTTTGATCCTGAGATTCCATGGCTGAACTCTTAGGGCTCCCACTGTAACTGTATACTCAATTTCCACCATGCCCAGTGTCCACCAATGACACACACTCACTCTCTGTTTTACAATCTGTGTCTCTCTCTCTCTCTCTCTCTCTCTCTCTCTCTCTCTCTCTCTCTTGCACAGCTCTCAAAGGAATAGGTGAAGATAAAGTGCTTTAATCAAACAGTAAACATTACACACCACAGAGATACTGTATGTGAACAAAGGCGTCAGCAGGAAGTAAACAAATATTACAGTAAAGCTAGTTGCTTCTGACTGTCTGGAACTGAAGAGAGGCCAGGAATTCAAATGTTGATGGCCAGTTTAGAAATTGGTTTGTGTTGGGACACAATGCAAATGTTCAACATGGTCAGTACGGTTAAGTAAAGTTTTGTATTATCATGAAATTAACATTAGCTATTTGTTCACTGATTTTGACGTTTCACGAGGCTCAAAAGTCCATTCCAATAAAGCAGGTGCATGGTTCTTTTCCATTTTATTCTGTTTTTAAATTAGATAAAATGTAAATAGTGCCACCAGAAGGCCCAAATTATTATTATTTATGGAATTAGTCCAGAAATATAATGGTTGTTTGCGTGAAAGGATGCATAATTTAGTGTTTATGTCTGCTGAAGTCATTACCGTTGGCCAAGTTCTTCTTTTCTCCGTAGTCACAGAGATGCCCATGCAAAGAATCATCTTATCGGTGATCTACAGGCAGTTGATTTACTAGATAATCAGTAATGTCGTCTAATTGCAGGATTACACCTGTTGTAATTCATTAAATGTTTTTTTTTTAAAGGAGACGTTTCATTAAACCAGATATCATGAAAGGGGCACATCCTCATCCATCATGGTAAACACCTTCATAAATCCTCTCACAACAGCCTAGTCATCTCTAGAAGCTCTGTTAGCTGTTTCCTAGACGATCCGCACTTCCTGTCTCGCGCCACAGCTGATGGCACAATAGACGTCTTAAATTAGTCAGATTCTTCCGCGCAGGTGCGCGGTGCCAGGGTGCAATCTAGTGACTTTCGTATACACGATTTAGGGCTTGTCACCGTGTCGGCAAGGGCTTTTGTTGTTGCTGTGGTACGGTAAAAGAAAGAGTTGACCGCGCCGGCCTTCATTATTTCCTGTGTCTGGGATGACGTGCCATTGTGTTGAGTGTTTCTACGTCGACTACGCATAAACTGCGCTGGGTGGTATTTTTCCCATGTCGGCAGTTTTTGACTTTTTATTGTTAACTACTGACCTTAATCTGTAATTAATGACCAATCGGATTTGTTACAGAATTTGTTGGACAGAAATGTCTCTTTATTGGAAGAGTATATGTAAGTTGTGAGTACACACAGTACCCCTTTTGAAAGAAAAGCACATTCTACTCGGCAAACTCACCTGTGAATAATTCTGCTGTTTGTGAAAAGGACATGCATCCATCTCCTTGGCTTCAAAAAACAAAATAACAACAAACCCATCACTGTCACTTTGTTCAGTTTGTTTTTCTACTTTTATTTTTTTTTAACATTTCGCTACTTACGTAACTGATTTCTGAACCAGTACGCTGCCACAGCATGTTTCTGTACAGTCAATTGAACTTTAGTTAATTAAGATATAACCAGTTAGGCTGGTTGAACGTACAAGGGAAGTGAATGTTCGAGGGTTGCGTTGTTTAACAAAAATATTCAAATAATACAGAAATCCACTCTGAAAGACTGGCAATAAACTCAGAAGTTTGGTATGTTAAGATCTACGAGAAAAGTTCAATGGGTAAAAGTCTATTTTTCTTTGATAAATACACATCGGTTTTTAACTTCGAATATTCTGGAATTGCTACACTGCCCTGGGGATTTGTCAGATTTTTTAAAGTTGGCATGATATTATATTGTGGTAACATGCTCCACAGCTTGCTGAGTCAACAGCGACATCTTCTGGCGAATTCCCATGGCCAAAAAAACCCCACAAAAAAGTAAACCAACTCGAAGTCGGAACATTTTGATTGGATTACAAATTGATTAGAAGTGGGGGGTTTTCATAACACGGCTAGAATACATGCGTTTGGACTCACTGCAGTTAAACATTTTCTAGTTTGGCGGTTATGTTTTATGCATAGTTGATGCCGACAAGAATAAAATTCAACTACCCAATTTATATTAAACATGAACAAACTAATAATGCTCTGATTTTTCCTCTGAAAGGCGTTCCTCGGAAAATCTCCTTGCGGACTAGTGATGCTTCCAACAGAAATATTGGCTAATGCAGACTATTACCTAAAGCGCATTTAAACCCACAAGTTATTTAATACGCGAAATAAATAAATAAATATATAAATAACGCAGCTCCCCCCTTTTCTGGAAAGAAAAACGCGCAAACGTGCCGCTGCCGCCGTCCGGAGAGACTGCCGTAGTCAGCCCCATTTCCGCATTACTTCCTAGTTTTTTATGTTTCAAATGGACGTGAAACTTGTGCCGCAGAAGTTACTAGCTAACACTTTCTTGCCTAACTTTAACCGTACGGCACTTTGATGGTGCGTCAAAGGAGTGGACGTAGTTAGCTAAGTGGTAAAAAAAAAAAAAGTTACGGGAGTTTTGTTTTATCGAACTGTTCAGTAATTATCTAGTCCGAATTGGGTGAAGCAAAGTCATTCAAGCTAATAACTAGGGCTGGGTGGCTAGCGTGCTAGCAGTCATTTAGCTGTGCCGTCCAGCCTTATAATAACTTTACTTTAATAGAACAATGGCAGACTCTCATGAAAACAATTCGGATGACAACGAATTAATAGGTGCCACAGGCGGTGAAGGTAAGACACGAACTTAATCGATAAGATATCGAATCACGGTTCATCCCTCTGTCTGGCTAGCTAGCTTGGGTTGAGCTTCTGACGTCACTACCCAACATAACGCATATCAACACGTAGACCAAGAGAATATAAGAGAATATTCAATGAGAATATTTAAAGAATCTTCAGGCTGGATTAGTTTTAAAGTTTTGGGTCAAACCTGGCAATCTAACTAATGTAGTTATTTATAGAATGACGGAACTTTTTGGAAAGTCTCCTTACGTCATACCTAGAAATGGGAATCTTTCCGGTATTGCCAACCTTTAACCATATCATTGTTAGACATGCTTTGCAAAGACAAAAAAAGATATCAGGCATATTTACAGTTATTGATAAATGTGATATTGTTGATTAATATAGAATAAATCGTTAATTTACAACAATTTTCTGTTTCACCTCTTCTTCACAGATGTTGTAGATGACAGAATCATGGAAGAAGGTGCAATAGTGTTGAGGGGGTATTGTATACTTTTATTTATTATAGATTTTCATATTTAAATATGTTCACTTATTAAATTACAGTGTGTTGTGGTCTCATCTGCACAGTTACCTGCTTTCTATCCTCTTTAATTTGCCTGTGGTTTGGTTTCATGTGAAGGTATGTTATTGAGCAGTTTAACAACGAGAACCCAGCCATGCAGGTGACCCCTGTGGACCTTGGTGGAAGACCTGATGAAAGAGCTGACTCTCATCTGAAGGAGGTTGTCGATCAGCTCCTTAGGATCGCCGATGATCTGAACCGCAACGCTGAGCTTCAACAGTAAGAATTATCCTGAGATTTTCTTCTTTAAATTTTTTTTTTTACTTTTATATAAACTGTTTTTGAAGAGCGAGTTAACGCTGTCTCATTGTTCTCCTCAACAGGGGGTAGGGGTGGGGCTAAAGTGTTAAATGAAGCAACCAAGCCCAAACCACAGGGCAATTATGATTTCAGAAGTATCTAAGTATAAAATGATTGTTGAAATGTCTGGAAAATTTTCATTTGCGGTTCAGTAGTCAAACTGATTATTCAGTTGTACCAGTTGTATTGAACCGTCATGGCTAGAGTAACCTTGTATTTGTGGGTATGGTAATCTATATTTAACACATCCAAATTTCCACATGTATTTCCATAACGCATCCAAACGATTCAAATTATATATATTATGTAGCACGAAAGTGTTCAGTGTCACTACATGCGATACTCACTAGAAGTGCAGATTATGTAATGCTGTCCTAAGGTCTTGGACTAATCAAGCGTGTCTCTGGGCAGCCTCATCAACACCGTGGAGGCGAACTGTGCCCAGGACGTGTTCATAACAGTGGCCAGGAACATTTTCACAGACGGCATTAACTGGGGACGTGTGGCGGCTCTTTTCCATCTCGCTTATCGACTCATTTACAAGGTAAAGCTCTCCTGATGTAATCTTACAGACTTAGAAGATTGGAAAGGTCTGATGGGTTCTCACAAACATGGGTGTGTGAAGGTGGCTTGACCTGTCCCAGTGGATAATGGCACCACAGACACTGTGATAGAAGAATTTTATTATTTTTTTATTTTGCAACCTTACATATTTAAGAATCAGTTGTCCTGCATGTAGTCCATTTACTAAAGCACTTTTACCATTTAATTGCAGTGTTTTGAGAGACATTTGCCTGAATATAAGTGCACATACAGTTGCTTTGAAATAACCTCGAGATTGCTCCAATGTGGTAAAGTGATACAGGAAACTTGACTGTGTTGACATCACAGAAACTACTGGAATAAACCCTCAGCGTCCTGTTTGCCTCTAGGCACTGACTCAACAACACTTTGAAATCATCAAGACGATCATTAGCTGGGTATTACAGTTTATCAGGGAGCACATTTCCTCCTGGATCAGACAGCAGGGAGGATGGGTAAGTTTGTGTGTGTGTGTGTGTGTGTGTGTGTGTTGTCTGGCCACCCGTACAGAACCACACAGGTCGCGCCAGACGAAGTCCACCACACACAGAGGTGCGCCCACTCAAGTGCCAGGAAGCGAAGGGGTGCAAACTCAGACACATTCCATTCAGGACTACACACCCAAACCCACTGACCCACTGTGCACCACACACACGTGGACTGTATACATAATCACGGCTACCCCCTCCTTGGGTTACACAATAAACCAAAACAAAGATCACATGTGAACTGCAAACATTTGTGTGTGGGTGAACTGGGCAGACATTGATATACCCCTCCAGCAGTGATTATCATTGTAGAAACTAATTACCACTACTTTACTGAAATGTATACACACACACACACACACAGGCTGCTTGTCATCATAATAATTAGTGCATAGCAGATGAATTAGGCCAGGGTGGTGAGGTTTGAGATTTTGCTGTGCACATTCAACAGACCTTGATTTGTCTTCTGCTCATAGTTGGGACTGAGCTGAGAAGCTTTACCTTTTCCTCCGATACTTTAACACGCAAATGTGTTCGGAGTTTCCCGCCACCACCCTTGGAGATACGTCGTGTGCATGTGTGGTCCAGAGCCCCCCCCCGCCCGCCTGGAAGAAGTTCGGCAGTTCCTGAGGCCTCGTGCCTTTTATAGCATGTCGCTTTCGAGTTTTGGGCTTCACACTTTAAATTTTCTTGGCGTTTAGTTGACGCTTTTATCGAAAGAGACTTGCAATTATGACAGTCCATCTTGAGCAAGGACCCAACAGTGGGGCTTGAACCGGCAACCTTCTGGTTACTATCCGAGAACCATAACTACTTAACTAACAGAAACGGGTTCCGTGCCTTGAAGGCCTGTCTGTCCTATGCAAACCGCAGGCAAATATCCTGTGGTTCCACATGAACACATTCATGTATTAATACTGATATGGGGACGTGGGAAGGTGAGGGGCAGGCCTGGCTACTGGTGCTGATGCTGGTGCTGTCGTGTTTGGCAGGAGGGCATTATCCGCAGCGTGTCCAGGTGGCGCACTGTCTCCATCGTCGTTGCAGCGATTCTCATCGCCGGCATCATGTACTGGAGAAGGACCCGCTGAAGCCCTCGCTCAGGACCCAAAGTTTTCCTAGAGTCATGGATTTGCACATGTGGAAACTATCACAAGCAATAATGCAATCACTGATTGACACACACACACACACACACACAGACCAAATCTTCATCAGGTTGTTTGGCACATGTGTAAACTCATTGGGTTTATTTACATGGAGTCATAAGACTGGCTGAAGAACATGAAAGCCAATGCAATAGAGACTGTACCAATTCTTTTGATATTTTCTCAATTCTGTGTGTTTGTACTGCAATGCATTGAGCTATTTATTAACAAGGAAGTGTCTTTTTACTTTTCACTATGTAGTGTTTTACAGTCAGGGATTAGATTCATTCTTTCTCTTTAGGTTTTAACCCCTACGTGCCATAATGTTATAGCCCTACCTCCAAGTGATCGATTATCAGAGATCAGCGTATCGTAAGGTTTTACATAGATTTTTTTAATATAGATTTTATTATTCAGTCTAATAAAAAATGGAAGTTGTGTGAAACCTGAGGGCTATTAGATCATCTTGTTTGCTGTGAAAGGGTTTGTATTATTTGGAAACTCCACCAGAGACGCAGGATCACATGTACCTGTATTCACCAGCAACGCGGGAGCCGTATGCTGGCTAAGTGCTTAGAGTAGGCCATGGTTCTTAAAGCAGGCAGTTCTTTTGCGAACTCTCCTGCATGCTACAGCTGGGATTCACCTTTGAACCCCGAGTGACAGGGCGAGTCTTTGAGATGTTGGTTTTGATGGACTTCAGGAAGAGCTAAAGCAACGGCTTTCACGTTTATATGCTGAATAATTAATTTAATTGAAGTGGGGAAAATGAGCTTTAAATTAAAAATATCAAATGGTGTTTGATCTAGATAATAAAACTTGGAGAGAACAGCTACTGTATGGTCAAAAGATTTTCTGTGACATGAATCATGCTAAATGGGATAAAATTGGAAAATTCTTTTTGTTTGTACATGGTCTTTGTTTACATTGAAATAAATGTGATCAAGTGTCCTGTTAAATTAGGCAGTTTTTGTAAATGGTTGAAAATACTGAGTTGCCTTGGTAAATGTCCAGTTTGTGAGTCAGTTCCAGGGTCTGCAGCACAGTTCTTCTTAGCCTGCAGACGTAGCTGTTTTTCTTGCAGGCAGACAGCGTTATCAAGCTTTTGAACTTCCACGTTTTGCTCTGAGGTTCTCACTGTAGCTAAATTTACCAGAAACCCAGCCTGCACACTTCAAACCCACACACACGCACAGCTTCCTCCCGCACGTTCTCCCCAGGCCTGCCCTCCATCCCTGCGTCCGGTTCAAGCCAACCTCCTTCAGATTACATATCAGCTACAATTAGTGAGAGGGACGGGCGGAGAGGGAAGAGCAGCGATCGGCGGTGGCCCTGTGGACACTTATTTTTTTCACCATTTCCTGTTGTAATTGGAACCACACGCGAACGGCGAGCCCTCTGCAGCATGTCCACCGCCCCATTATCCTCGTGCACCACTAGAAAGAACCACCATGTGTGAGCTGCAGGGAAGCAGTTTCCTCCCTCGTCCTGGACTCCCGGCTGGCCTGCAGCTCGACAGGCCTCCCCTAAACTGAAGCAGATGGGCTCAAGATGGGCTTTGGGAAGATCTGTTCATGATGGGGTTCGAGTCCTGGCTCTGCTAGTAACACATGCAGACGTATGTAACACATGCCAGCTTCTTTACCCTCTCTTCAACAGCCTTCTAATGAAAAGCCAAATGGGCATCAATTCATTTAAAATAGACCTGGAATACTATCGTAGAAAATAACGATCAAGTTAATATGCTTCAGCAATAGATATACTTACCTTTTAATGGTTTGTCATAATTGGCTCGGGTTCAGGGTCATAGTCTGTCATTAGAATGTAGTGACTGACTTTAACCACCAGATGTCAGGTTGAACTGTGGCTGAGGTCCGTGCAAGTCAGAAGGGTGTTTGTGGTAGAAATGTGGTCAAGTTAACAGTAGATTAGCTATTGCAAGGACCTCCAAAGCAGTAGTTCTTCGAGTGGGAGTTTGTAGCCTGCGGTGGTCTTATCTCAGGTGCAAAGGCAAGGAGTTATTAGACGTTGATGTCATGCGTCACAAGCCACCAGTAGTAGGAGAACCACTGACTGCGGAACTGTGATAGCATTTTTTGGCTTGCGTTTCATTGCACAAAAAGGAAGCTCTCAAAACGGTTTTAATGGTTTGTCTCATCAAAAAGATGGTGGTAAAACCATGTTAGCCTGTGTCTAGAGTGTTATCACTGCTTTCTCATCAACCATGAAGTCCACTGAGTTAATTATCATAGGAGTGTTTAATAAGATGAACGCTTTAAGTGAGCTGCACTGGTGGTGGTGGTGGGTGGTGCCAGGCCACATGGTGTTTTTGGTTTCCCTCGGGAGCTTGTGTCGTAGGAGCAGTCACTCTCCACCGTCCAGAACGTCAAAGGTCATAGGGCCATCGTTCCTGTCCGGTGTGGCCACCTGGAGTCCATGTGTTCTCTGTTGATTCCTGCTACGATGTAAGATGACTCCTGCCCGTTATCAGGTACTAGTAGGCTTAGGAGATACTGCAAACATGTAGGACATGTGAGCACACCCAGTGGGCTTTGGAAAGAAGACCAAGCTAACACAAGCATCCTGAGGGAGACGAAAAACTGAAAGCAAAAACTTGCAGTCTGTTTACTGGAAGATTTTTCTATGCCATTTTCCTCCGGAAGGTTCTACTGTCAGTGCCTTTAATCGAGTCCACTCTATTTCTTCAACAGTTTATTTTGAGGTTGTTATAGAATAAGGAATGAAACTGCACTCCCCAGACAGGCCCATTCACAGGCAGGCAGGAAGCGGTGCTGTCCATCCTTCCTAAGGCCCTCGGGCTGTGTGACGTTTGTCTTAACCCAGCTGTGCACACTCCTGGACTGCATTGGCCCACTTCAGAGAGGAACCCTGCATCACTGCGCCCTCAGCAGGACGTCCACGGCACCGGCGCCGCTTGCGTCCGTAGGAGGCCGGATGCCGGCCGGCCGGCCGCCGGGGTTTCCGTGTGGTATTGCCTCTGGTAACCTTTCCTCGCAGTCGCCGTGACGACTGCACAGACGACTGTACCGCTGCCTAACTGAGGGTGATGGCACACAACAGCTTCCCAAAAAATCCAAACTTTATTAACATCCCATAACCTGTTTAAATGTATGCCACTGATCACAGAATTGCTAACTAAAGATATGTGCTTGTAACTAAAGATATGTGCTTGTAACTAAAGATATGTGCTTGTAAGCCTAGTTGAAGTAGTTTTAGTAAACTATGAATAATACATTTGTAA
>JAOXYF010000001.1:3030139-3079850 GCA_028565775.1 Sternarchorhynchus goeldii | reverse complement strand
CCCACCCCCTCCCCATTCATAACATTTATGAATGGAGCAACAGCGTGTTTAAAACACCACAAAATGACCCAATGAAAAAAACAAAAGAAACAGCAACAAGTGGGACTAAAAAGATGCCTCCTACAGCACACACACACACACACACACACACACACACTCATACATTAACCCCCCCCCCATACACCCAGGCCATGTTATGGCTTCTCATGCCAGCCTTCCAAAGAACCCATGACCTCGTGAGCACTGCTCATGGTACCCATGACCTAAACGGAACACAGTGAAGCACAGTTTCCTTTTTCAAGCACTCGTTTGGCATAAACAGCATCGGGGAACATTACCGCTGAACCTGGGCAGAAGAGACATTTGCACCAAAGTTGTTTGAACAAGGAAATGTGGATGGAGTTAGGATGAACTACTGAGCAAAATCTGGCTGCATGATAAACACAAGAGACTCACTAGCTGAAGTTAGGTGGAACAATGAATGCGCCCAGATGGAGCAGGAGAGAGAGGGAAAGAATGACAATGACTTAGTTGTATAACATTCTCTTTTGAAGATGATGGCTTGCTCTGTAAGGCTAACAGTGCACATAGTGTGCATCTATATTGAGCCCTAAAGCTAAAACACTATTCTTAAGATTTTGTCCCAAAAACGTATTATGTGTCACAGCTACATGAGGATGTTCCCATGGAGAATAATGTCTCTTCCGTTCCTGGTGGGGGAGAAGGCTGAATAGGGACAGTGTAGGTGTGGCTGGGTGTGGGTGGCTGACTGAGGGAGGGTGGCCATTCCACAATTAGGGTCTTTATTTTGGAGAAGATTCCGTCCTTCGAGTCTGAGTCAAGCAATGTTTACATCAGGCTGGAGATGAGATATGAGATAGATACATGCTTTTCCTCCATCGGCGAGGGCTGTTTTATTTACACAAACAGCACTGATGTCACAGAGCTAATGGCTATTTAAAGATGCTTTAAAGTGAAGCGGTTTGAACATGTAGCACTGAACATACCAGTCGAACCGGTATGGGAGCAGCGGGCACTCATGACTGCTGACTGACATCCTCGCATGGCATGTCTTCACCGCGGGGTCACCGCGGGGTGAAGGGCACGAAGCATCTGCCTGGACAATTCACCCTGGAGCAGCGCACACACACCTCCCTCTGCAGCACCCAGAGGGACACTGTGTCTGAAGCAGCATCAGTACTGACTGCTGGTGAGCTCTGAGCACCATGAGGAAACCAGAAAACAAGCCTTTAGAAAAATAGACCGCTGGAGTGGACACAACTGCACGAGGAACCTCCGAGGCGGGGGCGTTGATTAGCCCAAACGCAGGACAGTGCGCTCATACGCACAGGCCACGTCGAGACCCCCTGACCCCGCTGCTACCCCGCAGTCGTCACGATGGAGGCAGCGGAGGTGCTGTTAGCTCTGCAGTGCCCAACCACTGCTTATGTCTGACCAAAGGGCTAAAAAGTAACACCTGCTGAAAGCCACAAAGCTGCAGCCCAGGGACAACACACAAACAAAAGGTAGAGTGCGGAGCAGAGGCCGTCTGCCAGAGATGAAAGACAACAGCAAGGAGGGCCTTTTCTTCTTTTGATAAAAAACAAGAATCAGCCAACGGGGACCAAAGCAAGCTGCCATGTAGTGGCTTCGTTCAAAAGCCACACCTGCTGTTTGCAGTGGCTGCCTCTCCTCCCCCCTAAACCCACCGAGACGAAACAACGCGGCCCGCAAAACTTCAAACAGACGGCTGGTTTCTGCTCATACCACCACACCCAGTTTGGAACACTGGTTTTGATGCCCGTGTTTAGCAGTAAGGATATGTTGCTTTCAGTGTACATCAAAACCTCGTTTAACCTGTGACTGTTACGTCTGGGATACCTGACAAGTCTGACTCTGACCAGCTAAAACGATGTCGCGTGACTAGGGGTTAACAAGCTGGCCTTTGCGGACATTTTGGAACCCGGCCTCTTGAGTTATTATCCACCACTTAGCTGTGGAACCTGTTACCCATTTGCTCGTATTTTACTGCTGCTCCTACATTACCTCTGAAGGACAGCTCTGCAGGGGTGAGCGTCCGGCTGCACCCCATCAAGTCTCGGTGGGATATATTTATTCGGCCGCGTCCCTCTCCCCTTCTGGACCGTGCCTCCTCTGGCCAGAGCTAACAGCAGAGTCTGATCGAGGCTCGATCGGAGGAGAGCCACAAATCCACAGCGACTCCACTCAGTGGAGTAAACGATTCAAATAAACGCTTCGACTGGTCGACCGGATGTCTGAGACTTGCTGGTCCAGCGCCGTATCGTGTCACAAACTTGGATGAGCCATGACCACATCAAAAGCAGCTTACTACAATAATCCATATAACTAAAGAGCAAGCAGGGACTACAGCTCAATACTCAATGTAAACAAACACAATTGAGCTTCAGCCTTTAGGTCTATTTTTGTTGCCATGGAATTGTTAAGTGTGGTATTTAACATCATGTGTAGCAGATATTGGACCAGGTCCAACATTAGAACTGGGTCAGACACTGGGAGAGATCAAGGGCAAGTGTTGATCAGATACTTGTGATAAGACGAGCAATTCTGGCTGTGCGCGCAAACTTCATAAGTCTCCCAGGAATGTGATACTATCGGAACAGCCAAGGCCCTTTGTGACTAAATGACGTGGGACCAGTTGAACAAAACATTTCACCATGTCAATGCTGGAAAGCACCGTTGGCGAACACACCTTTAAATGGTGACGTGTGAAGCAACTCAGTGATGGGAGGACTACAGAGGGTAATGTTATGATGGTCACAGAGTCTCACACACACACACCGACCTTCCCCTCTTGCCTGATGTAACTGTTTGTGTGTGTACCCAGCAGGAGAGGGGAGCATATGGGGTGGGGGTCCTTTTACTCACTTTGGTGTTGCGGTGTCTGAAGGGGTTCCGCTTGCCTTCAGGGAGGGAAATTAATTTGTAGACTGAACACACTCCCGCGCACACTTTGAAACTGGAGTGGGCCTGGCGCAGGCAATGGGCCCAAGGTTATCACCAATCCCCCAGCAACCAGCACCCTACAAGCCCCCCTCAGCCAGCTACCCACCAGCCAGCTCCTGGGTCATGAAAATCTCCAGGTAGGCAAACGCAGCCTGATCCCACAGCTCCTGTCCAGGAGCTAGGTGACACAGCCAGGGGCTTAGGCATTAAGCCTGCCATTTCCCCATCTGTCTGTCTGTCTCTCTCTCTCTCTCTCTCTCTCTCTCTCATTCCTTTTCTCTCTCTCCCTCTGTCTAGCACGGACACACACAAAAAAGGCCACATTCATGTTATGTGTTTCAAAACTTCTCACTGCCTCCATTCTACTTGCAGAGCTTTGATTCCCCTCTCCTCCCCCTGCCTCCCCTGCATAGTTTTCCTTTTTTGTTCTGCCTCTACCATGTCAGCCATTGATGTCCCACCCAAACTTTTTCTCTCTTTTTTTGTGTCCCCCCCCCACCCCCTTTGATTCCTTTTTGATCCAGGGCTACCTGCATGGTACCGGCTAAAGACAGGGGACAGAGAGAGGGAGAGGGAGGGAACACAGCGTTGACACACAAAACCCGCGATTCTCAGTTTTCAAATGTCTCATTGAGGCTCTCACCCGCTTTGATATTTTAAGTAGGTATCACAACAAAGGGGCAACAAATGGATGGAAAGGTAATGCAGAATATTAAAGGTGGCTAATGGCCTCGACCCTCTAGAGTGGAGCAGAGACCGAAAGGGAAGCACTGTCCCATGAGTCCTATTCCATTTCTAAGGGGCGGGCCCACCTGCCTGCTCGCCGCCACTGGTCCTCCTCAGGACAAGCATCCGGACATTTTGGCTCTGTCGCTATGAGATTCGCCGAGCTGCCCCGCAACGGTTGCCACGTGGGCGTGGCGGAACTCTCCACGGAGATGCACCGTGCTGCGGTCTGCGGTTTATCAGGATGCCAGGCGGGAAAATAGGAAAACTGCCCCTCAGGTGTGACATCAGTGTTTGTTTTTGTTGTTGTTTGCCCTGGATGTTTTTGTTCCAGGTAAGATTTCAGATTATTAAATCACATTATCTAAGACAACAGACTGCTTTATCACCTCCGCACATATGATTTTCTCATCCTGCGCAAATCTTCATTAGCAGTGTTCAATTTTGGTTTAACATACACAAACAATTATTCAAAACTGATCCACTGGTCCTGATAAAATAAAAGTTTGTATAGACTGAAGTTTTATTGCATTAGAAATGAAAATTCATCAGACAAACAGCTACTTAAGATGCCCCTAAGATGACGTGTTGTGTTGTGCCTCTGCAGACCTGTTTGTGTGCAACTGCTCTTACTGAGTTAATACACTCCTGGCTAGTCTGGCTTGGTTGCTATCCAGCTCGTTAACGTCGCTGCAGCACATACCACATGCCACGTAGGTCCTTGATATGTCTGGATGTTCTCCTGTTCTCTTTCTGTCTGAGTTCAGTACCATTAGACCATGCACTGTCTGATCGCTGCTTGCTTCTAAACACCTATAATCACCCCAGGCTTACCAGGATGGCAACCTGTGTTCCCATCGCCAGTATGAAGATCCAAAGACTGGGTATAGAGGGAATGGGAATAGAGTGGGAATAGGAATAGAGGGAATGGGAATAGAAAGGGAATGGGAATAGAGAGGGAATGGGAATAGAGGGAATGGGAAGAGAATGGGAATTGGAATAGAGGGAATGGGAAGAGAATGGGAATAGAGTGGGAATGGGAATAGAGAGGGAATGGGAAGAGAATGGGAATGGGAATAGAGTCTTCAAACAGGATGTCCCAGACTTTATTGGGGCATGCTAAGCATTACAGCATTGCACTTCCTCACTAGGAGTTTGAGAAAGGGATTAGTAGCACATGGCTCATTGAACAGGCCTCTGCTTTCTATTACCCCGTCCACCACCCAGCAGCCTCCTCGCCTGGCAACACTGTTCTGTCTGAGAAAAGCATTCCTCGTTTGTGTGTGTGGGTGTGTGTATACGTGTGTGTATGTGTGTGTGTGTTTGAGTGTGTACGAGAGGTGGGGGGGTTTCTCGGGTGTGGGGTGGTCCTGTTTTGGAGTCATGGGGGAGGTGTTCAAAATGGCACTGACAAAGGAAAAGAAATCTGGTTTTGGTTTAAGTTTTCATTCTTTTTCGAAAAGCAAAAGTGTGACAGTGCCGGCGCTGGTGTATTAAACACGATGGACGACAGTTGTGCCGGTGTTACTGGACATACCTTGTGGAGAGCAGAAATGAGTGTTTTTGCTGTTCTGGAGGAGGCCAGGGCATGTGAGTATGGTCTAAACCAACATGGTATTGAAGGGGGTTTTGATGTTTAACGTTGAAGGAAAGTGACAGGACTGATGTGATGGCCAGAATGAACGATGTCGACACCCTGAAGCTTAAACCGCATTGCCTGAGACCTGGAGGACGTGGGACACACCAAGTTGTCGTGGTGGTTGGCAAATTGAGGAGTACATTTGTGCTGTGATGAAGTGGCAGTCGAGCATTACATCAAATGCCCATTTTGGGGGTCTGTTTTTGGGGGTGGACCATCGACACTTAACCCTTCGCTTTTTAAGATGTTAACAGAGTCCCTCTGCTTCCTCTAGACCTCGTTATCATGCAAAATGAAAAACGAACGACATGTAACACTCCCACCGCCCACCCCCACTGGCGTTGGGCTGGGGTCTCGCCTGGACACTGCCCCCACCCTCCAGAACGACTCCACTGACACGGTTAAGTGCCAATAATTTCAGGACCCTCCCTGCAAAAGATCAATCGGCTCCAAAGCGGCTTGGGTGACGAGCGTCCAGGGAGGGCGTCCGATGGAAAACATTAGCATTGCTGTGGTTTCCAGCACTTACGGTTTATCGGCAAGCTTCCTCAGAGGGGTTGCTGTGTTTAACGCTTCGCTTGCCACACGGTCCCTACTCCAAAGGCAAAGCGTTACATGCTGAAAGGCAGTTGGCAGCCATCTTAAACACATATAGCCTGCAAGAAAATACTTAATGCTTTGAGCCTAAACTCACTTGACCTTATAATTCAGCAGTTGCTGTCAAGCCAGAAGCTTGTGGACAACATGTCTAGCATGGCTAGCTTTTAGGTTAGCATGTGCTGAAGAATACACACATGGACACATATTCTTGGGTTACCACCCAGCATGTCAAAAGTATCAGAACCACCACCCCCCCCCCCACCTTGAAACCAGAGAGCAAGGCCACTGGCCTCTAGCTTTACAGTCTGCAGCTCTGTAACACCTGTTCTCAGTCTGACTGACAAACAATTGTGTCATTCTTCACTGTCCAAAAAGGCAGCCTAACCACATGCCCCCTCCTCTTGTGCTGGTCCAACTCCGAACGACGTCCCCTTCCCCCGCAGTCAGCTCCCAGGGTTTTAGACATTAACACATGGTTTTGATTTCCTGATTTGTTGATTGTTTGTTTACACAAAGTTGGATGCAAAATAACATGACCAAAAGCATTACGGAGATGACAATTTCACAATTGAATGTGTGATGTTTTGGCTTCAAGTCTTTTAAATCTTTTAAAACAATTGATGCGTTGGCTGGAGAAGACAAGTTGCACTGTATAGTTGTCTAAAAGAAAATAACAGAAAAGACCAAGACAGAAAACATGCAGAAATCAAATGCACAGTAAAGGCACTATAGCTTGTTGGGTTTATATTATAATCAAGGGACAAAATCATACACCACAGCACAAAAATAGTGTATTTTGTGTGTCTCTGAACAGGTTGGGAGAACTGGGAAGGATGGGGGTCTTCTTTTTTCAATTAAGTCAAAGACCACAGCATGCTTTTTGTCAATGAATTAATGCAGCAACATTAGCTATTCTTTTGCTTTCGACAAGTGGCTACGTCTCCGACAAGAGTTCTAGGTCAAGTCTTTGTTAAAAAGTGAATTCAATGTTAATCCTAATCCTCTCTTCAAAGCCAACATTCAGACCAGCGTGGAGGCTCTGTTCCTGCCTCTCCGCCTGCAGCCCCATGGAAAAGCACGGTCAGCTCTGGAACCAGTGATTAATATTTCAGTAGGTTTGATCATTTCTCCAAGCCACACGTCTACATATGTGGGGATGGAAGGTGCATTGACAGAGACTATTAAAGCCGAACACATCCAAGGTTTGGACGATTAAATGTGCACCCTTCACATAAATTTACCAAAATGCAATCTGGATCAAGTGAAACATGGCAAGTGCATAAAAACTAGCACTGCATGATCACAAAAATATTAATAGTTTTGTAAACTGATGGGCAAATAGATCGGCAAATGCTTTTGAGTCTTGCGGAAATGCTGTGAAGTTAACTAGGACCACATCTCATTGTCAAATCAGCAGAAATCTCTGCAAGCCCAGCTGAATCGACAAGCTCGCCATGGATGGCTAAATGTAAAGAGGTTTAATAGCCATCACCCAGGATCCCTTTGGGCTGGGCCTGTGATATTTCATGACATCGCGGTATGTGGCCAACTGCAACACACGAGCGCTCACGTTGCCTGCCCTGGTCAAAGGTGACAGTAGCTGTGGCTAATGCAGCGATTTGTCACTCAAGCGATGAAGGATTTCCGAAAAAGGCACAGAAGTGTTCAGCCGCTGGTCAGTCATTCCTCACTAAATCAAGAGCATCCCTCTAGTTTTAAACAGCCGCGGCTGAAGCTGTTAGCAAGTGTTTCCCGCAGCCTCAGAGCACCTCAGAAACATTTCGGTATTTTTTTCTCTTGGTTTTTTTTTTGTTGCTTTCCAGGCCTCACACACAGCAGGCAAGCAGCAGTGTGTGGCATATGAAATCATGTGGAACCGCCCGCCACATAACACAACACTGTGCTCTGCACACAGACCACAGATCAAATGGCGGGCGTTAGCATAGCTGGACCTTGTTGGTTTCAAGACCCTTGAAAGACATCAGCAAATGGCTCCATGGTGATAGGTGCCCTCAGAGCAGACGTCTGTCGACAGCCCGGTTTACCCCCGTGTGATGTGTGAGCTATCCCTCCCAATCCGCCCCAGGCCAGGAAAACCGGCCAGCCATGCTGTAGACGCTTGTCTGGGGGCGGGGGGGGGGGGGGGTGAGACGACAACGAACGTTTGCTGATGTCCGTGTCACGTGTACGGTGACGTCACAGAAGGTCACACCTGGGACTCGCTAGGTCTCTGTCACCATACCTGGCTGATGTCTACACAGACAGACCAGCCATTCACAGCTCCGGAGAGGTCAGTCATGTTTCATGGCTGAGTGTCCAAAACAGATGCATCTTTGTTTGCATTGCTTTCTCAATCCAAGACAAATAAGAAAAAAAAACGAATGTTTGCAATTGGTGACATCCTGCAAATATTGGGCATAGAGAGTTCAGTATTACAACTGTACCATCAGCTGTGTTACATCTAACAGCGACCCTTCATCCGTTCTGATATTGTATTGGACGGACTGGATCTGTGATTGTCAGCTTGGGCGTGTGAGTGTGGGTGTGTGTGTTTGATGGAGTGTGTGTGCGGGGAGGATCAGAGAAGACAAAGAGGACTCTCTGGGTAAGGGCTCATAGAGGGTCCATATAAATGTCACCACAATGTTTTCAATAGGAGTAATGGGAACAATACCGCTTGCACCAAATAGTCCTGCACCATCCATCTCTTACACTATCAACACGCACCTTTCAAATGCAGCGGCTCCTGCTGGGGACCCCATTCCCTGTGTCAATGCCCTTATATTAAAGGGAAATTAGGTGACATTGAGTTTCAAATGAGTGGGTGACAGCTGCTCAGTCACTGTCGGTAGTGCAGCTCTGCTGTAGGGTACGAAGGGTTGACAGCGTGGCCCCTCCTCCAGGGCTCATCACCTAGAGCGCTCTCCCCGACACAGGGAGCAACAGTGCTAGACAGAGCAGTGTTAAAAATACATAAGATCTTCTCAACTAACGCCCCCACACATCTGCAGTCATACTGGCCAGGATCACTCAGTCTCCCAGAATGTGGAAACTTCAGCGGTGGACGATGTGCTGGTGCTCACCGTCCTGCAGCCACTCGGTGGCCACCCTAGCACACTCTCCCGTACACCCTGTGCATTCAGTGTGACAGGCATTGATGGCTTATACAGTTACAGGCTACCACAATCATTTTACTGTTGGAAGGTGCAGAGCACTCTGCTGTCCTCTCAAATGGTATTTGAGACCTGCAGGTAAGAATCAAAGAGCGGTGGAGGTATAAGGAAGCCCTATCTGGTTTCAAGAAGTGTGGGAGAGAGAAGGGGGGCGGGAGGGAGGGAGGGAGAGAGAGACAGAGAAAGAGAGAGAGCGAGCGAGAGAGAGAGAGAGAGGGAGAGAGACAGAGAGAGAAAAGAGGAAAGAGAAAGGCAGAGAGAGACTGAATGAGAGAAGAGAGGAGAGAGGAAAGGCACAGAGGGAGAGAACGAAAGAGAAAGAGCCAGAGAGGAAAAGGGGAGAGAGATAGAAAGGAGAGAATGCAAGCGAGAAAGAGAGAGAGAGGAAGGGAAGGGTTTGACTTTGCAGCCCAGGCGGATCACACTGAACTGTCATTGATATTTATGAAAAGTGTGTGTCATAAGTGAGATGATCTGTCTCAAGGGCACTGAAATCTGTTATGGGTGTTGCATCCAAATTGGTTCAAAGCAAATAAAAGTGTCCTTTGGCATGTTCCACCATGACAGAGAAATTGGGTGTGACCTTACCACAGAAATGAATCCAGCCCTTCTGACAGCTCAGGCAATGTAATGGAAAAGGTGCAACGAGGCAGGGAAGCCAAAGTTTACGATTCCCCTTAAATTTATTCATACTTTTCTGATGAATAGGTCATGTTAACAGGCAATGGTACAGCTATCATGTTGTGTTCTTTTGCAAAAAAAAAAATAATTAAGTAGAATACATTTAAAGACATCAACTTGCGAAAATGTTAGGGGAAAAAAAACCCCTTTTCTAAATTCTGTGACCCACAAAAGCATTTCATCTGTATTTCCATCAACCATCACATGACTAACAAAGCCTACCAAACAGACAATAACAAAACTCTGTTAGAACCTCAGAAAACACTATGTATTTGCAGTGCATCTAAAAGGGTTAACATTTCTCCCACACCAACCTGGGGTAATGAGGTATGAGAATAAAGTGGTTGCCAATTTGTTTGCAGTGCGTTCGAACTGTACGGGAGTTCTTTCTTCGTCTCTGACAAGCAGGTGAGATCAAAGTGAGCCCAGACAAAAGGACCTCAACAGCGATTTGTCAGGGGACGAGAGCCATTCCCGTCTGGGAAAGCAGTGGCCGCTCCAACCGGGCCCTCAGATCAGTAGCGCAAATTAAAAAAAAAGGACTCATGCCATGAGAAAAAGTACAGCAGGAAAAGTTCAGAGGTCAGTTTGATTTGGTCTGGATTATTGGTGCCTCCTTTTCTGTCCGCGTAAGAAAAAGTTGCAGGGGCCATTAACCTTTGTTAATGTCGAAAGGTACCTTTTGTGCACATGAAATTCTGGAATTTGTGGGAAATTACCAAAAGCACTGAATATATGTTTATAAAATGAAGCCAAACTAATTATTTCAATGGAATTTATTTTGATCCTGTCTTGGCAAAAAGAATTAGATGAATTCAAAGAAGTTGTGGAATGAATGCTCTTCTGCTCAGCCAAAAATCACTGAAGGAAGAAATCGGCAATTAGCCTGTTTTAGATGGTCACCAAGATGAACTGAACTTTGAGTCAGTGATGACCCTCTAATTGAGGAGGAAGAGAGCAGTTATGCTATCGCATCTCTCTCTCTCTCTCTCTCTCTCTCTCTCTCTTGCTCTCTCTCCTTCTGTCTCTGTCCTGTTCATTGGAACTTCATAAGCACTTGGACCTCGATTGACCATCCATGCTAAATATCAACTCAAACTTGGATTACTTTAAAAATGCTAATATAATAAATCTGAAAGGTGGTGTATTTTTTCCTTTGCCTATCTATTGGTTTAATTTTTGTTTCAGTATAAACCCTAAATAGTCAAAGGAATAGTCAAAGATTACTTTTGTGAATGCAGTTAATCCAAGATGAAGTGAAACATGTCGACTTAGTCTGGAAAAGAGTAAGTATTTCACCTATCGATAATGGGAAAGTATTTAATTGTTAAATTTTTAAAAGGTGATATCTTAATTCTCTCTCTCTCCCAGATAAATTCACTAAGCTTTATTGGCACGAACATATTCATTTATAGTATCGCCAAAGCGGTATTACAGTATGACAGCACGAACCCTTACAATATTAAGACAATTAAGATCTATATGTAATTAATAATTAACGTGGAAAAAAACTGTAATTGGTATGAAAGAATATTTGAAAGTCAAGATGAGAAAAGCAAAGTGAAAATAAAGGAACATAAATAAAGAGTAATAAAAATAGGAGAAAAAAATAATATTTAGATAAATACATAAAGGTGTATTTCTGTGTCTCTCTATCCCTCCTGGGCCGCGCAAAATCAGACAACTCATACTGATTATTACTGCGAGGCTTTGTGGGCGGCTGTGGCCCGTAATTAAAATACTTTTAGAAAGAAACAACTGACCACATCTGAAATCCCACCCTCTGTGAGGATCAGACCACATCAAGAGCGTCTCTCTCAGGAACGGTCACCAGAGCAGCGCATGATATACATCAGTAGGCTGATACCCTGGTGTGTAGTCTAATGTGCACGAGGCCCGCAGTGCGCGGGAGAAGTGCGACGAATAACTTAATACGACCAACTCCCCTCTTTTAAAAAAACTGTGACAAACGGGGATGCCTGGTGATGTATGAACGGAGAAGACAAATTAAGTGCGCATTCCCTCGAGGTTTTAAAAACATGCTTTTGATAGCTTGCACTGGTGTTGCGCCAAAGGGCAAGGAGATTTGTAGATGATGGTGCTAATTATGAGAATGGTAACCATAATGCGACCAAGATGGAAGCAATTTAGGCAGAAGTCATTTGCGCGCTACTCTTCCACCCACTGCTGCAGCGCCCCAGAAGCGCCAGTATTAGCGTCTGAAGACGGCTGCCGCATTCACAACAGCCGTAAGGTTATAATGTAGCCATGGGAACTAAAATGCCATAAACACGAGCTTTTATTAATAGCAGAATCAAGATGTATAGCTTCGTGTAATAGTCTGGCGGTGCGCGCTGGTCAGTGTGTGGGAATTAGTTTGGCACAGTCGAGGAACTAGGCTTCAGTTTTGGAATACACTGCAGGATTTCTCCTCCTCAAATGGCAAGGATATGCTGAACTTTTCGCTGATCCTTTCTGGACTGTCAAGAAGGACAAAACAGGTCTTAATCGGTCGATTCCCTTCAGTTATTTTGTAGCCAGTAAAAGCATCCTATAACCCCGCCCCGATTAGGCCTTTAATGTGTAAGAATATCCGACAGATACTCAGCTGCGGAATGCAAAATTTCTTTAGAATTTCATTGTAAAAGGAGATGGGAAAAGGACGTTGTGTCAAGACAAATTACTAAGACTTGAGTGAACGACTGAGAGCCGTTATTTTGAGTGGGAGTGAGTAAACACGGTTACCTTTACGCAGTTATTTTAAAATACCAACTTCGAAATGCATGATAATACTAAGCTGGTTAAAATGCTTAGTGATGTATGTGTCTTTTACTAGACACAGTCTCTTACTTATTCTTAAATCCAAATGCTTAAGCCTAAAGCTGTAGAAATGTAATGCAATCAGAAGCATTTAGCAAGAAAAACATATTCAGACGAGTTCATGGAAAGAGTTATAAAGAGTCACTTATGTGCTCAGCAACACTTCTTTGCCTAATATATTTATCTAAAATATTTAAACAAGCGACGCTGCCCATTTTACACGCATCTGTTTCAAATATTCACCCTTGAAAGCCACGTGCTTACATACATACGTGTTAACATCACTGTTCGATCTAGTCATAAGCAGCGAAAATTAATTTGATAGTCGCGTAGCCCCAGGGAAATGCTGCTGCTTGAAGACCACAGTGTATAATTTTCGGATGTATAATAGGCCTTTTGGATCTTTCAAAAGAAGAAAACTCTGCCCTCGGATGGCTCGCTCTTTGTGATGCGGTTTTCCGCAGTAAGCCGCCGTGTGTAATGCTGTGTAATTTTATCCACGCTGCAAACCTCTTGGTTCACACAAGACTGATACCTTGCCTCCCCTTTTCCTTTGTATCAATTGGTCGGGCCTCAGGCTATTGTTGCAGGAAGGTTCTTTATTTCTGTGCGCACTGTCGATCAGCGAAATCTCACGATAGCCTCCCTGTGAAATCCAGGGGCTTTTTCCTCCTCCTCGGGCAGATACAGTCTGCTTGGAGAAGAGAGTGGAACCTATGACCACCACCGAGAGGAGCCCACGCTGTTGTCACCACGCCGGCTCTAATAAATGGCCAGGGCTATTCCGAAACCAGAATACAGCAGATTAAAGAGCGTACACTGGGATACATAAACTTTCATATGTTCCGCGGACTGGATCGCTGCGTTTTGCCTTTGCGGCACAGGCAAATGCTACTTCTTTGATGGGACCCCGAGTGCCAGCTCTTTGTATTCCTGCGAGATTTTGCCGATATCCGGCCATGCCACAATGGTTATAATTCAGCTCTTGTTGTTGCTGAGCTTCTTGGATACCAGTGTGCAGGAATCTCTGGCTGCAAGGCTGGCCAGGACCCCGCGGGCGCCTTGTGCCAGGGGCCAGGCGTGTGACCCAAGGCAGCGACGAGATGCTGGAGGACGCGGTGGGGTTTACGAACATCTCGGAGGAGCTCCACGCCGCAGAAAACTTTACTGCGCCACAAAATATCATTTGCAAATTCATCCAAATGGAAAAATAGACGGATCTCTTGAAGAAGACAACCCTTTCAGTAAGTATACGTTCGTCGCATTAATGTTCGGCGAATTTAAAAGCGGGAATAGCGTCGTACCGTTTAAGTGTTTGTTTACATCTCTTATGTGAGATGAAACTGTACAAAAACATTACTGGAAGGGTTTTACAATAACAGTAATCCACAAGCAACGAGGAAACTCGTTGTAAAACTGTAAAGTAACACCTACGTTTATTAAATGTTACCTTCAGAAGTAAAATAAGAAACCAAATGGAGCTTCTTCACGGTGTGAACAAAAATGTCACATATAAGTAAAAGCAAACGTACAATCAATTTTAGGAACAGTGCCTTTGGAAAAGTGTACAAAACATTGGACGGATCCTGATCGCACACTGACAGTTCATTTATACCGGCGATAATGTTTTACATTGAGAACAAGCTCTTAATCACGAGTGTTTTATTTACATTATGACTCTGACATGTCAAGCTCATTCGGTGACACTCGGGGGCTTAAGGACGTTGTTTTAGCCGATCGGTTTTTATCTCAATTCTGCAGTCATTTGTCAGTCATAGGCTTCCAATTAGCCAAATCCAAACACTAAGAGGATGCGCATTTCCATATGAAAATAGGATTTAACAGACAGTTTAACATAATGACAGAGAACGGATGTATTTATCCTATAAAAGGATGATTATTCGAGAGACTAGAATGAAGAGAGTCATTAATCACTGCAAAGAGGTGAATTAACATCCACTTAAAGCGGCGTTTAGTGTTTGTGTATCTAATCTGTCAGTATGTTTGCAACAGGATTGGCTTGTCGGGAATTGTTCTGTAGATCGTAACTCAATCATTGCAAGGAGGTATGACTTGCATATAAAAATAAATATGGTCAAACCACACTAAAAGTGATATGTTATTTAATTTTTTCTTTTTTTCTTTCTGTATTTCTTTTCTTTTTTTGTGTTTTTGGAAAGGACAGTAAACAACGGCACATATCGTTTGAAGGTATATGGAGACCCTTAACGTCAAAGTCAGTCGACAGTTCTTTAGATGCAAATCTCTTTGACCTTAGTCAAGGTTTAATCCAACTCTGTCAAGCTCTCAGTAAATCGTGACTCGGTCTTTGTGTAAGCAGACAAGGCACTTTTCCTTCTCATAATAGGACGAGTAATTTGCAGCACTAGTTCTGTAGGCCTTTAATGAGAGAACGAGGGTGAACGAGACATGCCCCAGGGTTAACCCACATAAAGAGATTTCATCGGATTTCTCTTATACACTCATATCCACTCACCTCTACACATTCGTGAAATTAAATAGGCTATTTTATTAGCAACATGCAGTGAATCTAAGGACGTCCTTAATTCCACGTCTGCCTTGGGCTTGTGCATTTTGACGTTTGAAAAATGACTTTGGTTAACACGTTCATCTGTTATTCTAGGTATACTGGAGATCACAGCAGTTGACGTTGGGGTGGTAGCAATCAAGGGCCTGTTTTCTGGAAGATACTTGGCCATGAATGACAAAGGTCGCCTATATGCCTCGGTAAGGGTTACGTCACACTGGAAACCAATCTGTAGATATGGAGCAAGTAACTGGCTCAGATAACAAGAAGAGCAATTTGATTCCATGGCCACATGGGGGTGTTTTCATGCGTAACCAGTATGACCACATAATATTGGATTAGTGGGAATGAGCTGCATTTGAAATGTTTTACTCTGAAACTGAAAAAGAATGTATAATGTGCAGAGAATTTAACTGGTTAGAGGATATTGTGCATGTGAGTGGAGGTTGTGTTGTATGTGATGTTTGTGGGTGGTTTGTTTCTGAATATCATGTAATTTCTATAAAACAATCAGAGAAGCAGGCCACATATTTGACTGCCACTCTGTTTCAAAATGACATCTGAGGTTTGGAGTCACTGGTGCAACTTCTGATCTAACCAGATCTTTAGATTATAATCTTTAGATTATAATCTGTAGCCTGGTTTGAGATTTAGAAGGAAAACGACCCAATCATCTGAAAAATGCATGCAAAACAACTTATTAAAGCTCAAATTCTGAAAGGTTCATACTGAGATTCCTTCCTTTCCCCTTTAGGAAGTCTTTAACAAAGAGTGCGAGTTTCTGGAGCGTATCCATGAGCTAGGATACAACACGTACGCGTCCAGACACCACTCCACCACACAACCACCCTCAGTGGGGCCCGGCGGGGGTGGCGGGGGCAAAAGACGGGCGCTTGCAAGGAAGCAGTGGTACGTGTCCATCAACGGCAAGGGCCGGCCTAGGAGGGGCTTCAAGACGAGGAGCACCGACAAAGCTTCCCTCTTCCTGCCCCGTGTCTTGGGCAACAAGGACCATGAGATGGTGCGTCTCCTGGAGAGCAGGCAGCACCAGGCGGGCTCCCGCCGAGCCCGCGTGGGAAGGGCAGAGAGGAGAAAGAGACGGCACCGCGGTGCCAAGAGACACGGCAGGACGGACACACACAGGCCGGAGCCCGAGTTGCTACGGGAACCTCTGTCCGTCAAACATACGAAAAAAGTAAAACGAGCTAAAACTGCCTTGGGAACAGATGAATTTAAGGAGGACTTTTATCACTGATATTCTAACAATTTTAGATGTAAAAGGTCTTTTCTTTATACTGAGAGAAACATTTCTTTCTTTATTTTTTTCTTTGTAATAAATATCTTTTTTTTTTTGACATGTAAAAACAGTCCAAATACATTTATGTGACCAAAATGTAACACTGCTGGATGTTTGCAGACATCTGCAAGAAGTGTAATTATTGTATATAGTTGTATACAGTCTTTTGAAAGTTTTTTTCATCCTTACGCAAATAATTTTTTAAAAATGAAGTGAGAAAGTTTGGACGTTTGGAAGTGCTTGGCGATGCCGAAGATGTGTTACGTTGTTGGACTACAGGACTTTGTAGGTAATGGTGTCCAGAAAAGCACTTTTTTCACATTAACATATAAAGTAGGAGACAACAATACACATAAAACTGATATAAAAAAAAACATACATGTGGTAGTCTACTGTCCTTAAACTGCAATGAGAAGTACTTTGTATATGACTAATGTTATGCATATTTATTTTTTTCAGTTGCTAAGTTATTGATGACATAGTTTCTACAGTTTCAAGTGTCAAAGAATATTACTTTGTTCAGTAAGAACCACTGTCACTGGAAGAACAATTAGAATAAACTGCATAATTTGTGACATGTGAAGAGAAGAGTGAAAACACACTCTCTGGGTTGAGATCCAAAAATATTGTTCTGTTGTCTAGAAGTTAATAGACAGATTGGTCAATTGTAAAGTTAGTTCTAAAAGGTACTGCTTCATATGTATTGAACAATTTAAACAGTGACAGTAATGGTACATCTGTGCGATCCACTGAAGGCTAAATGTGGAGGAACGTCACCAATAAATTATATGGAAATATAAATACAAATATCTTGAGTGTTGCATTTACAGGGTTAAATTAACTATTGAAGACCTTTACTGAAAAGTTCACAAAACACTTCCAGTAAAAAGCACAAGAGAATATACAACTGGCAGCTCTTGGATATATCTGGATTTTAAGTTAACAGAATAATCTCTGAACTGAGAGAGCAGCCTGTGAATACTACTTCAGATAGGTTGCACCCAAAGAATTATTAATGTCTGCATGTCTTTAAAAAGGTCTTAAACAAGAACGATTCAGCTCACACAACTAGATATAGGCTAATAACAGTTCTGCTTGTATTTGTGGTAGAAAAGGGAAAGCCTTATCCCTTTATATTTAAGTAACCTAGATACACACAATAATGGATTTCAGATCTACAAAATATTACGTTATCTATAAAATAGTTTGTGGCACCGACCTCTACGTAATGGTAAGGAACGAAGAAATATTTTAGGATGCGATACATTTCTGTTTAGTCTACTTTCACGGTCGATTACACAGGCGCAGAAATACGTTTCTAAATAAAGTATAGACCTTTATCAAAGAACTGAAAGGAATTTACACGTCTTATGTTAAATCAAATTTGATAAAATTGCACTTTACCGTTAAAACGTTAAATCTACATAGGACTATGCGTTTTTAAAGGTTGAAGCAACAAGCACCGGTTAATGCTTTAGACATCTATAGGAGAAAAAAGAAACGTTATCCTACACTTTTGTAACTTCCAAAGCTTCCTGCCCGTGACAATGGCACTCATCTCAGGGGAACCTGGTAGGCAGTGTCGCCTCAGCCATTCTTCAGGCTTTTTCAAAACGACCAAAGCGCGAGATGCGAAAACAAGGCAATATCCCGTGAAAGGGAAAAAACCTGTCATAGAAAATGTTACACTTTGCTATAGTTTTCTATGAATACCAAACTCTAATATTACTTAAGAGGTATGCGGATCTTTAGCTAAATAGAAAAAAACCCTTAGCGGACCTTTGTGGTCCTTACTTTCTATACCTTCTATAATCAGGTGCACTTCCACCCCTCTGAATATACAATCGTTCACAGCACAAGTTAAAATAATCAGCAAACTATTTTTAATATCTGCTATTTTCTGTTAAAAGTTTTCATAACGTCCATGCCTAATTTCCCCTGGTATTCGCCAAAAAACTGGTGTTATTAGCAGTTCTTTTCTATTCACAACGTTCAGCTTCATGCCCTTTAAGGCCACATTCGCATTACTCGAACATACTTATTATAAGAAACCCTTTTTAAAATTGGTTTCCGTTAACACATTTTCACATTTCAGTGACATTTTATGATGTGTTTTGCGCACTGGTTCAAAATATTTAAACGTTGAATATGTCCGGAAAAAGACCCACTCTGCTTGGTCACAAAGTTAGTCCTGGTATTTGATCCATGTTCTTAACACCTTTTTTAGGCACACGACGCGTGTATTAGTTCAGTGGCATTCAACAAGTAAACAGAGACCCAGGGGTTAGAGTTCAGCGTCGCAGCACAGCGACTTCTGATGACCTGTGCTCAGTAATGACGTGTATGGACGAGCAGAGACGCTCATTAACGCGATCGGCAAAAAAGGCTCCGATGGAGTCATGGGTTTCAGCAGGTTCAGAGATTATCTTCGGCGACTGCAAGCTTAATTAAAAACTACAAAATGTTCCTAATTACCAATATGATCCTTAAATAGTTGTAAATAATTTTATTCAGAGGCAGGACGACACATCTGCTATTGATTCAAGTTTTAAAGAGCGAATAATACATTGCGAAAATATTATATTACACAACGGCCCGCATTAAACCATTGAATTCTACCAGTCGTTCATCTCAGAATTTCTCTCAACTGACCCAAAGAACAAGATTCAGGATAGTGGAAACAGTTCCAATTAAAATCACGACTATTCAGTCGTATTCTTCCGTGGTCTGAGTGTCTCAAAGGGCCCCGGTCCTCGTGCCTATCTAATTGGTATCTTCAGGAATTTCGCTGGTATTGACCAAGTGTGGTCTGGGGGCATTGTTGGTGCAGACAGGCCTCCTACTGGCCATCTGCGTGAGACCTCCGTACGCAGCTGACCCCCGCACTACAGAGATCATTACACCTTCTCTAGAGTTTCTAGATATGCCGCCCCCGAAGGACTTCAATTCATTACTGTGTGTACGCGGCATGCAATATGAGGAATGATACATGCAACAAAAAAGGCTCCTTTAATTGTTGGATAAGTATCTTTTCTGCAGCTTGTTCTCGAATTTTATTGCGATTATTGGGAAATATCATATTATCATATCGTTTAAACTATTGAGATGATTGGGAAAATCGACGGTTTGAAGGAGAACGAAAGTTGGCTATGAACCACCACAAGTGGGCAAAACTTCAATGCTCTGTTCCCCATTAAAGTCAAATCAACATTTATTTTCAGTTCAAAATAATTCTTAAGAAAAAAAACATTTTGATTGTTTGTTTTATTTCAGAAACTCTTAATAACCTCTTCACTGAATTGCTGCAACCTGTGATTTCTCCTGGATTACAACTAATGTAAATTAAGTGACGATTCGTACAACCTTGCGTGACTATGGATTATGAAGGTTGAAGTTGTTACTTTATTTGGATAGAATGCATTCAAATAATTTATACAGCACAATCAAACTCGCTTTGATTATTTTCAGAGGCTTGGTGGAACACAATGGAAGCGTCTCATTTTGGTTTTCTGTAATTTCCAGAAGTGACCTATAGAGGGAAGCACTGTTTATCAGATTCTGAATAGTATCGACAATAGCGGCATTTTAAAAGCCCACAGCTGAAGTCAAAACCAAAGTAGCATCTCTCTGGTTCCCAAACAGCATAGGGGCAATAACTGCCAGCTGTCTTTGCAAAAGATCAAGGGGGCGATGGGGTGAGACATGGCGTCTATGTTTGATAGTAATCTCTTTTTCAAAGATCAATGGTACGTTCTTAAGGAGGGCAATATAACAGAGGCTTGCTGATTGCCATGGGAATAATGACGCTTAAGATCGGCGAGTAAAACTGGTAGAGAATAATGTTAGGCTACTTTCTCTAGAAACCTCACAGGTGAATTATAATCATTACAACCATAGTGGTTCTAAAGAATGCTATGTTCAGATAGAATTGCAGGATATTATCAAAGTGGTGTATTGATTCTAATTTCGATTCGTTCTTGTATATACTGCGTAAGTGTTTTAGATTATATTGCGGGTATTGAAGAAGGTTACAGTAGTCCCGCTCCAATTTCTCATGCATACCATAGTTCAGTTTAACAGAAAACAATTTCTCTTATTACAACGATTCAGTTTAACAGAAATGTTTCACATACCGGTGTAAATAAGCGTAGGTTCATGAAACATTGCGTTTTATTCATTCCATTTTGTGCACTGCATCAGTCTTTTATTTTTACTCCCACTCGGGATCAAAGAAGAAATTTTAAACTGTAAAGTCCGATTACAGCACCATGGAGAGCGGCCGCGCAGAAACGTTATTATTATATGTGAGATAGTACGGTCGATATTACCTGTGGAACAAGTACACACCTCTGACAGAGTCGGTCCAAGGTCACGTGTTATTAAATCCATGCTACGCAGACACTGGTCTAACACCTATAGTTTACTTTATTCTCATTACAAGACCACACGGTTTGTTTCTTTTTGTATCAAAGCATTTAAAGGAATAATTTAGATACTGAATTAAAGGGAGCGCACAATGAAACAAATGCATTTTTATTAGACGAAGCAATTTTTCCCCTACCTCTATCTTAAGTCTTAGAAAAAGTCTTCTCAGATCAAAACGGTAGGGGTGGCGGGGTGGGGGTGCATTTCGCCGACACGCCTATTCGATAGTATAACAAATCGGTACCAACAATGGACCGTTTTGATCAGTCGCTGAGTCCACATCTTGATACAAGCAAGACTCCTAAACTACACACACAAAGATCAAATAAAGCGCGCGACAAACGATGCGTTTCTGTGTGCAGAAGAGCCGCCCCACATCAACAGGCAGGTTTAGTGAACCATGGGCAGGAGGGGCTGCCGCGCGACAGCCCGGTGCAACTCGGGCAGCAACCCGAAATCTGAAGGCACTGGGCATTTCGGTTTGATGTCTTGGGGGGAAAACGAGAAAGGGTTCCGTCATTAGACAATGAGGTTTAGCCAAACGTGAACGTGAGAAAACGTTGTCATGCGAATCTCTGTCTCAGACTGAGTAAAGGAACAATTGCATTCCATGCCTGTTAGACGGGAATGTCTTTAGGTCTTCTTCTTATGTACGTATGTGTATTCATTCATTCATTCGTTCGTTCATTCATTCATATCCAGTGATATAAAGTAGCCAGAGGCAGTAACCAACACAGTCTCTTTAACATCTGCAACTGTCTATAGTAATAGGCTATATTCGATATCTCTACTGATCGTTGCTGTTGTTACTACTGAACTGAACATAATCATAACCTTTCAGACTTCTGACACATGGACAGAGACAACAGAATCAGGCAAATCATGCAACTCATATCATTTTGTTTGGAAATTGAACCATGTGAGTAGTCATTCCTATTAACAAAACTGTATGCCTAATACAATTGGAGTTACGAAGAAGTTTGTGTCGGTAAGGATTTTAGTCGTGCCCTAGGGTTCTTCGTTTTTATAACGCATCCCTCGCTGCTTTGCACGTGGACGCCACGGTTCCCGTGCCTCCAGTGAAAGCTTGACTCATAGTGTGATGTTTCCAGGGGTTTCCAGCCCACGCAGTGACGCACAACTTTCACAACTGGGCAATGGACTTGAGCACCTAAATGTTCAGTCGGATTTATTCTTCCTCTTTGTCCCTGTTAGCGTTCATTTCCTCCTGGCAGCAGTTACCACAATACTGTTCTGCGTACTGCAGCTCGGACTGTGGCAAACAGTGACACCCAAACGTTCGGTCTACCGCTCTGTTCATTGGCTGAAAAGATCGCAACATGTAGACTTGACATGCTTTTCCCATTCTATTTTGTCACGGTATTGTTCTCACGGAAAACCGGTGTCATTATCTTCCTCTTTGAAACCGGTCTTTAGTTGGTATTCGCAATTGGTTGAATTCAACTTTTGTTTTTTCCTGTTATTGTTCATTAATAGAACTGTCTCCTGCCTTACACTGTTGTCTGCTAACTTAGTGACTTCCGATTTTACATCCTTCCATACATAAATTATTTGATTTCTGTCCGATAATGAAGGAAGCGTTGCACAAAGCAAACTCGGTTATAGCTGGGTATTTTCTATAGCTATAGCCGGGTGATTAAAGTTTTTCACAAATCATGAATAAAAGTAAAATAATGGCATTTCTTTTACAGATAATATTCTTGTAATGTAGCGTAAAAGGTTTTACATGTTTAAAAATCTGTTTGTAAATGAGTGCGTTTTGCGCACATAAACTCAGCTACATTCGAAGCTATTCAAAAACAGTGAATCAAAACAAGGGCACAATTCCCATAGATCTAGAATGTTTTTGTAATGTGATACAAACGTTGCTGAAGGTCTGTAGGTTGCGATGTTTATAAATGAGCGAGCGCAACGCAACGCACTCGAAGAAACGCACGCACGCACGCTGCTTTCTTCGCTACCCACAGCCATTATAAGGAATCGGTCGTCGCGGAGTGGTTCAGATCGCCCCGTGATGCAGTGTGTAGTGCGTGATGTAATTTCGTTGCACATATAAATATCGTCGGCAAAGCAAAAGCGGCATGGCTGAGCTGCGCTAGCAGACACACTGAACACTTCTTAACTTCCGTCCGGACTCAGAACTTGGAACCGAATTTGAAGCGGGCAAGCTGGAAAGGACATTCCCCTCTGAGCGCGACTTTATGTCGCTCAACAGTTATCTCCAGTTTCGCCTATGAGTAATCAAGTTTGTTTTCGAAATTGTTTTGGGGGCTCTGGCGCAAAAATAGACTAAGTCTGAATCTTTAGTCTATTCACCTCCTGCAGACACTGACGGATTAGTCACGAGAATGACCGCTCAACAGGCCCTCTTACCAATATTGGTTTTGGGACTAATTGTAAGCTCGGTGCGCTGTGCTCCTCTACCCGGCAAGCAGAGCGGCCCCGCGGAACGACTCTGGGAGACACTTTACTCTCAGTCTTTGGCTCGAATCCCCGGGGAGAAAAGGGATATCAACCGGGACAGTGACTATCTCATGGGCATTAAAAGGTTGCGGCGGCTTTATTGTAATGTAGGAATTGGATTTCATCTCCAAGTATTACCAGACGGTAGGATTACTGGAGTGCACAACGAAAACCGTTACAGTAAGTTTCATCATGCCTATTTGAACTTTTTAAAATCAGAAACGTCCGTTTTCGTGCAACTTATTCGTTACGTATCCCTACACCAACAGAATGCTCACAATTTAGGAAATAAAAACCGCCACACCTGATGCACAATGTCAATAATAATCAGTGCTTGAGAGGTGTAGCTGCGGGAATGTAATTTGAGTGTGTTCAAAAAGGGAACTCCAATGTAATTTGAGTGTGTTCAAAATGGGACCTTTAACAATCTAACGAACTGATGCTTTTGATCTCACAAAGAGGCATTTGTTACAATTTAAGTATTAATAGGTTGCTAATGTGTTCACTGTTCACGAGTCTCTGGTTTCTGGTTCTTGCGTCGTTGCAAATCGAATCACATGTGAAGACTACTCAACATCTGGGTTCTTGAATGACGCTTTGGTGCTTTCTACAACTCTTACTTGACACAGGTCTGTGTAACGAGAGATGGGCCGGAACTTGGGCCAATATTTAAAGCTGGCCCTAATGTATGGCTAGAGATATCCCCGTCTGTTACGACAGATTAACTCCTTGACCTCGGGAGACTAATTAATAACCAGTCTATATATCGCAATATGCAGCAGCAGACGGCGAGGATAAAAAGTACGTTTCTGTTCTAATGTACCTTTTTTTGTGGTCGCTCCAACAGTCAAAGAGTAGAACTCCAGACTTGTGTGTAGCCAGTATCGATACTTACCCAAGAGCTGTTTTGTGTACCCTTAGACTATTTTAAGACATGCCATGAAACAGAAGGGAGATACATTACATACGTTTTCATTACATACTCAGTAAACACGCAGCACCTGTACAAAATGAATGAGAAATCGTTACGTGGAGAACCCAGTACATCTCTGTTACAAGGAAACTTGTGTCTGAATTTGAAAAAAAAAGACACTGAATATCATACTTTAATAAATGTTTTGCATGATCAAAATATGATCAAGTGCTGGTAACAGCAGGAGATCTTACACAAGTGTGGATGGATATTCAGTGATGGCACAAATGAAAAGAGGTTCAGGATAAGTGTTTGTGAAATGTTTTGCCAGCGGAAAGTGTCATTTCCTTCGAGGATGCTCTGGATGGCTAAATGTAAACACTCACAAAACTTTACAAATACAGTCATCCTGGTTAGGTTAAAGATGTGGTTAAATGTTATATGTCAAACAAGGTCATTTGTATTCTTTGTTGTTGGTTGCAGGTCTTCTTGAGATATCTCCGGTTGAGAGAGGAGTTGTGACACTGTTCGGCGTCCGGGGCGAGCTATTTGTGGCCATGAACAGCAAGGGGAAGCTCTATGGATCTGTAAGCGCATGAAATGATTTACGACAGGTTTCCTCCTGTGCGATTTCTTATCGGTGCTCGATGGCATATCACTCTATACTAGAGCTCTAACACCTCCCCTCCTCCCCACACACTGCAAAGCTGATGGCTCGTTCCCATGGTCCATGGAAGTCCCTCTCCTCATCACATCTGAGCTCGGTTATGGCGTGCTTCCAATGCCTAGATGTGTTTTCATAGTGGGCCGGATAAACCCGGGAACGGTGGTGCGGTAGATCATTTAGACTGCACATTCCATTCTTAGCATTGCCAGCCAACACATGCACCTACTGTCTTTTCCCAGAGTAAAGATGAACCAGTTAAAAGGGACCACCCAGATTGTCTTAGCCACACCCCAGAACACACCCCCTCTCCCCACTCTTACCAACCCATAAAAACGGGGCAAAATCCTGACTTTTATTTACTATTCAATGATTGATTTGAAGTTCAGTCACGCTTCAGTCCTACTGATTCAACAAGCACTGATCCTTCAAACTGATAGTCCACCTGACATTGAAACTTACATACTCATAGCAGAGGGAGCTGGTTTAGTGTGGCTCTCTAATAGCAGTGACTGGACCACTCGTTCCTTGCATATGTGTGATAAGACACAATGCCATCTTTTCACAAGGTTTAAAAGAATGTTTGACTGAACATCTTTAGGTTAGGTTGCAGTTTCAGAAATGTAATGTCCTCAACATTCTTCTCCACTTTCAGGTGCAGTTCACCGATGAATGCAAATTCAAAGAAAAACTCCTGGCCAACAACTACAACGCGTACGAATCCTTAGCATATCCAGGGATGTACATCGGACTGAGTAAGACTGGCAAAACAAAGAAAGGAAACAGAGTGTCGACAGCCATGACGGTGACACATTTCTTACCAAGAATTTGAACGAACAAGGAAAGGCCAGGGCAGTCAGCGTAAGCTGGGATCCCAGCAGAGCCTCCATACGGTGCACTTTTACAGAGGTTACACATGAGGTTAAGTGTATCGTATATGTGTATATTAGACTATTTATAATTGTTCATTTTATATTTCCTTTAAACTGCCTCTTTGTAAGTGTGAACACATTTAATTTATTTGTTATTTGTTTATTTATCCTATCTGCTGCTATCAAGTGTTTAATACGTGAAATTCCTACATTGTTCAAATTTTTTTTTCTTGCACTGTTTGGTTTTTTGTTGTTGTTGTTGTTCTAAAATGACTGTTTTGAAGGAGTGAATTCCTTGTACCTGGGAACGAAAAAAGAAGTCTTAGCTCAAGTGTCTAAAACTCGTGGAATCGTAGCAAAAACCCCAATGGTATTACGCACTGGAGCAATTGTCCAATGTCTGACCTCCTTTGTGCAGCGCTGGGGTCTAAATGAAGCAGTATCGGTTTACTCTTGGTAACTGAAATTGCGCCGTCGAAGTCCTACCCCCAGATCTGTTTTTAGCTCTGCTGGGAGCAGGGGGAAGGCTTTGAACTCTGAACTTATCTGTAGTCAATCTCTGTCAGATCTATAAGGCTAGAAGAAGGCATCTTCTTGACATTACACAAGTTATATATATATATATATATATATAACCTGATTACATGCTGATATGAAAAAATAACATACTAGTGCTTCTTTCTAAACATATATTTTACAATGCGAAGTTCAAGTAAGTCTTTTCTGTGGTATTTAGGCACTGGGGTAGAAGTCAGGCTACTTTTGCATGATCTGAGATCAGTATTTGTCTAAATTGGTTAACAAAACAAATCAAAACGAAAGAAAAACAAAAAACAAAAAACCTTGGGTCAGTGGAGTTTAGGGCGAGGTTGTGTGGATTTTTAGGCTGTTGACACTTGTCTCTTTTTTATACAACTTTCGACGGTAAAATTAAAGGAGCTGTGTCGGCCTTTTAGCTGTTCTCTACCTCATTACGTTGTCATTCGACGGTCTCTGATTCTCAGTTTTGCTGACAGCGAATGTTTCCTGTAGCTTGCCGTCATGCAGACGGCTTATCGCAACGCTGAAGTCCTGCCGGCTTCAGCGTCCTGGCTGTGCCTTGTCATGTTTGAGCTATCTTTACCCCGTGATTTACTTTTGGAAAGGATAATCATGGTGGAAATATTTGAAGACAGCTGTTAGACTGCACTGTATGCTCACCAGTAACCCTAGATTTGTCTTTATATATTTTGTAAATATAATATGGAATAATTAGTGAAGCACAGATAGGCTGCTTTTAAGCCTGGTATTCCACTTTGTTAAATATGATGTGAAGGTAGTCTTCTACACGGGGAGTGGCTTGTCAAGTCCAGCTAGAACCCTTTTCCAACTGACTGAGAAATATCTCATCAAAGCATTCCTTATTGTTATTGTTTGTTACAGGTACAAATTAACATTTGTGTTAAAATCATTTTCAAATGATTTTAATTTGAATTTTCAAAATCATCGAGATTTTTTTTTTTATTTAGTCTACCAACATAATACAAAGAGAACGGATGGGTGAAAAGATGCACAGTGGTTATTGTGACAAGGTTTCACCAAAAAAATAAACAGGCACCCTGTCAAAATTAGAAACCACTGCCATATTTCAGCGGGAAAAATTGAATTAAAATTTTAGGAAATATTTGCGATTTTTTTTTTAAGTAGTTGTTGAACTAATTTATGTATTTCTGTTTTTCCGCCGTTCCAATGCTAACTCATGTATTCTACGTTTCTACGTGGATGCACAAAGTTGTTGATTTGGTTAGACTTCCCCAAGATGATGTTAGAGTAGTCCTTTCTGTCTCATTACATGTGCCCTTTGTACAGCTGTGACAAACTTCTTTCCAAATGGAGCTGTTTTGCATCAGTGTGGATGTTCCTAAGCATTGGGTGGATGGTCACTGGAGGCAAATAGCTTCTCTGACCCTCATCACCATGTGGAACTGATACAAATCACTGGAGTGGATTTGCTTAAGCAAAACGTGCAGAGTATCAACACGCATGACCATGTGGCCCTGATGATAAGAGATTAGTGAAAGTAGGAGCATCTCACCATCTGATCTGACCTGCACACTGTGCTCTACTTTAGCAAAATCTCTGTTTATTTCAGGACTTGTATTTGGGGGGGGGGAAATGGACAGTATGGAAATAAACTGTTAATTCTGTCAATTGCTTTATGGTTGTTCATCCAATCTCCCTGCTGGTTGTTCCAGCATCTCTGGTTGAGCTGTTGGACCGACTAACCCTGCGGTGATGTTTTTCTGAACCTTGTTACCATTTACTAAATATTGTCTGTAGTTTTATACAGGTCCAAACATTGTTATGTATGTGCCATGCACATGAGGATGCTCTAATTACAGTGGAAGTTAATAAAGCTCTGAGCAAAACTGAGCTGTGTTGGGTTTTTTTTTTTTTTTTAATACACTGGCCACAGCTGCCATGCAACAGTTCAAACACTTGCTAGAGTGTAACTTTAGCAAAAAAAGAAAACCTTCTGTTTGGGAAAGCCTAAAAATATGCTCACAGAATCTGCGACTCATGCAGCTAGACTATGCGTGGGCTCGCTTGGAGCTCCGCGCCTGGCATTTCTGCAGGGGTGGCGCTGCCAAGATGCCACTTGCCTTTTGTTTGTGTTCAACCAGGGCCTGGCGCGCAGACTGGGCGGTGTGGCCCGGCCCGTGAGCCGAGCAGTTCCTCCCCGGGAGTGGAGTTCTCCCGCCCTGCAATGGGGTAAACCTCGCACGGTACACCCTGGGAGGGTGGGGGAGAGGGGGGCGCTGCCCTTCTAGGCATGCGTTTCTCCAAAAGGGGAGCGTGTTTAAAAGCAGAGAGGGCCCTTCCTTCTTCTGAGTGCTGATGAATGAAGGGGTATCTCCTGCTGGGTTAGGTTATACCACATAACGTTACCACAGCAACATTACTTTATGAGATATTCAAATATTTTATAATATTCATATTTAATGAGATTTACATTTTTCTGACGTCAGATTGAAGTGGTTTATAATAGCGTGCTCTTAAAGCATTCACTAAGACAGAGGCTGATGTCACACCTGCTGTGAGATTTACAACTCAATTGTCTCCTTGATCGGGAGCATTTGAGCATCACTGAGTATAAGCTGACAAGCTTGCTTGTATTTATTTAGCTCAGCGTAGAGAAAATCCCTGCAAAGCTCTGAAGTCTCTCTGTCATGTTAATGTCGACTCTTGCCACCAAATGGACAACCGAAATAGATGGCAGGTCATCAGTTCTCTGACAGTGGACTTGTACACTGACTACAGCGGCACAAAACTCTTAGCCCATGTTATAAATACACTGTGGTGCTACTGCAGTGGGCATTTAAACATAACAGGAACATAAAACCATCACAGCTTTTTTTTCTAGGGAAAAAAACACCACTGAATGACAAAAGACCACTGAATGACAAATAAAAAGATTTTTTTTTACTCTTTTGTTTATTTTTTTTTCTGTTCGTTTGTTCCTCTGATAGATGTCTAGCAACATTGTGGAAAAGCAATACGAGGGTCTGTTCAAATAAACATCTCACCACAACAAAAGGGCTTGTGAAGTGAGACAGGTGTGGTCACTTAATACACAAGTATTCCTGGCCATAAGCTGGAGCTAAATGGAGCTCTGTCATTGCCTGAAAGAATGACGGCTTTCTGCTCCAATAAACGGAATGTATGAAGGCTGTAAAGGCCCCCCTTAAAATAGCTGTTCTGCTCCACCTACCTGCGTCAGCATCATTGTCTCCTCCAAATAAACATTACTCCACCTCTCAAGTGCCTCCTCTCCATTAAACAGTTTGTTCCCAAAACTATCTTTATATCATAACAGCCCTTTCAAGCTCTTCAGCACAAAGACTTCAAGGAGCAGACCGACAGATTAACACCTCTCAACAATGCGCCCGCTAACAGGAAGTGTATCGGCTGGTATTGACTGGCACGTGATGGGCTCTCTGGGCAAACAGCACAGTCACTCGTATGGCATGGGGGATACAGGCGGGAATACAGTGCAACGAAACTCACCTATAGTGCTCTGTATCGGTTTACCACACCTCTGTATTGTTGACGCTGTAGCAAACATGGCAGGTGATGCAGCAGAGACAGAGCAGAGACCAGGTCAGTCTTGAATACAGGGTCAAGCACCCGCATTGTCTGTCACACTGCATACGTTGAAGAGATTCAAATTAGCATGACAACCACAAATTAAAAACAGAAGTAACAATAAACGAAAGGTAACTTTCTTCTGATTGGGGGAACTGTCGAACATAAATGTTTGTAACTTTATTATTAAGAACTGTTAACAAAAGTTCTTACTAATAAACAACTGATAATCAAAGAGACAAAAACAGTACTGACAGAATTTTATCCTTTAATACACATTTTGCACCTATCAGAATTGTAAAATGAAGTATACAGGTGAACGCAGAAACTGGGACAGAATATTTAGATTCAGGTCAAACATTGACTCAGCAAAACGTTACTTCCATCAACCAAGTCATTTTCACGTCACTCTGTGTGTATATACTTACTGGCACTAAGAACCATTCACTGTAGGTTTTCGTGTTGAATGTTTACTTAATTTGAGACAAACGTATCATTCCACTTGTTGTTGTAAACATTACATGTATTTTGAGGTTTCTGATGTGTTAAATATACAGTGTCTATGAATCGTACAGTTTTCTTCCTAAATTTATCTTGGATGGTTCATGTAGGTTCCAGTCTCCACCTGTGGGCGAACTCAATTACTGGATTGGTTTTCCGATTGTGGATCATTTCCGATCCCTGGATAAAAATAGGAGAGATGTAACAGTTAAAGCCTCATCCCAGTAAAAGAAGTAGCTTTTCTACTGCACGCAACTGAAGTACATGTCAAGCCTTGATCCTTTAAAAAAAGAGTTTTCTACAGTGGTATGTTCATAAGATTCAAGGTGATTAATGGATCTATTTATCCACAGGTATATCTGTATAATCTCAGCTCAGTATTAGCAGGAGAAAAAGAACAAATATGAACTTTTTTCCCTGTATATCAAGTACTCTTAGTGTTAACTCCTGAATTAATAAGCCTTTTCCTGCCTGATTAAGTGTTCATAACAACTACTACATATGTATGGAATAGGGAAGTAATTAAATGTATTTGAATATGGTTAAGCACACTTACGATATTTCCTAGCACCATAACACGGCACCTACATGTGTGTGCACAAATAGAGACACAAACAGATACTGACCCACACTCAGAGAGAGACAGGAGAGTGGGGAGAGAGAACAGCAAACTTGGTTTTATGAACGCTGGTAAACACTGAAGGAATGAAAGAGTTAACTCAACACGTCCTGTTTAGTTGAAGCCGACGAAGTACTCATTGCTAACTTACTGTAGTTAGCTGACATTATCACAACAAGCACAAAACAACAGATTTTAACAACAGCATATAACTGGGGGGATGGGCTGAGCTGGAATGAAGCAAATCAGCCTCATGCCTGAATTCAAATCTCCACACCTGGGCCTGAACCACAAGCACCTCCACCTGCACACCTGCTCCACCCTTGAACGACTCCACCCAGGCAATATCCCATCCTGACCTTAACACGCTTCTCAACCAGCAGGAAAAATGATGCATCAATGTACTACTACCGTTGTTGGAACAAAGCGATAAACAACGCTGACTAGAAAACACACTGCTTGATGTGGAAAACCATCAATAGCAGGACAATTCTGGAACATATTGTTTAGTATTTTTTAATACTTAAAAGCCCATCCATGTTTGAGATTGTGCAAACGAGTCATTGTTCAGCCAGCATCCACCATGCAGGTGGGTGTGTTGGCTGCTGCTCGCAGTGTGGTGTGTTTTTTCGTGTTGCTGCGGATGGAGAAGGTTGATCCCTCCAGCACTGTACCCCAGGGCTGTATTTAGAGTGCATTTGCCCCACACTCCCTTTGTGAGGCCAGCTGTGAGGTGTCTGGGATACTCCAGATGTTTGCCCATAAAGACAAGGTACTTCAAACAGTTGTGGTTGACCCCTTCCCCTTGCCCCTTCTCTTCCACCATGTTTCGAGGTGTATGCTGGGGCATTAGTAGAGGGGAAATGACACAGACCTTTAGCCTGTAATCATGCAGACGGCTGGCCTGTGTGGAGGGGACTCAGGGGCTGGCCCAGCCCTGCCAAGCACTTTCCACCTGACATCTCCAGGCAGCGAGTCAAAGCTCTGAGACTCCCCAGCAGTCAGAGTTTTCTCTCAGGAACTTGAACTTGACTCAGACATCCCCTGGTCAACAGAAAACAGAAAACATGCATCATTCCACGCTTACTTTCAGCCAAAGGGTACTGATGCACATGAAACCCTTTGAGGTATCAAATATGATCAAATGTTCTGCAAACAATTTACATGTAATGGTGAAACGATAAATACGTCTTTAATTATTCTCTCATTACCTCTCTATTTACTATATAATCATGCTGGTTGTGCAACATGGGATTTGTCAAAGACACTAAATATGCTTCTGATTTAACTTGAAGTAAAAGAGGTTGGTGCAAAAGCCCAAGTAAAATTAAGACATTAAAAGCACCTCCAAACATGGCTTTAAGCCCCGAAGCGATTAGCAGAAGCCCTTTAAAGAGCAGGAGAGGGGATTTCACATGTTTTTAATCAAACAACACCAACAAAGTAGATCACGGTACACCAAGGAACAAGAGACATCGCAGTCAAAACACAGTCCAAGGCTTCAAAGTGAATGATGAGTGCCTGCATACACAACCCTGATGAGACGCTGGGTGGGGAGCAAGCGAGCCAATCAGAGCCTTAATCTGTCCCGACACAGCACGCACATTCTGTGTGCTGAGTTTGCATATAGCATTATTCACAATGGACTTGGACGTACCATTAAAAGTCTTTATGGAGCTTCAGGTTTTTATTAGGTAACTATGGAAGACATGTATAGAGTTGTGGTGTTAGGGGTTTCTGACAGAGATTTCCACAAGACAGCAACCTATAGATTTAAATTAGAATGCCTACCAAGGCTCTTCTTGACGTGTTTTGGCACCATTTAGAAACATTCTGGATTTTCTGCAGCTCCATTGTTGAATGCAACATCATCTAATTTATAAATGATTTTTTTTTTTCACACGAATACTACAAAAATCGTTTGATCTCACATACAACATGAAGATTGTACCAGTTGTGGCAGTGTTTCAACTGAGAAGAGGTAAAAGATCACCATGGGTCGCCTTGTTACCCTTTTAAATGTCATTAAGGATCGAACTGAACGGAACAAACCAATTAAACCATGGAGGATTCTATTGTTGAACCGTTAGCAGACAATGCATTCTAATCCAAATTATGAAACAAAGTTGCAGGATGGTGTGCAAATACTGGATAATTTTCTTTATGTAACCCTGAACATATCCTGTTCTCATCATGACTAAATATCTCACATAATAATACCAGCCTACTTATAACATACTTAACATTGCTTACCTTGTGATTTAACTGAACGAAAGCTATGTGTGTATATCTGCTGCCGCTGTTCAGTTTATAAACCTGTCATAACAGTGAAAATGTTACAGCCGTATCATAACAGTGTGCACATTATAATCCTGTCATAACCATGCACATGTTATAAATCCTGTCATAACCATGCACATGTTATAATCCTGTCATAACCATGCACATGTTATAACCCTGGTACTGTCAGGGACCTACCAGAGATGGACTCACATCGTGTACACAGGTAAAATGTATTTTTCCCTTACAGATGTCACACTACAGTGTTAGAAAACTTCAATATATCGACCCAAAAGTAAACACTCTGTAACTGTCGTTGTTTGTTTTATGGGTGATCTCTTCACATAACTGTCTCACTATGAACTTCTCCAGTGTGCTGACATTGGTCTACAGTAAAAAAACAGACATTACTATGTGCTTCCCCAAACGTATCCCAACACTACGCTTCGCTGAGCAACTGTGCAACACCAATGATTAAAACAACCACACCCCTATGTTCACGTTGTACGTGTGGCTCATCTACAGTGGATGTGGGCAGGAAATCCTCCTGGGTGAAGCCTTCACCGAGAAGGTCATTATTCCACAATCAATTACAATTCGTTGGATTGTGCTCTGTGAGCCAATATGATTGCAGAGCGCTAACCTTTTTCATGAATGAACTGAGATCTTGAGAACGGAGAGGAAGATTAATGGAAACGCTGGTTCTGACAGAGAACCTAGAAGTGGGTGAGTGGACTATAACGGCTTTGTCTGTGTGCGAGGCGCTGGACCGTGTCTGGGGTAAAAGGCAATGATCGCATAGGTCAGCACTGCAATGAAGGCAGAGTCAAGACACTTTCAGCATTTTGGACACACAGTGCAGTCCAGTCTAGTCCAGCCCAGTTTCAATGGAATTATGACAGCATCAGACAATTCTATTGTGTCCAGAAAAAGAAATGATGAAATATTGTGCAAGGAATAAAGTGACATCAAAGGAAATGACTCAAGCCAGCAATTACACAATGGATACAAAACATTGGAGAACCCTTTTTTATGAAATTTTGAAAAGAATATACTCAAATTTCCTTTTAAAATGTTTGTCATAAATTTCATACATGTACGGCAAGGACTTACTGTCATACACAATATGTTTAAACATCAGTGGTCACATAGTGGAATTAACCACTGCATTGAATGACAGGCTTCACCTGATATTAGCTCGCAATGTCATTTTATAAGGTTAGACAAAAGGTCACAGTGTGCTTCCAGAGCCAGGACAAGGCTTAAGAGGTAGAACATTCTTCAGGTTCCATAAAATGTACTGAAGCACTTTGCTGGTGGTGAGCCAGGAGTATATTAGCGCATGCTTCATCACTCAAACCCAAACCTTCACAGCATACAGTGCTTCGCCGTTCTTGGCCCCAGTGTGAAGAAGCTACACTGCTGCAATGTTTTGCTTTACTCCAGTAAACCTGATGGAAACTCCGCCAGAGCCCTGTTTAATTCCAGAAAAGGTTCTATGTTCTTCAGGTCTACAGTCACCCGGGTTTATGAACATAAAAACTCCCTGACATGTTCTCTCATGGCTCCTGGTGCCCCCCCCCCCAAATCCCCTAATAACATGTGAAGACCTGTTAAAATGACTGACTGGGCTGCTGTTGCCAAACAGTCTGAGAAGAGGAGCAGTGATCTAGGATCAAACTCCCCCAGATTGTTTATGGTGATGTCTTGCATAAAAGTGGATCTGTATAGGGATCAGGATCAGGTTTAATTGGCCGAGTATGTTCACACATATAATGCTGAGCAGTACCAGTGGAATTTGTCTTTGGTTACACAGTAGCTCGAAATACACAGAAGAGGCCTATATGAACGCATGTATGACAGGGTACATGTATGTATGTACTCTGGGATAAATGGAAAAAACACCTGCTGATTTTTATTGGATTCGGGAATACTACTTTGACTGCGGGGCAATTTTCAATATCAAAGTTTCACGAGAAGACGAAATTGTTACCTTGTGTGTAGTCAGTCCAAACATGAAAGATACTGTTCGGTTAATACGCATCAAAGTTTAAGAAACAAGACGTAAAAAATGCCGCGTGCGCAAAGACACCAAAGCGCCCAACAGTGAGCGAAGATCGCTTCTAATATTATTATGGAGCGCCATCTATTGGCGTTTATAAGGTGTGAAATGTGTCGCGTGTGTCGCGTGTCGTATGTTATCATGGGTATTATATACATTGATATTATAATTAAGAAATGCTGTCTACAACTAACTATCAGATAAAAAGGGAAAGGCTCACAAACGCTCTCGTCATTCACACACGCCGAAAAGTTATCCCTTTTTTCTTGTAACCTTAATGGTTCGCTCGGAAACACATGAGCTGTCCAAATACGCTGAATATGCACGAATGGAAACGGTTTATATTCAGTTGTTTACAACTAGCAGTAGGCTAGAGAACCGGCTAAAAGCACCATGTGCAAAGCAAACAGCAATGTGTTGGCTGACCTAGTCAGACTACCGAATGCGTTTGTGCCAGATCACTTTTAGTTACACATGGTTTTCAATCAAGCCCCTGGGTCTAAAGTGCATTTACGCTTGCAGACTACGGCCCCTCTTGACGAATCTCTACAAGAAAAACTGGGTCCGAAGATGTTTTCGATTTTTCCGGCATATGAAACTTAGTTAAAAGTTAAACATATTTTATTAAACATTTTAAACCCACTGCCCCGTCTTGTAAACTGTACAATTTTCATTTAAAAGTAAACTCACGCCATTTCCATTTTTCTTTTGACAGTTCAGGGCTGCATGAAATTAAGAAAATTCCTAAATCAAACGTCTAAAATGTTACGTGTGGATCAGTATACAACCTTATACGTAAAAAAACTATAGAATAACATATTGCACAAGGTAACCCACAAGCCGTGCTACTGCCTACTTTGTAATAGAGTAAAACACCAATAAAGGTGGAGTTTCATCATTGGAGTCTCTTCAATTTAGGGGCAGTGAGAGGTCTGTCGTAGCCTAAAACGCCATCTGTTGGATGTCCAGAGGGTGTGTTATGATCTCGTTCGCAGAACTGCCAAAAGGGGAAAGAGCTTATCGATTGAACTGATAAGAGGAGAACTTAAAAGGCCAGATGCACTGGGTTATAGCAAAAAAGCGAAAGGTTCTTTAAAATAAGCTTAAGAAACAGAACAAACCATACAACTTGAACAGAGACGATCCCTCTCATTACACATTTTTTACGGGAATATTAGAACATGCTGCTCGTTATTTGTGTTGCTTTGTACGGGAGCAATCTCTTATTTATCACTGAGGTGGGATGTCTGCCGTTGCCCGACTCTGGTCCACATTTGGCCAATGATTGGGGAGAACCAGTCCGACTTCGGCATCTGTACGCAGCTAGACACGGGTTGCATCTGCAAATAAATAAAGACGGCAAGATAGGAGGATCACACCTGCAAAGTTCTCACAGTGAGTAGCCCATCGCTTAAAATCATACATTTACCTAAATTTACTGGGCAAGCTTGGGTCGGCCTTATGAGAGACCAGGTTACAAAAATGTCACTAGGGCCAATGTTAATAAATAGCATATTAATATAATTTAAAGTAGACTATAATTAAAAAAAAACTTTATGTGTAACAGCAAAGTCACTATAAAACAGCTGTTATGTTGTTACCATGTCCTTAGCATATCACATGTAGACCATGGACATCAATCTCTTTAGGTTCACGCAGTAATAAAAATGAAAGATTCTCGCACAAAGAAAAATCATTAGTGAATCATTAGTGAATCTCACTTTGTCACTGCGAAAATATATGTGGTGGACTGAAAACGTGTAATTGTGAAAGTGATTTTGACTACGTGTAAACTGTACAAATGACAGTATGGCACTTTTTTTTTTAAAAAGGTTTGGTGGAAATTCGCACTGTTGACAGAGGCTGTGTCGTTATCAAAGGAGTAGCGAGCTCTCAGTATCTATGCATGGAAGCGAACGGAAGGTTGTATGGATCGGTAAGTGACTGATTATTAATTGAAGGGTTTTACAAACATAATTGAGCATGCTGGGAAATTAATGACAGCTGTAATTGGGCTAGAGCGGTTATGGATGGGCTACTATACTATACAACATTGGCATTTTGTGAACGAATAAGGGTGGTTACTGGTTATGGACGATTTGATTTCCTATGAGAAGTATTCTTGTTTGTCAAGATTTACAAACGCAAGCGTTCGCTCCTCCTAATAAACACTTGTCCATCATTCGAAGGGCAAGCCCAGGAACGTATACTCAACTACCATCCGCATTACATATATCCAGGTTTTCTATAGGGTATTTTTGGTTCAGAATGACCTTTCAACAATGACCAAACACTGAACACTGAACAGAAAAAAACTGAAAAAAAGAGGAAACCATTGCTACTGCAATTTTTAAGTAAGATTTATAAGTGCTGCATTCATCTAACTGTTTCTTGGCTTCTAAAATAATTTGAACACAGTGGTTAATGGCTGTAACTAAGACTGATGAATTGTTCCCATTGATAACAGAATTCATCCTGCAAAACTGACCAAATATGCTTAGTGACGTCATATTAGCAACCTTTGTCCTGTGCTGGGTATGTTTGCATAGCTAAAACCTCAATGAAAAGCTACAGGAAAACCTTGATTCCTGTGTGTGCAGAGTAAACATCTATCAAAGAAATTAAAGTAAATCACTGATACACACACATGAGAGAGATACATTTGCACAGTCCAGGGCGCTCAGAATTTCATTCATGTTTTTGTTGTTGTTGTTGTTTGTTTGTTTCTCTCCATAGCAGATCTTTATGAAAGAGGATTGTTCTTTTCTGGAGCGAATTCTACCAGATGGCTATAACATCTACATCTCGGGCAAACATGGGACGCTCGTGAGCTTGGGCAGCGGAAAGAACCGACCCCAAACTGCCCTTTCCCAGTTCCTGCCCATGGTTAACACACTGTCACAGGAGGCTCCAGATTACAAACCCAGAGAAGTGCATTCTGCACTCAACCAAGAAAAGGATCATCACTTAGCTTTCCAAGCCGACAGCATGGAATCATTTGGGAGGATCTCTCAGATTGTGATTCAAAGCCCCAGTTTCAACAAAAGATGAGTATACATCTCACTCAAAGAGTTTCAGAGGGAGTTTAATCTCTAACATGGAGGCAAAAGTCTGAACTCTACCAGATTGCCCTGAGAGTGGAGCCCAGACGCACACAGGGACGTTTTGCTAGAGACAGAAGAATTCATGGACTGTGGCAAGAGGAGGATCAGGTTTCCAAAGGCCCGTTTCCACCATGGACACCCAGAGGGACACACAGAACAACTACATGCTGATGGTAAATCACTCCAAATGTTGAGAATGTTTACTAACCTATCCATTACGCACTTACTGCCACAGCGTGGACACTGCACCATGACCACTATTTGTACATTTTGTAATATTTTCTGTATTTATTTTAAATAAATATGTATGAGACATAATATTGTGATTAAAATAAAAAGTGTGATTTATTATATGTCTTAACAATCTTTAATGACGCCTTACACTTTAAACCTTCAGTCATTCTCTAATATTCTCATTCTCTAAGACTAATTTTGGCAGTATATGTGTGTGTGTGTTCATTTTTTATAAATCATCATTGGCAAAAACTGGTCAAAAGGTTAAAATATGTAAATGTAAATGGCACGGGAAGTGTCCAGGGCATTTGGTGGTTGTTTTTGCACAATATATCTTGTGATATTGCATTCCTATGCCAGACATTTTGCTCATTATGCACTCAACAAAATGTTACACAGTAATGCAGTACTGTAGTAAAATGTTACACTGTAATGCAGTATTACAGTAACATGTTACACATCAATGCAGTACTGCAGTAACATGTTACACAGTAATGCAGTATTACAATAACATGTTACACAGTAATGCAGAATTGCAGTAAAATGTTACACATCAATGCAGTATTGCAGTAAAATGTTACACAGTAATGCAGTATTGCAGCATTCAGTTTCAGTCTGCAGTGTCTTAGCTGGTGCTAAGAAAAATATATCCAGCAAATCAAATCTACTCTGTCAAGGTGAAGGGATCACCAAAATGATTTAATGGGGATCACTATATCTCAATGAAAAGTGGTTAAGGCTAATTTGCGATCAGCATTTAAAACAAAACCTTTCAATAAACATAAGATGTAAAGAAATGAACAAACAGATCTGAAATAAAAGGTTATGGACAAACTACCATTGATGATTCAAAGATAAAAATATATAAACTAGAAAACCCTGCATAATTTCCATGAATTTTCAGTGAAATACAGTGGACACTGTGGCATCTCTAAGGTAATACTAGTTTCTGCAAATTCTGTCACTATTACTTATGATAACTAAAGACTGATGGGGGAACCTTTCAGCAGACTAAGACAATTTCCCAACATATAGGACTGTAACTATGTGAGTTATTATAAATATTTCTAATCTAAAAATAATCTAAAAAAAAAACCCCAAAAAACAAGTTAACATTCATTTTCAATGATATTCCAAGCAGAGCAGCCTAGTTTGTTGACAGGTTTTTCAAGATTGCAAAAAATTGTTTTATCCCCAAACCTTAGACTCAAATAAAATAATATAACATCTCTTACTCTCCATGAGAAGCAGTGATTATATCACAACACATGCAACCTTCATGGTGCTTATCGTAACAGTAATATTCATGTAAACGTTGTAAACGTTATATATATACACACACCAGCCACTTTATTAGGTCCACCTTGCTAGTACCGGGTTGGACCCCCTTTTGCCTTCAGAACTGCCTTAATCCTTCGTGGCATAGATTCAGCAAGGTACTGGAAACATTCCTCAGAGAGTCTGGTCCATATTGACATGATAGCATCACGCAGTTGCTGCTGATTTGTCGGCTACACATCCATGATGCGAATCTCCCGTTCCACCACGTCCCAAAGGTGCTCTATTCGATTGAGATCTGGTGACTGTGGAGACCATTCCAGTAAGTGAACTCATTGTCGTGTTCAAGAAACCAGTCTGAGATGATTCACGCTTTATGACATAGCGAGTTATCCTGCTGGAAGTAGCCATCAGGAGATGGGTATACTGTGGTCATAAAGGGATGGACATGGTCAGCAACAATACTCTGTGGTTTTGACACAATGCTCACTTGGTTCTAATGGGCCCAAAGTGTGCCAGGAAAATATCCCCCACACCATTGCACCACCTCCACCAGCCTGAACCGTTAATACAAGGCAGGATGGAGCCATGCTTTCATGTTGTTGATGCCGAATTCTAACCCTACCATCCGAATGTCGCAGCAGAAATCGAGACTCGTCAGACCAGGCAACATTTTTCCAATCTTCTGTTGTCCAATTTTGGTGAGCCTGTGCGAATTGTAGCCTCAGTGTCCTGTTCTTAGCTGATAGGAGTGGCTCCCGGTGTGGTCTTCTGCTGCTGTAGGCCATCCGCCTCAAGGTTCAACGTGTTGTGCATTCAGAGATGCTCTTCTACATGCCTCGATTGTAACGACTGGTTATTTGAGTCACTGCTGCCGTTCTATCAGCTCGAACCAGTCTGGCCATTCTCCTCTGACCTCTGGCATCAACAAGGCATTTGCACCCATAGAACTGCCGCTCATTGGATATTTTCTCTTTTTCAGACCATTCTCTGTAAACCCTACAGATGGTTGTGCATGAAAATCCCAGTAGATCAACAGTTTCTGAAATATTCAGACCAGCCCGTCTGGCACCAACAACCATGCCATGTTCAAAATCACTTAAATCACCTTTCTTCCCCATTCTGATGCTCGGTTTGAACTGCGGCAGCTCGTCTTGGTCATGTCTACATGCCTAAATGCATTGAGTTGCTGCCATGTGATAGGCTGATTCAACATTTGCGTCAATGAGCAGTTGGACAGGTGTACCTAATAAAGTGGCCAGTGAGTGTGTGTGTGTGCGTGTGTATTTGTGTGTGTGTATATATATATATACTCGAGCCAAGATGCCCCGAGAGAGAGAGAGAGAGAGAGAGAGAGAGAGAGAGAGAGAGTATGGTGTAATACATGGTGCTATGGCTCCCTCCACTGGCGACGCATCTAATTGCATCTTAAATCCATGGCGTCATTTTTATTGCTAGGCTTGATCCGCAGGTCCTGAATTATTCTTTGCTTATTTTCATTGTGATTTCAAGTGCTCTAGTGAAAAGCAAGCTGCAACAGCACCTGGTTATAACAAATGGAAACAAATCCTAACGTCATGTACACACTTAGTCTGAATGTTTAGCATTTAAGAGTGGTATCTACAGCGCACCATTTGGTGTTGTACCCACTATAACACATCTGACCAAAGCCCTCATTACATTTAGGGTTAATGTTTGCTTTCAGCAGTTTAGACCAATAGTCTGCGTACCTTACAGTAGAGTGTAATATATGCAGCCTACACAAAATATGTCTTATACATAATGTATTCAGATCTGAAGTGAGGGCTGTATTCAGCTGAAAAAGCAAAAAGATAGTGCTAATGTTATAAATGCAAATATTTTTCATTTTTATTGTCTAATAATAATTGAAATGCTGCAACAGAAACTATTAACATCTTAACCCAATGGACAGGCTTCTCACTACCAGATTGAATGTTCACAATCCTGATTAAGATAAAGTCTGAACTAAAACATTCATTGATTCATTATAATCAAAATATGTTTAGTGGTTCTGGACCAAACCAGGCTGATCAGCTGCTTTCCAGATAACATTGTACATCCAGCAGAAATGCTGGTTTTTTGTTTCCTCCTTTGCAATTACAGCAGCAGACATCAACTAACATAGGTCCCTGTTTAGCTTAGCAATGCTAGACTGGAACTGAGGTTGTCCATAAAAAGTGTTCTTCAGTCAGAATATTCTAAAATTTTCAGAATTTTTTCAGCTACACAATTTTGTCCTTCCTTGTCTTGTTCACCTTGTTCAATAAATGAAAATATTACTACTGAAGTACTAAAGTAAAGGGTGTGTTACTACAATGATAGAGGGTGTGTAGCCTATTAAAACTATTTGAAAAGGAGCAAAATGTAAAATGTTTTAAGCCTTCAGATAAGGGCCATACACGTTTATATTGCTTTATATTGTTTTATATTGCTGGGTGCAGATCACAGAAATGTTCTGGCATTTGCTTTCTTCATGAAACACCTAAGACTGGAACTTTAGCTGTTGTTCCAAAACAGACAAATAAATACAAAGATAAACAAGGTGTGGCATTGTTTTATGTTTTGCTTTCATTACTTTTATGTGTAAAACATTGGCAGACACTGTGTTCCAGAGGAACTTGCATATATTTCTCAATATGACAGCAAGTGCATTCCCTGGGCTTCGTTACTCCCTTCACTTAATCAAATTGGGGAATTGACGTATGAATTTAGAAAACCACCAGAGCACTACATGTATTCATGTACTTATTCAACATGAATCTGCAGTGTGGTCAAACTAAGCTTAGACTAAAAAAATGATCGCATTGTTGGTTTAGCTTTTACTGTGAAGAGGCCATATTTGATAAAAAAAAATATATATATCACGTCATTATGACTATATCAGTATTAAGATATCGCGAGGAAACTACAAGAGGAGAGCTGGAAACTACAATCCTGAATCTAAGCGAGAGGGACGCATTTGGGAATTCTGCACTACAGTTGCGTTTTTCTTGTTTAAAACAGGAGTAGGCTATTTCCAGGATTGCGTCTGAGAATCTATACAAAAGCTCAGTACAAAAAGTCTGAAAATATTATGAATAAGACGTGTGGCAAAGAAGCAACGTTACTCTCTATGATACCAACCATTTAAAAGTAAGAAAGCTGATTTAGACGTATTTGTGCTTAATGGAAACTATAATAACAGCGTTAATAGAAGCTCCACACCAGATGGGGGCGGTAATCTCTAACTGTAATCTGCCACTAGGAAGACGTACTCCCGGAAGTCAGCAGCTAACCTGTTTAGTTTACATGGCAACTGCATGTAGAAGATAAGACTTACAGGCTACAAACTTACGTCTTTCGGTTAATGTCAGATGTGTTAGTTATTTTTGATAGATCATGGCGTTTTTATCTCAAACGGATGATTTATTCGACTCAATTCTTATGGCAGATGACAGGTAAAAAAAAACAAAACAACTACCAGCCTTATTGCTGTGGATGACTAACAATGAAAAAAAGTTTTCATAACGTGTTGTCGTTAACTAGGTTTATGCTGTACATGCCGATTACTACACGGTGACTGTAGCTACAGCGTAGCCAGCTAGCTAAGTGTGAACGCAGTAAGCAGTCTCGACCGTACCGCTCGTTAGACCGATACCTAGCTCAGACGAGGCATATTTTTTACTCACTGAAATGTTGTACTGATTTTCAGAACTTGGAAATGTCTCTGGTTACAGGTTCCGCACTGAGGGATACCGGGAAGGGTTTGAGGAGGGGACCCAACAGGGTATGATGGAGGGCAGAAATCATGGGAAGCTTCACGGAGCCAGACTCTCTGCTGAGGTAAGCCTAGTAACCACATACAAGTTAGCGTGGGCAAGTCAAGTTAGGGGGTAAGAAATGTTATTTCATTTCTGAAGGTGATATGCATCGTTTCAGGTGTCTTTTTACCACGGCTTTGCCCTCACGTGGAAATACCTTCTTCAAAACAAAGAAGAAACTAAAGCAAGGTAGAAACTTGGGATTTGGCAACATTTAATATAGATATTTCATCTCTAAATAGTTGTTAATTGGCTTTTATTGTTTTTCCAGAAAACAGTTAAAAGCTCTTGGGTCTCTGGTTGAATTAATCCAAAAGTTTCCACATGAAGACCCACAGTATGCCAACTTCCAGGAAGACATGGTAAGAATGAGGGCCAAGTTCCGACAGGTAGGTCAGGATAATCTTTCCTTACTTTTTCATGTCATTGTAGTTTAATGCCATGTTTAATAAGCTTGGAAGCATTTTGTGTGAAGGTTTATTTTGTTGCCAACATTTTAAGTTGTGTACCTCCCCTATGGTGGTTCTTACGTACTTTTTCCCCTAAATTAAAACTATCACTATTTTCATAAGCTTAATAAGGAATTTAATATGGATTTTTTCCATTTTTATTTTATGACCTAGGTATGTTCTTTACTAAACGTGGCTGCAGACTTCCATGAGTATGTTGCTGGATCATCGGAAATGTCATTCTGAAAAATGCCAGAGATGTCAAACCCTGCTGGAGAAGGCTTGGAGAAGGCTTGGAGAAGGCTTGGAGAAGGCTTGGAGAAGGCTTGGAGAAGGCTTGGAGAAGGCTTGGAGCTTCTGCAGAGCATCTTCCAGCTTCCTAGAGAGAATGGGAATGGGCATCTATGCAGGCAGTTATGAAACTCTCAGATGTTTTAAGCTGAAGTGTAACTGGGAGTGACTGTTTTTTTCCCTTGTTCTCTGGTACAGTAATTAAGTCAAGAAAGTAGTCAGATAATGACAACAGGTTTTCATGAGTGCTCCCAAAGAAGATTTAAGATGCGTGCTGGACAGTTTGCTAATCTGCTATCTTTAAAGTAGTGGATTTGCCTTAATTTCTTCGCTTCAAAACTCTTTAAAAAATTTTGTTATTTGTTTTTAACTGTTTTATTTTATTTTGATGCATGAAACTCTGTCTATGCATTTACACAAACTTTGCAAGTAAAAGTTTAAATACACACTCCATCTTGTGGTGAAATGGGAGAATAGTCCGTTGTTCAACTATGCAGTCTCCCTCTGCTGGAACAAAAGCAAAATTGCTAGACTGGCAAGGAAATGGAAGAATATTTATAGGACCTTTATTTAAAAATATGCATGCCACTGATTGAAGGCATTCACTGGACAGCGCTGACTGTCCTGCATCCTCCCCCAGTTTATCTCAATGGGCAGACTGTGTGTTGAATTTCATTCAAGGGCTTGGTGTCAGATGGGTCAAAATATTCCTGCTGGCATTTTATGTAAGCATGCCAATTTTGGATTTTCTTTGGGAAGGGTTGAAGAGTTAATCACAGTTCCCTGCATTTAAATTCCAATTCACATAGTCATTTGGAGTTAGGCCAAGGATAAGTATGGTAAACAATCAGCATGACAAATCCTTTGTGCAGTACCCTAATTATTTGTTAATGTCGGCCTTAATTAGCAAGTGAGTGAGGGATGAGCATTGGCAAAGAGAATGGGCCCAGTATTTTATTTATTTTGGGGTTTGTACTTTCAGGGATGATCTTTTACAACAAAGAGCCGACTCCTCTGCGCTGGTTTGTGGACATTTTAAATAGAATTTGTATCCCGTCTATGTCCTTTGTAAAACAATGCCGTTATAAAACCTTCAAAGATGTCTTGTGTTTCAGTAAAAGTGCCGCCACACTAGATAGCCTTATCTCCTTTTTGCCTTATGATGTAATCAGAAGCCTTGCATTAGTTCCCTCCCTGCCCCTAGAGAATGTGCGTGATTTTATAATGCGAATGCTTACACCTGCTGTTGGCACAAATCCCAGTTACCTTTTGTTAGTTTTGGTTAACCAACCCTGGGCCTCATGAAATTCCACTGCTGTGTCTCTCAATGCCATTTCATGGGTGGTCAGCAAAGTGTCCTGACAGATAGCATTCGGCCCCTCTCCTGGGCCCAGTATGGGGACAGCCTCTGGGGTTGCAACAATACTGCAGTTGGGGCCCGCCTGAGAGGGCAGGGGCAGTGGGACGCGCTCCAGTTTTGTTCTGCTCCCCCTTTGCGCTTTCAGGCTGCGGTGCAGCTCCGAATTCTCAGGCGGATAGGAGCTGGCAGGGAATGAGAGGGTATTGCTGGAAGTGACAGCTGGTCTCCGCTCTGGGCACCAGCAGGTGAACATGGGCCCCATGGCGGCACCTTCACAGCGCAGACAGATAAAACCCAGCTCTTCCCCAAAGACCTCCGATCAGCCGGTGAGAGACCCCGCCGTGACCACGCTCGAGCCGCTCCTGTGGGACCTGCCCTTGCTCCTTCTTCTGTGCGTCATACCAAGAGTCACAATGGTTTTGTGTTTACAGATGTGTAGTCAGGACCAGCGGTACCCAGAATTGATTAACAGTGGTATAACAAACTGATGTCTGACCTAAATTACAAATCACTTATTTTTTAAAAATGCAGTTTGTCATATGTAATGATCTTCTGCATGACGTTTGTGTTATTTAGAATGTGTTACAAAGAGAAATGAACAAAATCTAGCTTCATTTTTCCTGAAGTATGTTCTCAGTAAGGTCATCTATATTGATTATGTATGGATTCCTACCAGATGTAAGGCTGTGTGTGTCTGTGTGACTAATTCAAAAAAGCAGAACAGCCAAACATGAACATGGTGCAGGGGGGGGGCTGAAAGCAGGCTGGAAGAGCAGTTTCTTTGGTTTCCTTTCAGCCAGCAAAGCGGAGTGGCTGGGGCCCAGTGAGAGGGGCGAGCAGGAGCCCGAGCGAATGGAGGAGGAGGAGGAGGACGCTGGAAGGTTGCAGAAAATGTCCAGGAATTTCAGGAGCAGGTGGCGAGTGGTGACATGAAAGGAGGACGTGACAAATGCAACCGACGGGCACTCCAGGGAGAATAGGCCCCTGCCTGAATGGTGGCATAGTATCTCCCTTTTTGCCCCGTTGCCTCATACCCCCCACCCTCACACACACACACACACACACACACACACAGATATACATGCACCAACTCTAATCTCAGCCCTGAGCTGATCGCTGGTCCACTTACTTCATGATGTGGATGATAAATGCGCAGCTCTCATTCACCATACAGGCAAGAAAAGTCCTGTCACTTCATTTGACAGGTGGGAGCACTAAGAGCATAGAGTGACCCTATTCTCCTGCTGCCCGTTATTATGCTTAATAAGATCTAGCTAAAGGCTGATTTTTGTTGTACTGATTTTAGCTGATTTAAGTGCACTGTTTTTGGTATTAGAAACTGTTTTTTTGGTATTACAGAATATTTAGATGTAGGTCAAATACATCAAAATGTGGTGTTCTCAATTCATAAAAAGACTTTTGCTTTGAAAGTAGGTCCATCTCATCCACAAAGGTAATCGAACTGTTCTAGAATACATTACAGTATAATTCAAAGCATCGTACTAATTTGAATTAATGGGACGTATCGTTGTGAGATAATGCAGATTAATTTATTGTGTTGTGACACCTCTGTATCTTGTATGCAATAAAACTTATTTGGCACACAGCAAAAGCCTCAAAAAGACTTCACGGAAATCCTGCTCTATAAAGTTCTGTGGACCAGGAAACCTTTCAAATCTAGTCCATGTAAAACACCAATAAACCAGCATGTAAACCTCTATTGGTTTTGCATACGCCCTCTCACATATGATTGAACCAGATTTGCACTCTTAGCTACTTGTAAATAATAGAAGGGTTTTGTTTTTTTCTGGTAACATTAGTCTTCTCAGGCCCACGAAAAACATCAGTGAAGGTGTGTGTGCTTGTTTTGGTGGGGATGGTGGGGGTACAGAGGCTGAAGAATCAGGTGCCAGTCATGAACATGGACAGCCAGATCCTGCCGTGGAAGTCACACATTCTCTGCAGCCTTTCGCTCTGCCTTTGCTGGAGTGTGGGAAGCACTGTCAGCCTCTCCTCCGAAGCCCACAAACACCGGGGTGCCAAAAGCCAGAGACACCGAATTATCATGAATCCTCAGTCAGTGACGAGGGAGTGTGAAATAGTCCAAGTTTCTTTGCCTTTGCTGTTTCTTTGCTGAACCACGCCAGCCGGTCCAAGGTCCCAACTCTACAGAACATGAAAGGGCTTCTGCTGAGACAGACTGATTGTAGTTTGACAATAAAAGATGGATATCACCCTCCTGAGGTATGTGAATGCACCGGGTTTATTCACACAGCTTAGTGATACTTACGGACAACATTTTCCCTACAGAAAAGGTTTTAGCAAAGAAACTTTCCCTGTAATTATTGAAAAGAAAATGGGCCTGGCCTTCTTTTGAAATACTGTCTCTTTTCCTGTCAGTAACAGCTCAGTAAGATTTTACAAAATGAGGACAATCAAAAGGAAGCAGACAACCCTGTTAAACAAGCAGGTTTCTGTTAGACAGATGGCCATTTTTTTTCTGATGTAATAAAGGATATTTGGATATATTTGTTGCACATTTGCTGTGCTATTCATGGACAAAAGCTCTTCATGGTCTATTTGTATGAATTTCTTTACTATATAACGAAAGATCACTGAGTGAACAAATGTCTAGGTGCATGTTTTAAGAAAAACATGAAAATATTTTATGACTCAGACACAGAAAATGTGTTCACCACATTACCAGTGAGCTACTGATTTTATGGCCATTGGTAGAATAACAGTAAACAGGCAAGCTAAGACAAGTGGGTGTTGAAGCTCGAGTTTAATTCTAGCTAACATGTCTAGAATGGGTCTGCAAGAAAGGATTGTGCATTTCAGACCAGCAACTGGTAAAAGAAGAAGAAAGAAACAAGACAAGAAGCGACATTTTATTGCCGGGTCATCGCCATATCTAGTAAGAGTGTCCTCAGTTGACCTTTGACCCTTTAGAATGAACACAATTCAGGACTAAAGACTAAGAGCAACTGGCCTCATTTACAACAGAATCGAGACACAAAGCCAAGCGTTTTAGGGTGCAGGGATGGGAGGATGCAATGAATTCTCAGTTCTCTGAGTCAGTATCTCCCTTTGCAGTCAAGAGAAAAACTTGGGTGAAGACCTCCACACCATCTCCTCTTTTACGTCTTTATTTATTTCTTTTTCCTTGAACACATGACGTCTTGGCATGTGAACACAAGTTCATGCCAGCTCTTGTTAGACATTTGACTTTTTTTGTCTTGAGGTAACAAACATTCCTGATACAATACAGAGAATAGTATGTTTTGTCCCCCTGGGTCCTGGGTTAAGACAGTAGCTCATCATTTAGCTCCACCTCTTTACATAAATTACTGTCTCCAGTCACAATGCAGGACATAATATAGCAGTACCATGTCTACGGATAAACCAACATAAAACAGGGTGGGTCCAAAATCAGCTCTGGATGTATATCAGGTTGACAGAGTGTGTCAGTAATAGTATAAAATACAGCTGCATCTGTGACTCTCACAAATAACAATTTTCTAATTCCTACATGAACGAGACATGACAAAGAAAAAAAAACTGCTGGTCAAATCTATTTTCCATTTATTGTAATAATGACACGTGATGGAAACATGCCAACCATCCTGTGTTCACAACAAGATGGCTAGCTTCTGATACATTAGCGAGGGTGCTGTATTAAATTATTACAAATCCACACTATGGCTTTGTAAATTGACATGGCATTTCATATCTGCTTTCAATTCGAACGCTTTATAAA
>JAOXYF010000001.1:3018593-3030039 GCA_028565775.1 Sternarchorhynchus goeldii | reverse complement strand
CCCCCCCCCCCCCCCCCCCCCCCCCCCCCCCCCCCCCCCCCCCCCCCCCCCCCCCCCCCCCCCCCCCCCCCACAAAGTCTCTTTTAATGAAACAGTTAAAAACTCAAATGAGTTTATATAATTAAGATGTTTATGGCACCAATTTCATTCAATGCTCTCTCCACTTGCCCATAGCAGGACCCAGAAGGATGACGATTAATGCGTGTCCATTGTGTGTGTTTACAACAGGACTAGCAGGCACTGTATGACCAAGTGAAATAAACAAAACTGAAAAGAAATGGAAAAAAAAAAAAAAATCCCAGGCTAAATCATCATTGCTAAATCATGACTGTTTGAGGTATTGTGGGTAAGACAGGAACATTCGTCTATTTTTTTCTTTTTTTTCCTCTTTTTTGGAATAATGCAGAAATCACATTAATAAAAACTGATCCAATAAAAAAAACTACTAAAAGAAACAAAAGATGTCAATATCATAATTTTCTATGAGAAAATTAAACCCTATTACATGGCAGTATATTGACATTTTACATAGTCAAAACCAAAAATAGCAGCAAAACAAGACAATAGAATGAAGCATGTCTTTTTGTTGTTTTTTCCGTTTTGTTTTTTTTTTCCATTAGAAAGTTTCATACTTGCTGGAAATCCCTCCATAGCAGCTAAAGATGAGGAGTGTGTGCTCCTGTGTCCTTTTCCCGTTGTACAAACACCTCAGTTCTGCAGTTCACTTTCTGATGTCCAGACGTCACCCTTTTCGGCGTCTCCCTCGGCCATCTACAACATCCCTCCTCATTCCTGCGACCCTCCTCGGAGAGGCGAGAGAAATACAGATATCTTGGGGTTTGTGCAAAATCTTCTAGAAGCCACGCCACTTTGCTTTTCTCTCGAGTGGTTTTCTCATCCCGAGCACATCACCTCAAAACAATAACTATGGTGTTTCTCTCACACTCCTATTGAGCTTTCAAAATTATCTTTTTTGCACAAGGTAGGAAATAGCTGTGTGTGAGGCACATTTCAAAACCAGGCACACTTGGAATCCATTTTTGTGCTCCATACTGGCCTTATGAGGGGGGGGGAGGACAAAATAAATAGTTCTCAATCTTTGATATAGCGATTTAGTTTAGTGTTTTAAATGCGACAAGGCCCATTCGTCTATGGGGCAGGTGTAGCTGAACGGTGGTGGAATCGCGTGAGGCGCTCTCATCGGGATTGCGCTGGAACTTTCTCCAGCGTTTGTCCGTCTCTGGCAGTAGGGTGAAGGTGGTGACTGCTCCTTGGGTTTCATCTCTGCTATTCTGTGATTATGTGTCTTTTCAATCTCTCTCTCTCTCTCTCTCTCACACACACCTATAACACCATAAAGAGATTCACTCCATGCAGCAGACAGGTTACACTCCTTCCATCAAGTCCTACTCCATTCCATGTTTTTTTTTCTTTCAGGTTTGTTTTACAAATGTGGATTTTCATAAGTCAGTCTCGTAAGACAGACTGAAAGTGCGTTTTTTTTTTTTTTTTTTGATGGAATGGTTTTAGATTATAATACATATCTAAACAGAACGTAGACTGTGGATTGCACCGTGAGAGGAATGAAGGGAGCAGGTAAGAGAGAAGCTTATTGTGCCCAGTGATGGCAGTGGCAGTGAGTAAATGGGGGAAAAAAAAAAAATTCCATGAAAATAATAATATCATGTCAATGGTTCTGTCTGGTATTAAGTTTAAACTTCAGCTTTGGCAATCCACAGGCCTCTAAATCATAACAGAAAAACATGTTTAACAAAATATACTAGGGTTACACAAACCATTTTGAAAGAGAAGAAAAACATGTTAGGGAATTTTTAGAAGTCTAGACAATAGAATAAAGTGACTAAACGCATAAGCAAGCAGAGATAGATACACATGCCTAGACTGCAAAAATGGCTGGGGGCGACTGTTAGCATGTGTAACATTATACTAGCTAAAAGAAAGAGAAATCAAACATACTAATAATGCCTCTTCTCTTTCAAAAAACAGTTTTAGACACACTCAACACAAAAATACCAAGCTATTTCCTTGTCTATATATGACAAGTCACAACTACATATGTAGTTGTTTTTGTTTTCATTTTTAAAAAATCCTAAATTATCTATACATTTGTGTCTTTTATAATTTTCACTCAAGTTATGTGGAGAATGAGAGAGTAATCAGCAATGTAAATGGGTTTTCATCCTTTCCTTGTCGTCTGCCAGGGGGGCTGGTCAACAATAGCCCAATCGCGAAGGCCACAAGGAGGCGCCACTGAGGGCTCAAGGGTGAGGGCACTCTGGGGGGCTGATTTTGATTGGTTAAGGTGTTGTCGGGGGTTCCAGTGGGGGCTTATGGGCCCACTTGTCCCATGAAGCCTCTGGACAAAGCCCGCACCAGATGGCAAAAAAGAGACCGGCTCAAGAGGAAGCATGGTCCGCTCAGATGTTAACATCCCTGACGTCTGTCGGAGTGCACGAGAGGTCGGAGTCCTCCTCCACACGTTTGGTCTCAGGAGAGATGCTGTGTTGCTGGGCCTGTCTGAGGCTGGACTCCAGCAGTGACTCGATCTGCTCCTGACACGATCGCAAACAGTCCTGCAGGAGGAAAACAAACACACACACACACACACACACACACACACACACACACCCCGAAACATTTACCGCCGATGGCATTGCACAGTGAAGCTCACCTGAAAGTCTGCCAGTGGGCAGGAAGGACGGCGAGTGTTGGGCGGGACTTACCGGGTCACTCCTGATGACCTGGGAAAGGAAGTTGGTGAGGTTCTGGGAGGAGAGGGAGCTGTTGCTACTCTTCAGGTAGAGCCCCTGGACAGCCGCCGCGACGCTTCCCGCCGCTACCATGGATGGAGGGCTGGCGACGAAGTTGACGTCTGCGAGAGAAAGAGGGGAAAGAAAAAAAAAAAGAAAAAAAAAAGGTCTCTTGTTAGATCTTGAATCTTAAAACTAACCAGTCTGAGTTTCTGACTGAAACAATTGCAGTGTACAGAGTTTCAAGACAAATGAAAACTGGCAGCATTGCATAGAAAAACAATGAAACTAGCTGGGGAAGAGGAACTCCGAGAGTAAACACTGGGAAGTGGACTTAACAAAGTATGGCATGACCACATCATAACTAGGGTGCCAGTGTCAGGGGGCAGTGCATGACACTTTGTGGGGCTGAACTCCAGGCATTCAAGGCTCCGGAAAAGGGGGGGGGGGGGGGGCTAACAGAGCTGTAGGTCTTGGGGATAGCCTCCCACCTCCTGTGCCCCTCTCATCCCCATACCAAAGGTCTCCAGTAAATCAAGGGCCTTCAACCTTACGCAAAAATGTTCTCAGTGCATCATGTTCCGAGACAAGTGCGTCTAAGGGCATTTTAGAATGTGAAAAAGGAGGAGAGCAGTCAGGTATAAACATCAAGGCACATTGGCGAGAACATAGCTTCGTCCACACACAAAGCAGCAGAAAACGGGAATGCTTGCTCAGTGGTAACATGTCTTCTCACACTACTTGCATGAGAAGAAAGACAACGTAAATCAAAGTCGGGAATCCCTCCCCACACCCCACCCCGCCTCCATTCCCAACCCCAGTCGCTGTGGGTTGTGCCCACACATGGAGAGTAGCGCCATAACACAACGGCCCTTCTCAGAGGTAGCAGTCTACCATCACTAGCCTGGCGACGAGAGGGTAATTGTGAAGACAAATTGAACATAAAGGCACGGGAGGCATCGCCCAAAGCCATTCACGTCGTCGGCCGGCCCCCTTCCTCACCACCCACCCAAACCACAGTCTCCCTGGCTGCAGTCCCAGGCCACTTCCCTAAAAAACGGAGGTCATAAACATAAAAGAGCGGGCGGCAGCGTTACCCGTTGTGTCAGAGTAGGGACAAAGAGAGAATGAAAGCAGTATACCGGAGAGATGCCTTCCTAAGACACCGGGGGCTATTTCAGACAGACGCTAAACTGGCCATCAGCTGACTGCAATAGGTTACATAACAATAGAGACCGACGTGCATCACATCTCCTGAGCCTGTCTCATGAGTGTCCGGAGGGCCTCCGGAGGGCTCTGCTCTGCACTGCATGCCTCAAACCATCTTAACTAATGGGACCCTGGGGGACACTGTCCACGAAACAGCATTAGGTGGCTGCAACTTTTTCTGCGTCGACCGAGACGCGTTTACTGAGCGCGTGCTGGAAGCCTTCTGCCGCGAAACAATAATGCAGATGCAGCAATCGCCGCAAATGAAAACGCACCCCCCCCCAGCCCGTCCCGCTCCCACACTGCAGACGCTCACATCAGTTTACAACACCTTTCCGATTGGAAATTGGAGGAGGGAAGGAGAGGAGAAACAAATGCAAAACATTCACGTTCATGCGAGCATTCACAGAACATACATGGTTTTTAGAAACAATCTGGCATGTCCTTTTTAAACAAACACGTCACGTGATTGTGCTTGCTTGGAACTTCACCTCGAAACGTAGATCAAACTAAAGAAATAACAATAATACAAAGTAAACAGCAAACTTCATGCATACCTGTTGCACAGAGAGCCACAAATGTCTGCGCATGCTTGCGCAGGATCTGCTTGGTACTTTGATGTATTGGAAGTTTGGTAAGGAAATGCTCAATGAAATCATGTGGCGTCACTGCCGCTAGATCCCACTTCAGCTTGTTCAGTGCCAGTAGTTCCATTTGCTGCAAGAAAGACACGAGAACGCGGAGGATGAAGCAATTGCGCTTTGAAGTTCTCAGTGCCGTCATTTTTATTCGACGAGTATTTTACAGTTTGACCGCTAGATGGCGTCATGTTTCATTTGAAATACCTGTTGCCGATCTAAGCTATTTAATTAACGGCAAATTTCAACCGCAAATTTTTTATAGAATTGTAAGAATGTTGGTTTAAAACAGATCTGTGCACTTGAATAAAACATTAAAATGTTGAAAAACATCACGTATTACATGACTTCCTTATGCAACATACAATTCAACATATGCTGTGTAAAATGCTATAATGAAAAATTTAGTGTTTAAAAATGCAAATATTCAATTTGTAATGTTTTTGGTGTAATTACCAATAGTTCGCAGGGACGAACAGAGTTGTCGGTGTATATGCAAAGCTTCTCGGCTGTTAATGGAACGGTTTCCTTCATTTTAGAGGCCAAAAACATGCAGGTAGCTCCGAGCAACTGTAATCTGGTCTTTTTTGTGGGCTCTACAGATAAAAATCTGTCCAGGTAGTTCATAGCCAACGGGAAAACCTCCTCTTCACATTTCTGTTCTTCACACACCTTTAAAAAAAAATTAAAGTCATATGAGATACAGTCCTTAAAGTCCTTAATCTTAAAGTAAGTGAAAATATACAGCCTGATAACGCACAAAATACGCACACGTGTTATTTAGTATTTAACAAAACCCAGTTTCCTTGATCACAAAGAATTCTTTGCATTAGGCCTAATTAAATGGGTGTTTTTGAGGGGTTCCTCATGGTCTTCATGCATGGGCTGCAGGCTAAGCTTTGGTAACGAAAGGCTTAAAAAGTTAACTTTCGACCGCAAAACAGAGTGGGCAATTAATCAATCAATAAACATATAAACCGCTGTACTAACACTACAGAACTTTGCAATTTGCAACAGATGCTAGTGGTCGTTGCTTCCCAATACAAAAAGGTGGCGTCCAGTGCTAGGTTCAGGAAACAATTTCTAGTTCGTCATCTTTTCAAAAAATATTTAAAAATATATCAAAATTGTTTAGATACACATAAGACATACCTAAATGATCTACGACGTATATTCTATTGTTTAAAAGAAACATATGTTGAATAGAATAACGAAAATCGATCGAAATTAATTTAATTTCGATGAGACTCCATGCTGATGCATAGCATGCGACATTTACTTACAGCGCGGGTTTCAAAAATTAATATAAATTATTTAAACAAATTAAATAGCATGTTATGTACATGTAAATCAAATAGAAGCGATATGGTTCATAATCCGAATATTTATATTCGATTCTTGTCATTAGAAACCTTTAAAATATCTTATTTTCACGCCGACCTTCAGAGACGTTGTGCATGAGATATGGCAAACTGAAACAAAACTTTTATCACACAAATATTAAGTCTGCTTCTAAGAATCGGCTTTAAATTATAGATATGACTCTGACGTCTAGCAATAAGCGCCTGTATATGACTATTGGCAATTCATACGTTTATTTAGAATTTTTAAAACATTAAAATAACTTATCCATACGACAGCAAAGATGGCGCATAATAGACTACTGGCACGAGTGGGATTGCATACGTGTACATTGATATTAAATTTAAATAAATTCAAGTAAATTCACTTCAGATTTTACTAGATTTAAAACAAACGAACCGTGCATAGTCCAAAAATATACACAATACAATACAGATGTTTAAGCGTAAAGGAAATCGAACCCTCAAGTCTTCAGAATATTATTACTTTCGTAAACGCGGATAAAAGTCAAACACGTAATTCAACGATAACTACAGCAAAACAGTCCAGTATTGAAGCTTTACATTATGAAACTAAGCTGATAAGGCAGTAACATTGCAATATATCCCCATTAGCCTTCCAATAGGCCTACTGTTGATCGGGTCCAAAGAGCATAAGGAGAATCATCTTGAAATGAAGTTGTGTAATGTTAAAAAACTGTCAGCTCATACAAACCTCGAGCATCCATGTGGCGACGATTTTCCTCATTTTGGGTAAAATTTCTTTCTGAACGCATTTGAAATAATTTGGTGAAGGAAGATAGTTTTCCTCTGTTTTAAGCATTGTCTGTAAAACTCGGTCATTCAACAAGTTTGCATCTTGGTAAGCTCTTCTTATGGTATCCACTTCGCAGCAAAACAGCTGGTGTTCCATGTCTTCAGCGTTGCCTCAACTTTGGCACAGACGATGAAGTAAGATTATGCACTTTAGACAGGGATAGAGGTTCCGTGGATGCTGCCTGCTGCCACTGCGGTGTGAGAGCCTCTGAAAACTCTTCCACTGCTGTTCCGCTTGACAAAACTCCCCTTCTAAGCAATGTGGCCTATGACGTTAGCTAACTGTTGTTAAAGAAAGATCAAAGCAACAGCGCAGCCTGTGAGAGTGCGCGAGGGGAGTGTGTGTGTGAGAGAGAGGCTGTCTGCTCAGCGCGGAGATAATTCTCAAAGAACTCCTTGCTATTGCCGCCAGTATGGAAATGGGAGGTCCTTTTTACCCCGGGTGGCTAAGGACTAAGGGGATACAGCAGGGGGCAGGCAACAGAGGAGGAGGGGTCTTTTCTGGGGAAGGGGGAAGGTTGTTTCGTGGGTATCAAATGAATGGTAGGGTAGGCTTGTGGTGTGAATATGTGCATTGGTAAAGTTTGGTAGGGGGCGGTATAACAGGCTAAATCACCATAATTGTCTTCTGATTCGTTAAGAGACACGCAGTACACTAATACATTGGACTTGTACCTCAAACAAGGTTAGAACGGTCTTATGTTCTCATAGGCTATTATTGTCATAAAATATATTTCGCCTAAAATGTAGTCAGTACCCCACTCCCACATCCATTTGTTAACCGAAATCGAAAGTCTAGGGCTAAACAGGATCTCAGACGAATAACATTAAGTGTTAAGTTTAATCAGTACCGCGTTTCTAAAAATAAATCTGATGCTGGAATTTGTTATAGTGTCCAAAATAGATTGATGGAGTTTTAAAACGCTAGAATCCTTTGTTCCACGCCAGGGAATAGGGGGAAGCAGAAATTAGCCTACACCAATGAGGAGAATCCAGTTGCCAGGCAGAACTGCGGCACGAGCTTTCATCTTGCCTCTTAGTGAATGAATCTTTAAGGGAACTTTTCCCATAAACAAAGAGCGATCTATTTAACACGTCTAGAACGAGAAATTTCATGTTGCACAAGACCTCGGTGTTACGAAGCAGAGATGTGATAAAGTATCAGAATTTCAGACAACAACATGTGGAAACGACAAAATATATATTTAAGTTAAATAAAGGGGTGTGTAGTCCGTATTACCACAAAGATTTAACCAAATGCGGGTCTTTAAAAAAAAATCATACGGACATAATTTTGCTCGTAAGCTAAGTTAAAACAACTTGTGTCTGATGTTAATAGTTTTGCTCAAATAGGGGCGCTCTCACTTTAAAGACCTCGGTACCGTCGCTTGAGGATGAATTGAAGCCTTTGAAATTCCTCGCATTCTTGTCTCAACACTTGCAAATACCGTACAACGCGTAATATTGACGTAACAAAAAAAGATCTGTTGCTTTTTAAAGTTACTACACTCTTTAGGCCTTTTTAACTTATCATACTTGTCTCCGCATTTATCAATTAATATTATAGATTATACACAAAACTGGCTAAGGAATAAACTTTCACAAGTCTAAGGAATAGTGACCCCTTTTGAAAACAGTAAAAGCGTTGATGAAAAATAAGAATGGCAAATGTTTTTTTAAGTAATCACAAGTTTGATCAAAGTTTGGAAATTGAAAATGACAAACACTTCTTAATCACAGTAAAAAAGACATAACTATATTCTTTTCAAACCGCATTCAACTGTAGCTGAACATAACTTTGATGCACAACAATTTAATGATTTATATTTTGAATGTATTGTCCAGGACAAGAATAGTTCACTGCAATTAATTACACATGTATACCAGACCTAATCAGATTAATGTAGCAAAAATATAGATAAATAAAAATAGAGATGACAAGCACTCATAATTTACTATTTACTTTGTTCTCTACACACACACACATATATATCTATATATAGTTATATATATATATATATATATATATATATATAAAGTTAATGTATGTTAAATGTATGTGCTGAAGTCCCTATTTTGTAGTTTGCACATAAATTTTACATTTTCAGAGTACAAAACAACCCACTAACATTACTGCTTCAACACAAAAGCTGGGGTTATTACAGCATTATCTAAGGCTTTGTTGACTAAATGTTGAGTGAAAGGCCATGTGAGTTTTTGTGTTCACGACTCTTACTATCATTACGGTAAAATGAATAGGAAGTTCTATGGCTTTGCGAATGCTCTTGATTGCAACCTCCATTGATTCCTAATTCATTTTCTAATACGTTATACATTTTAAAGGCCAGAATAATGGAATACTCAGTTGTTATGTTACAGTGTTGTATACAATTAGTTAACAAAACTATAATTTATAATTTATTTGAGAAAAAGTAAAAATGGTCCGAATATGTCAAGGAATTCTGCTATTTTTATAGCAATGTGTTGTCATTTTATTTTTAATGTTGATATGATCAACATTACTGACATTACTCTAGCACAAACATAGCATGTTAAAGTTCTATCTATCTATCTATCTATCTATCTATCTATCTATCTATCTATCTATCTATCTATCTATCTATCTATCTATCGCCCTTTGCTGTTCATGCATTTCATACGAGTGTTTTAATTTGTAGGTTCTATGGTTTCTAGTTGAGTGTCAGACCCATGTTTTATTAGGAGGGTATTTAAAGTGGGCACACATGCCTACATTTGAGGGTGAATGTAATGGCATAATAAATAACTCACTCTGGATACCTAGGGGCAAGTAGCAGTACATGCCTGGAGAGAACAGAGATTAGGAAACAAAAGGGCCCAGACAAAGGACAATCCTCATTCTAGGTTTTTAATGGGGTGTCGGCCTAATTGCTACTGAGCATCCTTCTCCTCCCCCAGCACCATCTTAGTGCATTCAGTTTAGCACTCATTCTGATACATTATTCAGGATGCATTCCCTTAGAATGGGACACTCACAGGGGATCAACACACAAGTTACTGTCCACTATCCAATGTGTCTGCTCTGTCTACTGCTCTGTCTACTTTTTCAACTATCCAAAAAACACATGGGGGATCCAGCCAGTTCCATAATCACTCAGGATTCAAGCTTTATTTTCAGAAATGTAAAGTCTCTTTGATGGTGTTAAAGTGTCAATATTTTCTTAATTTAACTAGGAATTTCAGAATGACAAAGTAGCATCTGTGGACCTGAAATGCTAAAACACCAAAAGAAGGAATTAGGGATATGTTATCCTCTAGATATTTTGAAAAAAGAAAAAAAAAACCTGATACTATAAATTCAGTGTAAGCAAAAATGGCTTCACAAATCCCTATTTGTCTTCTTAGGATTTTAAGATTTTATCCGAGTTAATAGTTTCGTTTTGTCTAAGCTGCTCATTATTCTTATTCTCTTCTCAGGAACCTAAAGAGATTATCAGATCAGACGTATGATACACAGACAGCCACTACACAACATCCTAACCCAGATGGCATATATTCAACTTAACGTTTGAACGTTGTTCAAACAATACAAATATACGGGGCGCTGTTCGTGTAAAAAATAAAAAATAAAATGGAACACCTGTAGCCATGTAGCATTTTTTTTAAAAAAGTGCAGATATGCAGTAAATCAGCTACATAACAGCAAGCGAAGAACGTGGTACAATTGTAACGCCTGTTAAAGCAGCCTCACAGCACGCCCCAGGACCCAATCAGGAACCTAATGAGAGAATTACAGCCCGTCAGTCACCTGAGCTAATCTTACCACCCAGCACCATACCTAGGTGGAGGGACCCCTGTGGCAGGCTCCACCTCCCCTCTCCCTCATCCCCATCCTGCTGTGCAGAGCAGTTCATCTCCTCAGTCAACTCCTGCTGGTTGAGCAGGTTAACTCCTGCTGGTTGGTTAACCCGAACCCTAACCCTAGCCTTCAGGTGTTCTGGTGGGCATGCTATATTCTGCAACATAAACCAACCAGGCTACTTCTTTATAATGTAGTTTGGCACTGATAAACATAAGGCACTGATAAACAAATCGGGTATGTTGACTGCAATTACAATATGCAAAGACTTTATTACACTGACAAAGACATTACAGCCCAAAATCAAAGAAAGAAAGAAATGATGTAAAATTGAGAAACTGTGAAGATCAATGCGCACCCTCCCTGTTCCGCTCTGTTGTGATGTGGCTTAGCACCACATATGAGTGAAGGACAGGGGGCAAAGCTAGCTGTTTCCCCCCCAGTGAATGGATGGTGACCTTGTCTGTGTCGGGCTCTGCCGTTGAGGGCCACCAGGGAGGTTCTTCTGCGCATACCGGAAGCAGTGGGGCTCCGACGCTTCGGTACTCTCCTTTGAATAAGGACCTAAGCTGCGATGTCTCTGAAATCATAAATCCTGGCCCCTGGAAATGGTCCCCCCAAGCCCTCCCCTCCACACTACGATAAATCACAGCCCTATAATGGAAAACCAACTACGCAGGGAGTGGTAAAGCACCGTGTAACAGGTATTGAAGATTAATGGTTGGCTTCGCAGCATCTCACCAACGGCTCTGTCCGGCCCCCATAAGGTACGTGTTTGGACGTTGGGGGTAATTACCACAGCTTCAAAGATAT
>JAOXYF010000001.1:2991722-3001923 GCA_028565775.1 Sternarchorhynchus goeldii | reverse complement strand
GTCCGCCTGTCCCAGAGTGGTGGCTGCTGCAGGCAGCGGGTCCGCCTGTCCCAGAGTGGTGGCTGCTGCAGGCAGCGGGTCCGCCTGTCCCAGAGTGGTGGCTGCTGCAGGCAGCGACCGTGGATCTGCAGTGGCACCAGCTTCTGTAGCGGGCTCCTCAGTGGTGGTAGCGGTATTCATATTACATCATATTACAGACAGAAGCGAGGAAGGTCCGCCTCCCTACCCTTGGGGTTGGGGAGGACAGATGGGCCTTCAGAGCCCACCTAGGACCCAGGCACAGCCCCCCCAAAGATTCTATGGTGGAATTCCTGCAGGGGCTAGGGGTGAGCCTCACTTCTGGCAATGGCAACGGGTCCGGTGGTTTCGGGGCCACGGCTGCTTCAAAGCCAGGAACTAGGCTGTTCCACTGGGAGCATGTATCCCTACACTCATCATAAACGTCAGTGGAGAACCTTGCTCTCATTAGGTTATAGAACCCCTCCAGTGTCCGCATTTCCACAGAGCGGTGTTCGAGGGCTATGGTAGCCCACTGTAAATCTTGCACCAAAAACCTCACCAAGTCAGGCTCAGGTGGTGCTGGTATCTGCAAATATTGGAGATATAAAACGACACTGTAGTTAGTATCCCTCCACTGGGTCTTCGTCATCGTACTCCTGTGGTGGATGGAGCAGTGAGGGAATGAACATGGAGGTTTCTTCAGGGGACTCTACCAGAGGTACAGGCCAACTGCTAGTCATTGCAGTCTCTGGGCACCCATTGGGTGCAGTACCTGGGGAAGGCCGTGTCGAGTCTGGAGGGAGCGAAGGCAGGGTAACCTCCTGGGCTGGTTGAGACGCAGCATGTAATGTCCTGCCCTGTAGAGAGCGGTTTAACCCGTCAACCGCTGTTACGAGCTGTCTGATTAGTTAGCCATCAAGCAGAGCACCTTGAGAGGCAATGGTACTCTAGCGCAGACATACCTGCTGGATCCATAAGGGGAGAAGTATTCTGTAACGTTTCCAGGGCGTTAGACAGAAGGATCCATTCACAGGATAAAGACTTATACATTTATTGGAGCAGGCAAAAAACATATACCGAGTCATATACCGAAACAGGATCCAGAACCAGGTTAGAGAATAAGCAAAAAAGGTACAAAAGGGGCAAAAACAGAATTAAAAAAACCAGGCAGAGTCCAAAAAAACAAAGAAGGCAGCAGAACAGGCAGAGGTACAACAGGACAGGGCAAAACAACAAAAACCAGGAATACGCGAGTAGACAGATCAAAAATCAGAATAACCACAACAGCACGAGCACACCCAGCATGCAAACAGGTTGGCAATACTTCGCAACACGTAGAGCGTTTGGGGATCCTATTATAGGGGTGCTAATGACAGAACAAGGGACAGGTGAGAATGGAAATTTCCAGGAACCTAGACCCCTGGAGAGTGAGGCCTCTGGAGGCCGGATGGGGTACTGCCGGATCTGACAAGGTGACCAAATAGTCCGAAACCAAAGAGTGATATAACAGGGCAAACCACCCAGAGAGTGGTTATGCAGATAAAACAGGCAGAAAACCAGGGACACTAAGATGTGACTGGAAACCACAGCAATACTTCACAAAGAGAGAACAGCTGGTTTAAATAGACAGGTATGAATCGAAAGACAGATGATAATCAGGAGAGGCGGATCTTCTGAGTGTGTGGTTATTGGTGGACTTTGGTTGATTGGCAGAAGGGTTAGTTGCAGACGGATGCTGGGATATGGAGTCTGCTAGGGAGCATGACAAATTCAGAGTGCCGTCTAAGAAAGTCAACTTGAGTAGAACAGCATTGTACACTGTACACTCATTCTACTATCCCCTGCATCCATTTTTAAATATATTTGTTTCTGTTTTTGTTTCAATAGTAACAACTAGACAAACCAGAATGCCTGTGGTGGGGCCACTTCCTCCCTTGGTGCCCCTAACTCATCACTGATTGGCTCTGCCGCCTTTCATCTGTGCTCATGCCCCTAATCAGAGGGGCTTGTGTGTTTTCGTTTTTTTTCTCCTTCTTTTGGAAATGAGGTTTGCATTCTGCTTCCAGCAGCCGGGCCTGCTTGGGGGGCCAGCCAGCCGCCACGCTCTCCTAACACACACTCACAGATTTGGCAGCCAGGCCTGGTGCCATCACACACATACAAGCACACGCACACACACACACACACACGTGTGCGCACACACACACACACACACACACATAAACTCCTACTTTCTCTCTTTTTTTCTCACACTGTATAAGAGCAGTCCAGTGAAAAACGAGGGTTGCAGATGTAGTGCCTTTAAAGTCTGTTTTACTCTCCCAAGCCTGGAAACCCCACATCCCCTGAGCCTTCAGTACAAACACTCCTGTTCCTGCACTGCTTTAAGAAACAATCATAAAGCACAATGATATCATATGTAAACAAAATACTAACCCCCCCCCCCACTTTGCACACCTCTTAAACTAGTCTGTGCCTGACCTCTGCAGCTTGACAAACTATTTCATGAACAAAATAATATTTAGTACTAGTACTTCCTGTGAAAACGGAATACTGCTTCCTGTTTTTGATGTGGTATGGGTAACAGATTTATCTAGAGGATCGAGTAGGTTCTCTGGAGAACAGCACAGGATGGGATACTGCCTTCTTTAGCACACCCTCTAAATGACAGCCAATTGAATATTTGACCCTGAATTGTTATTTTCAGTGAGTAAGTAAAGTTTATTTATAGAGCACTTATTCCTGACAATAGACACAAAGTGCTTTACAAACTGAGTTCACAGAGAGTTACTATCACATAGATAGTAACACCAATACAACAAACAAAAGTTTAAAACACAAAATACAATGAATACGTTAGCAGCTCGAGGACATAAAACACGACTACAGACCCAGAGCACCGGGTTTTCCTCAAATACGTCTCCTACTGCTCTTTAAAAGAATCACGTGCAAACTTTATAGATACAGGTAAGACATCCATCATTTAGGAACAACAACCTCAAATGTTCAATATCCACGAGTTTTTAAACAAGTACAGGGAACATGTATAAGATCACCATAGATCACCAGGTCTGAGGGACTGAGCGGGTACACGGGGATGGAGAACAGACAAACAAACAGGAGCATGACAGTGCAAAGCTCTAAAGATAAAGGTGAGAATCTTCATTTTAATCCTAAAAGCAACTGGACGGCAGGGAAGAGAATTTAATAAAGGAGTAATAAGGGATAATCTGCTCGTCTTAAGTAATATTGCCTCAGTCTTGGGGCAGATCCTAAAAGCGGATCTTTTAAGTGAAGAAAAAAAACAACACACGCGGTCATTTTCACAGTTTGCCACACTTTGCTCTTATCAAAGCACGGATCCTGTCTCATGTAGGCCACAACAGAAGCGCACATATCTACATCTTGTCTCTAATTTATGTTCAGAGTGCTGCCTTGGCGTGTTGAGCAGCAGGACGCACGTAGATGTTAGAGATGGGTTCAGACAGACCAGTGCTGGAGGGTGCGTGTCCAGCCACAGGTTGCATGGAGAGGTCCGAACGCCCTCCCCAGTCAAAGAAGTTGTGGTCCCCTGTCACTCTGATGTCCATCTTTCCATCCAGCCAGTAATAGGATCAAACACGGAGGTGAATGGGAGAAATCTGTTCTGCCCTTATCGCTTATTGCTAACCCTACACCCGGAGAGCACCAACCTGGACCATCTGCCCTATGCCCGTCTGAACCGCCCTGAGGGGATTACAGAGGGAGGTGGAGAGTGTCTGGTACCGGCAATTACAGCACGGCCATGTCCGACACACAGATCACAAGGATGGATAACGTGTAATCCTTCCAGTTGATCATTTGCAGTTTAATTTTCATTGTTACCACTCTCAACTCTTGAGGTGAGACCTCCAGCTGATTAAGCCAATTACCCTCCCTTACCATCCTTGCCAAAAAGTCCAGGTTGGTTGGAGCGGACCCTCCATCTGTGGATCCCGCTGGACATGTAAATCCATATTGTGCGCCAACGGACGTGCAAGTCAGCAAATTAACACCCAGCGCTCACACCCATGTCATATGAGGTGGTCTTATTGAAAGAAAAGGCAAATATTTAAAAACCCAGTCATGCCTTGCAATCTTGTACTTGCTGAAGATGTTAAATACTGTTGCGAGACCTTTAGTTTTGTGATTGATTCAGTCGATGGTGGGATGCTGCCATGAATGAGAATGAAACCAAAGAAACAAAGAAAGACTGAAGAGCTCAGCATATGATAAACATTTGATATCAGGGCGATAAGTGCCCTGCCATATGTTGTGGATGTAAGTGGAGACAGTGAGGTAGGGGCTGTGGGGGAGAAGGGCGTCTTGGGAAAAGGGAAGAATGTGAAGCGAACACTTGTCAGATCCATGCCGCCTGCTCCTCCGGGCTCACTGGCCATTGTTGGGAGTTCCCTGGACACTTTTTTTTTTCTCCTCCTCCGTCGAAGTGCTATGTGACCCCTGACCTTGCCTCTGTGCATGTGAGCTGTGTTTATAGGCTGGGTGCCTCTGAACTAGCAGTGCTCTTTATCACATTTTTTTCCCACTAGAGGATGATAAAAGAGAGGGGAAGCACTAGTCTGTTTTCTCTTCTCCTCCTCTTTTCCAGCCAGCCCACCTCCAGGGGTTTCCTCATCTCCATGAGCTGCACATGCAAACACACACACAAACATATAGGCATAGACTAACATACCTCCCCCACACACAAGCATATGCAAACACATGCACATGCACACACACACACACACAGACTCACCTAACCACCCACCCAACCACTCACAAGCAAACACGCACACACACATGCACAGACCCACACAACTGCATGCACACATAACACACAAATGATATGTCAGGACAGCAAGACAAAAGCAAACTAAGAAGGAGCTGAAGCTTAGGATTCGTGAGATCTGATCAGGAAACAATAGCGCATAAATTCATATAATTAGGTCAGCATGTTTAGGCCCTCAAAGGTGACATACTGTACATTTATGAGAGCAAATATTTGGGCGACTGTGGGATCCTTGGTGGAGTATTTGACTAGCTTCACACCAGCATTATCTAAGAGGATGTTTTCTTAACTAACATTGGCCTCCCCACACATTCCTTTTATCACTGTAACACACTTCAAGATGTAAATAGTAACACCCAACAGTGTCATTGTTCCCAGTCACCAAGTCCAACAACTCTGGAGAAAAAATTAAGCTTGAAGGATCAATAGCCTTTTGGTTCTATTGTCTCATCCAATAACTGGGTTAATAATCACTTGATCCACACAAAAAAAAACCAGCCGTTTTTTGAAGACTGATGACATTCATTAAAGAAACAGTGAACACATTTTGGAAGTTTGTTTAATCACTTAAATTGAGAACCATTGGACAGATGTTTCAAACATCGTTCAGCAACAGAGCACCTCAAACTGATCTCAGACATGGTGCCCAGTTAGGGACAATGGCTTTCTCCAAGAGACCCAAAGTTTTTTTGAGTGAGCACGTAGTATTTGTTTGGAGAGGCTGGTGGGGCTTGGTGTGGACCTGCACGCATCCGGGTCCTTATCCTTGGCCGTGCGAGGCAGCAGGAGCTGACCCCCCGCCTCCCTCACCCCAATCCCGGTGAGGGGGCAACCGAAAGGGACAATGGTATCTCTCTCTCTGGGCTCGCATGGCTCACGCACGTCCTACATTCTTCTTGCCCACTCCCCACCCAGGGCGAACAATGCCTGGCCTTTTCACAGACCACCACGCCCCCCACTACCCCCCCTGACACAGACACACACCCAGCATCTTCAATGGAGTGGTCCACATTAATGATGGCACCATGCTCTCAGCGGGGAAGAATTCAAGAGCTATGCGACATTTCGCCAGCAATGCACACTGGGACTGAGACCAGTGCCGCTGTCACCAAAGAAGGGTGGAGCAATCAAGAAGCCTGTCTGGAAGAGATCCTAATATTATTATTGTCATCAACCCTGTCATGATTTGTAGAGCACTGCGTCTGCACTACCCGTCATTGTTTCTACCAACGGGAATCCACTGTATGAGCTTCGTGCCAGGGGGTATCAGATAAAATTAACAGCCATCAAAGAATGCTTCTCCTTTCTTTTCAATGCTGCAATCCTCCTCAGGTCTGTGTTTACTAGTTTAGCTTAGCAACAGTGTGGGGCACAGTTGAAAGAAAGGGAAGCATATACCATCTCTTCTCTTAGCAACAATGTAATGGCAGAAGAGTTCTCACATATTTCCACGTAAGTCGTGTGGTCTGGGCTCCTCACTGGGAGCAGGCCTGTGACCTCTGAATGACCCACTGCACAAGTCTCTGCTGTTTACATCACCTAATCCTAAGAACCCTAAAGATGACAATCAAAGAAGGTTCTGGCCCAATGGGTTCATCCATTTATGATTTATGCAGGTGGCTCACAGGGCAGTTAGTGTTTTTATCAGCCAACACTGGAAAACATTAGAGGAGGCAGAAGCCAAACACTGACTTATTTAGTGTTTGAGGACTACAAAATGAACTGCCCAATGAATTACTGTGGTCTAAGCGGGTACGCCCAGATTTTCCATTCATGTTCATGCAGTTTTTTTTTTTTATTTCTTCTCACTTGTTTTTCCCAGTTAATTGATAGCCATTTCTCCCCTACTGAAAGAAAACACAAAGTCTGAAAAAGACAATGGCTACCCACATTTCTTCTGACTAGTTAGGAAGCCTGCTGTCTCAGAGGAGAGTGTTCCATTCTCAGCTATGCTAACTGCCTGTTTAGGCTCCCAATGAGCTGGAACACCGAAACCTGACAGATCTACTGTCTTCATGGTCAGTAATGTTTGAGGTTCCATTTTGGGACTCTCTTAGCGTCTGCCCACACATGCTGAGCCTGGAACCTCTGTCTTCAAATGTAGGTAGTCCCCTAATACAAGACTGTGTGTGAAACAATGAACTTCAGCAGGTTTCCCTCTCTTCTCGATCTATTACAGGATTTAGAACAGCAGGAAGTCAGATGTGTAGTTTTAGGACTACTCCTCATTACATTTTTTGAGGTGACATGACTACTCCTATTGTCTGGTTAATTTTATCACAGTTGTGTTAGTTGGCACTTCATTTGCACACACACACGGATGATATACAAACTGTATTTCTGAACAGTGCAACAATAGTTACAGGAAACAATTCTTTAAACACTGATGATGTTGCTAAGATACGGTATGATTTACATGGCTAAAAAATGGTCACAGTGTGTCACTGGGCACAACAAAGGACAAAGAATTATATATTGCGACTATGATATAATGTCATACAATTTATTTTAGTGTTATTAATAGTCCTGGAGTTACCTCATTTTTGCTAAGCTGGATATTTCTGTGCATTTCCACAGTATTAATATTAATATCTTAAATATTAATATTTTCTTTATCAATTCCCCCTTTTAGTTCCTTTTAAGCTGTCAAAATACCATCCTGTGAAATCTCGAGTACAGGCTCCCAATAAACTCATCACAACTTGGACTCATTGTACCTCGTTCAAGAAGAGCTCGTTGAACCCGAGCCATTGTAGCATTGCTACTCAGGCCAGGGCTTAATTAATTATCATATTGGCGGGAATCAATTAAATCGCATTAAAGTCCTCCACAGGGGACCTTTAAGCAACTCCCTACAGACCCTATGGCTGTGAGTGACATTGATTTTTTAATTAGAAATATCACTGTACTCATTGCTAACTAAAGCTTACATGTCAGTCCTGACTCATGATAATCCATAACAATACATTTTGTCTTTTAAAACTATCCCCAACCCACAGATTACAGAGTTATTGATTATCACACATCTTTCATTTAACTCCCAAAGATCCTCACTGCATTTGATGGTCTTTGTCAGGTAATCAGGGACCATGTGCAAATCTTGACCAGTCGGGGCTTAATGCCATGGATTATACTTTATTTATTATAAAATGACAAGTGGACAATAGGTTTGTTGCTCGATTACTAAAAGGTGAATTAAAGATGAATTAAATGGGTGAAAAATTAGGGTTATTTCAGCAGCTCATTCGTTAGAAATAAAGATGCTGGTAGTGATTGGCTTGAGTCATTTTTTTCTCCCCAAACATAAGTATCATCACCTAAGCTGAGAATAATTCCCGACTAATATAATTACCCGAACACAACAGGTTCTTGGATGTACTCTACTGTATCAGCTAACTCAGCACCATATGGGGGTTGAGTAAGAACTTGAACGGCTGGCTCTTCCCCCCCATCTTCATACAGGCCTGGCAGAGCAGTGGTCTAGAAAGAGGCTAAGCCCTCAGACAGGATGCTGTTAGAGGCTTATCCTGGCCCAGCTCTCCCTCTGTGCCATGTACAAATGTAGCAGACAGATGCTACATTTTGGCAAACTCCAAAACTCTGCTCTGACTGGCGGGAAGGGAAGCCCATCTGGACTCATGACTCATTAAGTTGGGATCATCCAGAATGGCTGTATCACTGGGCACGATGTATGCTAGATCTTCCTAACTCCTGGGGCAAGACAGCTCACGTGCACATTATGTGCTGACTAGCCAATTAGCATCAGCATCAGAAATAAACGAAGAACAAAATAATAAGCCAACAACATGGAGAGTAAAAACTAAAACCCCCTGTAGTTTTACATTAAAACAACACATCAAAGCTTTTGAAGGCTTTCAGCAGACCATCTTCCCTGTGCATTTTCCCGATATGCCGTTGTGTCTATCTAAACCAGCAAACCTATAGAAAGCATATATGGGGTTATTATTTGTTCCCTGATTTCTCATACCAAAGCGTTAACACAATGAGCCCCATTTTTCCCATTCTATGGTGAAGTCCATATTGTTTCCAGGGGCTTCCATACAGTTACATAATAATCAGCTCCATATGCCCACTATCAGTAATTATGCCCCAGGGTTGAGCGGAGCTGGTGCTGACTAACCATGGCAACCGAGGATTTTCAAAGTCTGATTGGCCATAGTCTTCTTCTTCTTTTCCTGCCACACCGCCCCTCCCTTTTCAATCAATCTACTGACTAAATTGATTTTGATAGCACAGCCCCTTGACCTAGTTCAAGAACAATAGGACAGGGGTCCAAAAATTTACGGATCGAGAAGCACATTGCGGGCGCTCCCCCACCTCTGATCCGGAGAGGGTTATTCAGTAAGTGAAGCTTCGCCTTTGTCCGACCCTGATGGTCGATGTGACCCCGTGTCCTCCTGAGGTGCACAGCCGACAGCGCCCGGACCCCTGTCGCCGCAACCCACGCTCTCGCCATCAGCGCTATCACGCTGTGACACGGCCTGACAGGTGGATGCTAGTCTCCGTGGGCCGTGTCAGCATCCAGCCACGCTAGTGAGGAGCGGAGATGACAGAGCAAGGCCAGCGCCTCTCCAGGACAACCAGTCACTTGTTCTTTAAGATGAAAGACGGTTGGGGGGAGGGGTGGGCGGGGTTGGGGGCGTGGGTGTACTGGAGGGGACGTAGACTGCTGTGCTTGCCGTACAGCATTGGGGTGTTGTTTCGATCCGTGTGACGACCGATTATTTCTGGACGGTGAGCAAAAGTATTCGGACACCCCAGTGCTCCTCCACCAGGCTTGGGCTGCTCCCTTTCAGTCAGGAGCTCTGAAGGACTGTCAGCAAACCTCGCAGCGCCAAGCACAGTCTGTTGCTACTGCTTTAAGACAGCACTTTGTTTGATACAAACGCCTCACTACTGTTTTATGGCACTGCTGTATCAATTGTATTACGTGGGTAATCATTTTCTATTTTGTTCTTCCAAAATCAATTCATTCCAATCGTATTGAGAAATTCCCCTGATCAGCTGCAGGCTTTTCAGACTGAATCTTGTCACGCTGAGCTATTTATGTTTTATTTCTTAATAACTGGTACTTCCACGAATTCAGTCCAAAGGACTGACACAAATATAGCCGCCATGGCCTTGCAGGAGATCATGTAGACAGGTTTCTAACTTCACTCCACAGTAATGAACAAGAGCACACATCCCCTCAGGAAACAGCATCTATTTCTGCAAGTGTGAGAATCACAGTATTCGTTTTAGGCCATGCGCTCAGACAGACAGCTCATTAGAATGAAAAAAAAAATGCAAATAAATTTCTCTCTCTCTCTCACTCTCACACACACACACACACACACACACACACACACACACACACACACACACACACACACA
>JAOXYF010000001.1:2934517-2945067 GCA_028565775.1 Sternarchorhynchus goeldii | reverse complement strand
GGTCTATATGAAGAGGGGGAGGGTGTGGAGAAGGGGGAGGGGTCTATATGAAGAGCAAAAAAGCTATGACTAAAGCTTGAACTTCAAGAAAACTGAATTCCACGGCCTGTTCGGAGCTCGCAGAGTTCCCTGACTGATGTTCCCACTGAGACTGCAGGAAAGGAGCCTTGTTCTTCTCCTCATTATAATGCATACCATACATCAAATGCTGGTTGGAGTTCATGGCTTTTGTGTGAGGCATTTCTCCCACCCCCTGAAAAAGGCCAGTCCGGAGGGTTTTCAGCGTGCTGAACATTTGGCTTCGCTGTAACCATGCAGAAAGTTCTTGACCACCCTAAATACCCACACCGTCACCATCTCATGCCCGCCAATCTAGCACACATCGCGTTCGCTGGCTCAGTGTGGCTCAAGCGCCGTCTCGCTGTGCTGTATGAGTCATCATAAAGCCCTTTGACATAAAGCGCACCATTACTTACAGACATGTAAAACCGTGTCTGTGTTATGCCCTCAATTGCCCAGCTACTAGACAATATGAGCCTGCTCACTGCAATGCTAACGTAAGCTGTGGGAGGCTGACCCTTTTACAGTCGAGGGAAGAGGAGCTGTCATTAGGGACTGAGAGTTGCACGAGTCTCATCTCCCACCTATTCACTCAGATTAGCAGCCCTCCCTCTCTTCCCTGCGTTTCCCTGGTGCGACTGGAATACAAGCACCACCTTGAGGAACTTATGTGGAACTGCAGTTCTTTATTGATGGTTTAGGACACTACACTTCAGTTCTTTATGGATGGTTGAAACACTCCAGTTTCAACCAATTTAACATGTCAGCATTTGTTGATCCTGTGTTATGATTTATAAGATTTATAACACTGAATAATACATGGAGACTGAAGGCCCCCCTTAAAGGAGGTCCCTTTAACTTAATCAGCTTTAACAAGACAATTCCCAGAGCAGTGTGAGTTCTTACCAGGAGGGATAACTGTAGTCAATAGAACAACAATGCAAGGTGATAACAGGAGAAAAGTCAACTTAACTGAAATACTGAAGGACTTGTTTGTTCTTTAGTATTACTTCAGATCTCAAATCCACTGAGGTTCATCTTTCTGAATTGGCTTTCCAGGTTTCAGTGATATGGCTGATCTCTATCACTTTTTCAAGTGGAAGGACACAAGTACAAGTCCTCCTATCATATTTAGCCCTAGGCGTTTGGATGAAGTCAGGGAATCTGTGACAATTTAAACAGAACAACTGAAAAACTCTCAACACTTGATTTTGACTGAAATATAAACTGAAGCAAAGACGATGAATGGCAAAGAAACTCAGTCGTTAAACACGTACAATGAAAGGAAAATAGCAACTAAAAGGCCTATTATGTGATAGTGGAAAATAACTTCATTCATAGATTTATTTTTTTAGTAGACATCCTGATCCATGGGAGTCAACCGATACTCAAAGAAACATGAAGTGAAGATAATAAAGATTCATACCAAAGATGATTCTTTCATATGAACAGATCTTTCTGGAAGCTTGAAGACCGTGACAAGGGCTTCACTTCTGTCAGCCCCCGATAAGCACAAAATATTCAACACCCTATTTTTTTTTCTTTCTAGAGGGTGTGTTCATAGCTCACAACGACATTGTACTAATAATGACCTGACATTAGATGTTACATTTAGCAACCCATGTTTGGGGTGAAGTGTGGATGCTGTGAGAATCTCAGGTTTGATTGCACCCATGGTTCTCTTCATTATCATAGTTTCCAAGATGTCAAATCAAATTTCCATCAGAGGTGATTGAAAGTGACGTGACCAAGGCTCGGGAACCGCAGGCCATTGTCGTTTGGGGACGGACTGGTGGAAAAGACCATGGGTACTAATTCAGGCCAAGTCCTTACACACACCGGAGACTTTGAAAGATGTGAAGTAACTTCATGAATAAAGGTTTCTGGAACACTCATTTAATTAGTGGGGTTTAATTAACAACAATAAAAATGCAATAAAAAAAAATCCTCATCTGCATGATAGAATTTACATTTCTAAAAATGTACAGTGTCAAAGTCTGTTCCAGGCTCAGAAAAGAAGTACTAAACTTCTGAATGAACAACAATGAATACCTGTAAATGGTGAACAGCTAGCATAAACATGTTTGAATAAGAATCTGTTCTCTGCTAGTTTTTATTCATTATTAGCCACATTAGCACACATGGGTGTAGAGTTCTTTTCACTCAAAAGACTCCTTTCACTTATATTAATGCCTCCATTTTGAGTATAAATTTTTAACATCTGTTAACCTTGCTGTAAGTAGTCCCCTGTAGGGAGAGGTCTAAGAGGTGGCTGTTTTAGGGTCAGCCGTTAAAGGTGAGACACATGAAACATCTCACTGACCTTGAAGACACACCTGTGGGAGCAAGAGACAGGAGGTGAGTCGGGGTATGGGGTTGGGGGGTTAGGGGAAAGGGGGTATGGTCACCACGCTCGATTTCCCTCACCTCAGGACTGTGTCCCGGGGGCCTGTGACCAGGCAGCGGGGCCAGCAAGAAGCTCTAAGAATCCCCACCAGCAAACCAGGTGCTATCAGTCAAGCAGGGGGCCACAAAGGACGACCTGGGATGGGGCCCTTGTTTGCTTTACCACGAACCGGACTCATTTGTCAAAGGGCCACGGCCGAAGTCTACAAAGCTGCCGGTTCTGTTCAGGCTGGCCTACTCTTCCGTTTACTTGTAGCTGGGTCAACCGTCCAGACAATCCCTCAGCCTCCCAGAAAATAAAAGAAAGAGAAGCGAAACGGAGGCGATGAGAGACAGCTCCATCATTAACGAGTTGCGTAAATATGACAAAGCTTTTCTTTTCTCTCAAGACCAACTTGTTTCTGACTCCATGCGTTAATGAAAGGCTCTATGTGGACACGCCCTGAAGTAAAACACTCTTCAACAGACAGAGAGAACGGAGCTTTGTTCTCAATAAACAGACATGCTCAACTCCATAAAAAAGATGCCTCCCTTTGATATTTTTTTCCTGAACTATGTTTTACAACTCTGATATACTGCAATCAAATGATAAGTACTATCTATAGTTACTATTTTGCTGAATACTGGGAATAAAAGACATTGGCTTCTTGATATCCAACACTAAAAGTAAATCAGCTTAAAATAAAACATAGTGTTGTGTAAGTCAGTCTACAGTAGAGTTATGGTGGCTTGCATACTGCACCATAGAACCTTTCTTGAGCTTCTTCCCATGTGTCCCTGAAGTTTGTTGACAGTGAAGACGTATTTATTCCATAGCCCTTCTCAGACACCTTCAGAGATAAACACTGATAACAGCACTGGGACTGAAGGGCTATGTTTTGCGATCTTGGCATCCACCTCTGTTTGAAGAGTGTAGGTCAGGTGACTAATGGCATACAGAAGTTGTGAATGAAGGAGTTAGCTGCTGAGATGAAGAGGCCACCATTCATGCATTCCACCCCTGAGGGTAACATGAGCTGAGGACAGGGGGAGGGTTCTTAAGATCCTGCTGCAGAGCCCTTGAAGAATGATCCTGTCAGTCATTCTTGGTAATCTAAAGATTCTGTGGGCAAAGTAAGGCCTGATGAATGAATGAATGAATGAATGAATGAATGGGAGGATAACCGAGTAAACTAAGGAACTTACAACATGAACAAATTAACACAGAGGGAGCAGAATACCATAATAATGTTACCTTGTTACTAGAAGTCAAATGGCATTACAGTTTGGATAGATGCCCTCAGAATGCTGAATTCACTCAGTGTTGTCATAAATAAACATTTTATGTTCTTCCAGTCCAAGACTGAAGAATAAGTCTGTTTATGACATGAACATCTGTTTGCATATGGTTGACAGCACTGCCTATTGTACAGTGTGAAGGAGGTAACCTAATTCCAAAGCCAGCTGTTACCCAATGGGTGTTCTAAAGCTGGGGGAACATTACTCTTCACTCTGGCCCCTTCTGTGAACAGTTCTGAGGGACAGTTTATAAAAACTGAGGCACCGTTTCTACAAACCAGCTCATTCCAGCACTCCTGCCTGACCTCCCCAAATTTAACCTTTGGCCCGGAAGGCCAATATTAACTCTCAGCCAATTGTCTTGGGGCTCCCGACTTCCCCTGCGCAGTCCGTGAGAACATTCCAGAAGTGGTTGCCAGGCAAGGTTGGGTGTTAGAGCGCTGACCTCCAATATGTCCTGGGTTACCCTTGATCTCCTCTCCCATCCCCCAGCCCCCTCCAGCTCCCTGGGCCCACGTCCCTGCTCTGCTCTGAGGGGCTACCGCTCATTCTCAGACACAACACTTCCAGTCCTGTCAGCCTCTCTCTCCTGCTCATCCAATTACCACTATACACCTGTGGTCATTTAGGCCTTCCGCATGCAAACACACACACACACACACACACACACACACACACACACACATACACAGACAAACACATCCAAATATTGAAACGCATACGTTTCACTGCATCAGTAATTGCTTTATTTGCTCTTAAACCCATTGTTAGATAAAACAGAAATGGAATAATGGCCGATGCATTGCTATCAGCTGATGTGTTTGTCCGAGCTTTCATCAGATGAGGGTAACCGAGTCACATTTCCTATGTATATTTATGGTCATCTTTTTGCTGGTGGCAGTAGATCTGGGCACGGGGAGGTGGGGGGGAGGTGATTGCATGTGTGTGTGCGTGTGTGCAGCTTTTCTGTCGAGTCACTCACGCCCAGGACTGGGAACGACCTCGGAGAACAAAGGGCAGCGGCGCTGTATGGCTACGTGGGCAGATTAAAGGCCATCCGCTATCAAGGCTTAGCTGAGACCAGCTGCACCGGGCTGGAAAACAGCCCCTCCAGACCAGGCAGCTCTGGGGCGAGGGGAACACAATGACACGGTGTGAGCACCCTGGACAGAGGGCACGGACCTGCACACCGAGGCAAAGGAGGCCACCCCGCCCCCGCAGGGACAGCAGGTTGAGCTCGAGGTGACAGGGGCCGTTTACAAACGATCGAGGGCGGCTTTTAGGTTCCGACGCTAATCAGGTTTCCCTCGCCCGAGCAGGGTGGCCGGTATCGGAGGTAAACAATGCAGCATTGATAAGTGAAGGACACTAAACAATCGTTAGTCAGGCACTTAATCAATGATGTCAGGGTAAAGATGAATGAATGCAGTGAATGGAAGGCATGGTTCTCTCTGTCTCCCAGTTAAAACGATGCCAACCAGAATCGACACACAAAACACTGAGGACAAATCAGGTGTCGGGTCAGCTCCCAGCCTGAAAATAATTAATTTCTTAAAGCATTCCTCCTGTCAGCATCCAAATTTCATCCTGGTTTGAGCTGAATGCATCTCCAGTATGAAAAAAAGATCAGTCATGATAGCAGAAACAATACAATACAATGCAATACAACAAGATCTTAATAGTAGATTATCCTAACTAAAAGTAAAAGGGAACATCTGTGATTCGTCAGACCTTCACATCTTACCACGTTTGTCCTGAGACGAGGCTCAAACCCCCGCTGAAGCAGGAGTGACTGAAGCCATCGCCACGAGTACCGAAGCTCATGACTCGTCAATCAATGACTTCCTTCACACTGCGGTTCATATGGGCCACGCTGTGACCCTCTACTGGACACACTGCTGCAGAGGTTAGTTAATGATCAGCGGCTGGGGCCGCAGGGAAAAAAAAGCCCTGGACATCACTTTCACGGGGTTAAACGCATCTTGGGTGCAAAGTGTGCTGTGGGAAATAACGAAACTAAAATCATCACGAAACTAGCGCACATAACACTATCCTCAATGGCAATTACTCACAGAGTACACTAAAGATCCCAGAATTACATTAGGACACAGTTCAGTTGACACCATATTCACAAACTCTTGTTCGCATTGTTGTGAGGCTGTTCTATTGTACACTGCACGTACGTTCACCTCGAGAGAAGAAAGAGATATAAATAAGTTTGCATTAAAATATACAAATAGAACAACTTCTGAGTCACGGATCAGACCCTTCTGCACCCAAATATGACCCTTGTGAATAATTCACTGTTACAAAACATTACTCAGTAACCTTGGTGGTCTCTTCGGAAGAATCAAAAACATGACTCATGTTTCAGTCCGTAATAGCAAAACTCATTCGCTCACACTTTCCTTTATGAGTCACACAGGAATTCCAACAATGGAACAGATTGGTTCCACAAAACAATGCTTCAAAACATCAGCTCAAACTACTGCATAAAGCTTCTATTTGCCCTGGTCACCCCACCCTCTTCAATCCAGTGATTCAGTCTGCTATTTTTGATGGCTGCGGGTCTCTTGGGTGAACCACATACACCTCTTCACCCCGCCCTGCGCTCCCAGCTCTCTGCTCCCCTCCTGGGAGGACTATGAAGCACTTGTCAAGGCTCTCCGGTTAGCTCTGGACGATCAGAAGAGAGAAGCTGCATCGCCTCTTGCCGACCGCACTGATGGGAGAGTGCTGAGTCAGCAGGTCTGACGCCGGAGGGCCACTCGAGTTGTCGCTGCCGTGGAGAGCAGAGCTCCGATCGCGGAAGTCGAAGAAGTTTGGTGTGGTCTCGGCAAGGGCGGGGCTAGGGCGGGGCTAGGATGCAGGTCTCGGCAGGAGCACGGTGGTCCAAGCTACGATTGCCTCCTGGGGACAGCTGCTCATATGATGTTCTGTGTTGCTGACAGGCTAACGTTAAACAGCATGTTTTCTGATCACTATTTCCACAAAGCCACTTTAATGCTGAGCAACTTTCAGGAAAGCAATTTTAAAGCACACATTGCACTCTACACACATTTTGCAGTGTCATATATTCACCATGTACATACCTAGTATGTATCGTGGTACTGCAGTATATAGCAGTTTCAAATTTATTCTCTGAACTCAGTCTGGGATATACAGCATGACTAAATGAATCCATGTACTTGTATACACAAATGGTATGCAAGGCAAACAGCAAGCACTCAAACAGAACCGGCCTGAACAAATTCATCTCCTTTTCCTGTAAACATTATGGTCCAGAAATAGAGTGTGTGAATGAGGGAGTCGAGAGAATCACTGAAGCAGGCGCTTAAAGACAAGAAAAAAGGTCCATCGTCGTTTGTTGGCGCAGGAATTCGCTGGCCAGGTGAGAAATGGACAGTGTGGTGAAGCTCAGGACAGCAAAGACATTCCTGTGGGTGAATGATTGAAAGGGGTGACAGCCGCTGTGGTTTCACGGCCTTTCACGCGGTTTCAGCCTGTTGCCATGACTTCAGAATGCCCTTAGCCAAACCTGTGACATTCACCCCCCCCGCCACCCTCAACTCCACTCCCTCACTCAGATGGTTAATGTACACAGGCCACTTTAATCAAATTTTATAGATACAGTGGTATCCTGATTTTCTGAGCTTGAAAATTAACCTCTGAATGGCTGGACAAGGCACCTGACTGACAAATGGGCAAAGTCAACCTTTGTTTTGGAGACAAGGTCTCTACATCATTTGGTGTTTACTTGGGGATTCTTGTGGGGGGGAAAGGCATAAATGTGTCTTAGCTTACCTGGTTCCACAGGTGGCACTAAATTAAACAGTGATAAACCAACAGCTCAGAAAAGCATAGTTTCCAGTGTCTGAACCTAGCAGGAGCAGGACTAACCACGCTAGGATAATAGCCATTGTGTCACTGGAAGTCAAACCGTATGTCAATTGATGCGGTAAGCATATTTTTTTAAAAGATCATGAAAACATGACAAGACAGCCACCTATGGGAGCCCTTAAAACACTTGGTTTAGTTGTTCTGTGTATTGTATTAACTGATACCTACCCATTTTTATGTTATGTCCTTCCCATTGACCAATCATAAAAGCAAGGCGATTTGAAAAGGGAGTAATTGAGAGGGTGGTAATATCCCACCCCTCTCATGTTCAGAGGAGAATGTTCCAGATGGCCAGCTGTTTGTGTGTAGAACCTGATAATCAAGATCCTCCTCCTCGTCCGCCTGGCCTGGGCTGGGGGACAGCTATCAGAGACAAACCCCCTGGGCTGGGGGAGAGTTATCAGAGACGAACCCCCTGTGGGCTCAGACCACGAAAGGACGAGGCCACCCTCGTACCTCACAATGTGCTTCAGTGATAATAACCTTATCAGCCAAACTACATCAGCTCTCTGCAGGCAGAAGAGTATATCCAGCAAGCAGACAAAGGGGCAGAAAGATTGAACTGTCACAAAACAAATGCTAACACCAAAAACAATATTATAATCACTACCACCACCACTAACAACAGTAATCATCATCAGCATCTTCATCATTTGTTGTTCGATACACTTCTTGCTGTTTATTAAGTCCTGATGAGGTAGCACTGGAGAGCAGTCGCACATTGAAAACTCAAGCGAGCTTGTTCTTGTGTGCCTTTCAGTTCTGAGCAGGTGCAAAGTGCAACTGTAAGAGTCGTGAGAGGAAATGGTGGAGATAAGGTGGACAAGGACAACATGGGCCCACCTCACTCTACACTCATTCACATTCTCGACATATTCAGACTTCCCCCTGAATTGGCTCCAGTGCTGGTCAGAAATACTCAGCCTGTTTGACGGACTGTTTGACAGGTTGCAGGATCAGAGCCGTAAAGACAGCAGGTTGGCCTGGGACTAACCCACATTCTCTGTTTCTCACAGACAGCATGCCTGAAATAGCCACTTCTAAGCTGTCTTCATTATGTTTCCAGTATACCATTTCTAGGTCACATAATCAATTGACGATCAATGTGTGCTATGTGAGTGACAAAAAGTATTGTCAATTACTTGTCTACTGTAAATTCCTCTAGACATGAAGTAGAAGTTGCCTTGGAACAATCACCTGCAACACCCCGAGGACAGAGCTTAGCAAAGGTGTGCCCTACACCTGCTGATGCCGAGAGGCCCTGCAGTGTTTCTGTGTCTTTAGGAGCCAGTTGTTCCAGCTGGTCACATTATCATAAAGAGGGAAGAACAACGAGGCCACCTCTACCATCTACACGCCTGGACAACATGGTGTAAAGCATAGATCAAAGATCTGATCTAAATGTCCTCTTGTCCTTGCAGACAAAGAGCGAAATGCTTCAGTAAATCAAAGAAGCATATATCATTATCTGAGCAAAGACTATCACAGGGATTAGTGACCCAAAGAAGGCAAGGCTTAGGTCAGGGGTCATGACCTAAGATCACCCCCTGCATGTAGGCAAGGCCAGCAGGTTCCAAAACCGTTGTCACGTCCAGGTAGATTACAATCTACCACACTGCAAGGTACTGATGACAGACACATACCTATAGCACAGTTACTTCAAAATGTTTTCAAAAGTGAACCATGGCCAGGAAGACTTGCCCATTTTAACACAGAGGTTTTTTTTTTTTTCCAAGTTCCTTTCATATAATACAACTTTTAAAAATGTAACTGGAAATCCTTTTGACTGTTTAAATGGCATATCTACCTGCAAACCTTTATTTACTTAACTAATTCTAAAAACTTCCCCTGAACAGAATACACCAAACGAGACAGGTGGTGAGCGCTTCAGGAGAACGAAATAGTAGATAGTAGAAACATGTTGACATTTACAACATAAATGCTTCTTCCTTTATGGAGGGTGGTGGGGGTTACCTGGACGCACACCTGCAGAGCCATTCACAAACTCTGGCTTACTCTGTGTGTGTCTGGCTATGAGGAAGTTACATAACAGCTAAGTCAATATATTCCTACACATCATAGGAAATTTCTGAGCTCCTTTTAACAAGGTGATTTAAGGGGGTGATTTTTATAAAAGCCTATAAAAAAGTTGAATTTGTTAACTGCAGCTTCAGTTACATGCATGAAAAAAAAATTAAACAGCATCACAATTATTTGACCATTAGGTGATATTATAAAAATATTTAAGCCAATAATATCAAGAAATCAGGGGAGAAATCTAGTGTTTAAAGCACCAGAAGACTTTTGTGTTAAGAAATAATATTTTGTATTGCACATGGCAATAAAGTAAAAACTATCATCCCTTCATTTGCATATCTGAAAAATGTACATTTCTAATTAATTATACAATCATAGAACTGCATACTGCAAATGTTATAAATAAGGAATTCATACGAATCTAAAAGGTATAATCATACCTTCTCTGACTAAAGAAAACAATATTTATTCCATATTTTTGTTTGACTAGCATCAACACAAGATGATCAAAACAAATCATTAACAAATCATAGCTTTCAGTCTAAACCAAGTCCATTGTTGTCTTGTTCCCTTTTCATGCAGGGAGTCATATTGCTAACAGCTAATTTGATGAGGTTTAATCCTGTTATATAACCAAGTGTAGACCAGCCCTGCAAAACTGCAACTGCAGGTCCAGTGGTCCCAAACCGCCCACTGTGAGAGACAGAAGAGGACGGTCCAAGTGGCAAAGTTTCCCGCTTTCTCGCGCACAATCCAAACTGTCATTCTGATTTCCAGAGCCACGCGATAGCGGATTACTTCTAGTCCAGTGGCTCCAGTCAACAGGTCCTAGCTCACGGATGGCTCCCCCCACCACCCCCCACCATCAC
>JAOXYF010000001.1:2918416-2934417 GCA_028565775.1 Sternarchorhynchus goeldii | reverse complement strand
ATCACCACCCCCATCCCCCGCAAAAAGCAAGAGGACGTCCCCGTTTGCTCGCACACTCACGCACGCACGTATGTGATGTCAGAGATGTGCGTTTTTTTAATCACAGGGAGGACATGCGTTCCCTCCCACCTCCCACTGAGCGCGCCTTTTCTAGCCAGCTGTCCCCATGCTGAGCTCGTGAGTGTGTGTTTGTATATGTGGCTGGAGTCGGCAATTGGGAGCCGCATGCCACTCACATGTCAGGAGACAATGTGAGAGCCAGGCCAGATATTGGCAAACAATGGTCATCTGTCTAGTCGCCCAGAGCCAACGCAGCTATAATAAGAAGCTGTCAAAATGATTCAAACTGGCCCTGTGGTCAGACAAGTCTTTGTTTCTGTGAATGGACAAGGTTGAAAAGAAAGAAATGTTGCTCTCATTTCCAAAATTAAATGAGGCCCATGACAGTCATACATTTACAGTTTGCGAGTCAGTTCATGGTGCAGGTGCACCATGTCAAAACACATTTTGTTTCTTAACTAGGTCTAGAGTGGTCCAAAAAAACAACAGCGTGCAGTTTTGGTACAAGTCGAAATAAAAAAATCAAAAGAGATCAAGCATTTGCATACTTCCAAATCTGAAGCACTGCCTCATATCCACACCACCAATGAAGAAGCCAGAAAGGTTACCCATTCCAGCATGTATTTACAGTAGGACTTTACTAATGGATGTAATGACATGAGCACTGATTCTGCAGTATGAAACATCAGTACTACCAGCAGATACATCTGGTCCTCCCACCCAGCTTGTTCTCATCATTCTGCTGAGCAGATTACTGGTGGTAGGAGTAGACCAGTGCAATCTTATAGACTGACCTTTTGATATGCGACAAGAATGAAGGATATGAGACTAGTTTCTTGGTTTTGAGCAAAAGACTCTTTGACCATTGTTCACCACAAATATGTTTATATCTGAGGGAGAGAAGAGCAAAGGCAGAGGAGGTTCCTACATTTGAGCAACATCTACAAGCCACAAGCAAGAGGATACTACAGGGTTGATGATCCCTGCTGCTGTCTTCTGCGGCAGGCAGTGAAGCTGTGGTGGGAATCATTCCTCACCTGGGAACCTGATCCCTGAGGAATGTTTCCCTCCACGACCGGATGCATCCGTGGCCTCTGAACCTGGAGAGGCAGTCAAGTGAAGTTGCCGGATTGAATTTTCCCCTGATTTGCAACACAGATCCCTCTATTGTCCAAACATCTCTACTTCTGGAGAGCAGTCATGGGGAAAGAAGCTGGGAAGATTGCAAGAAGCCCAGATTTGAAAAGTTAGCATGTTAGGATACATGCTTATAATCATCAAGTTTTCTGTTACCCTTAACATGTGTTCCTACCACAATACAGCACATGTCAAAATTGAGTAACTTTATCTAAAGCATCTGAAAAAGTGTGATAAGAGTGATAAAACTATCAGCCCTATCTAACCAGTTTTGTGGTCAAGAGAGATATTACACCCCATTCCCATCAAGTGCATCCGTAATCACAAAGTCCAGAATTACAGACAAATCTGGTCCAATTAGAGCTAAATCTGGGGTGTCATTCAATGGACAGAAGGATCTTACTTCCAACTAATTGAACACCTTCAAAGTTCCCTGATGTTGTTGTTTGAAAGTTCTCTGACATGACGTGAAGCCAGCGTGTGCCTCTCATTAATTCTGCAGATCCCACAAAGCATCTGCTCAACTGCCACCAGCCAAGCCACGTCTCTTTTCAGCTCCTTTTCCATGCAGTCATCACGACACGTGCTCCCAAAAGCGTTTGGCCACTGTCCACTCTGTACCCATGTCCCTCCCCTGGTCCAGCCTGGCCTTACCCTCCACACCCTCCCGTCCATGAGAGGTGTTTGGCGAGCCTGGTGTCTGTGGCACCAGATCCTGATCTTACATCTGCTTCTGGCTGTGGCCACACGCTCTAGCAGCAGGCCAACCGTGCCAGGACCTTGTGGCCATTCATGCACACCAGCTTCGATTCCCTTTGTCGCTGCTAACTGTACTGAGGAGTCCACATTTGTTCAGGAATAAAGGAGGTCCTTGTATCTTTGCTCAAGGGTGGGGCCGGGCCGACACAGAGGAAGGGTGATGCTGGACGGGCGTTTGTTTTATGTCTGTTTACCCACACTTCAGTGTAGTGTGCTTCCCCCACCCCTTGTTCCTGACACTCACAAACAATGTCTTCGCAGTGTTCATGCAATGGCCTCTTCACCAAAGATGCACTTCATCAATTCTGCTATTCAAGCATGGTTCAAAGGTTGCCACAGCAGTAAACAAAGCTGTCGGACATGATGACTAGATAACTTGCATTTCATCCATTTATTGCTGACTATAATGGCCATTAACACACAAAGATTGGCACAGGAGACATCTCTGTACTGACCATTTTGTTGCCTGCATGCCCAAGCAAACAATGGCTGGGCAAAAACTTCATTAGCAAATAGAATGAAATAGGCTGCTAAATGCATGTGGAAGAGATAAACAAACAGACAATCAATCTGCCACTGCTGAAGCCATGCTCAAATTATCCTGGCCCTCATCATAGCATTCAGACATCGCTGATGACTACGGCAGCACTGGAAAGGCCCATCTATCATAGATAAGACTCCTTCAGAACAACTGTCAATAATATATGCTGATTACCCCGACAAGCTTTAGGACTAATAGACAAATTTATGAAATCCAGCTACAAGACAAGATTTCTGTAATCAGCTCTCATGTTTAACACATTCAGACCCATGTTGATAGTTGAACAGTCTCAAAAGGGTACATGCAGAATGACTGTAGTTGGTCAGGCCAATTGTCTTCAAGTTCCTCTAGTGTTCCAACATGTGCGGACCATAAACAAAAGCAGCTTGCAAAGTACCAACTGCACCTCCCACTAACAAAGGCTAAGGGCAGCAACCACACCCATTTTCAAAGCCAGGTCTTCTAGGTGGGAAACATGTTCTCTAACTACTATTCTAAAGAGACAGCCCTCTGAGACAGCACACACATTCACCTTCCTGAGTGACAGTATCCATCACACTACCTTCTCCATCAACGATTGTTCTCCTGCATGTCATACTTTCCATGAATACCTCATTCATCCAGGCATTTCAGGGCTACACCCATGCCCCTCGCCAGGCGCTTACACCATTCCCTTGCATAAAAGGGGTGGAGGAAAGAGTCCTTTACCATGGAGACTATTCCAAATGCTTCACAATACCATTCCATTTTTGGCAAAGGTGGAGGGAAGCAACCGCACCCAGTCTCAAACCCGGGTCTTCCAGGTGGTAAATATGTACTCTGACCCTGGAAGAGCAGCCACAACACACACTCAACTTTTGAGCGACTCTATCACACTACACTTTCCTTTAGAGATGTTTCCTGAGTGATGGTTTCCATTCCCTTCACTTTGTCACTTCCCCGTTTTTCCTAAATACTTTTTTTTTGTGTAGCTGTGGGCTCATTGATAAGCAAGCACTGTCCAGACACCATTTTGAGCCACACACACATATCCCATAATCCCCCACTAGGCTCTGTCATATCTGCTGGAGAAAAAACGTATCAGCTGTCATACAGGGTCTGAAAAAACAGAGCTGTGGATCTGGTTTTGAAAGTGGAATAAAGAGCGTGTGCATCCGTCTTCCCCAGTGCCAAGACAAAAAAAAAGCCATTTTGGACACCTACTTGTTGTCATGTCAATCAGGGGATTGAAAGACAAACAAAAATAATATTTTCTTTTTGTGAATATATTACACATTTGAAAGTACCATAGTGTCACATGATAATCTATCAAAACAACACAGTCCTCTGTCACGTATATGAAGAAAAACATGGGAGGACGGTCAGAGTATCATTAACAGTCAGCCTGTGACTCTTTCAGTGCACGTGTTTTCCAATAAGATTCAGTCTGTCAGTTACAAAGATATAAGACTGGTTCTCTTCTCTTGCCCGAGGCCTCTGATAACTATATGTTAGTGAGTTGCCTGATTAGCTCTGGGCCATTGTCTGCAAACACTGTCCACAAGACAAAAGGAACACCTGCCAAATTCATTCCCTCGATGGCCCATCCGCAAGGTTCACCGGGGCCCCCGGCACTGGCCAGCCATGTGCCGGACACAAGTCCCTCATTGTTAATCCAGCAGCCTAGCTGGATTAACAGAACGGCATGCCTGAGGGTCATCTTGGCAGGGCAGTACAGTATACTTCATGTTGACTTCACGTTGGCCATCCCGCGCCTGGAGAGCGAGCTCCTCCGGGGCGGCTGACCCGCTGGGGCCGTTCGTAACACATGCACCCGTCCTTCTATTGCAGGCAATAAAAGATCGCATTATAAGACCATCCAGCTACTGTACAAGAGGCCAATCTGTCCAGTCCCAGGCTTGCATTGTGTCCAGGCAGAGGGCCGTCACTCGCAGGTGTCATTTTCTCAGGTTGCTGCCAGGAATGACGGCATGGGCAGCGGGATTTGGGAGGGCTTGCCTAAAGGAGGAAGCTGTGTCAGACACTTGTTGCACATCTGTCTTCTACCATAGAAACTCCCCACCGCTGAAACGCTTCACTTTCAAAGGGTCTGTCTCACTGCACGCGCTGTGCTTGCTTACGCCCAGTGACATGTTAATCATCAGAACTGGAAAAAAGTCTCTGTGTAAACCCGCTCCTAGCTTCCAGTAATATGTGTGGCAGATTTAAGGCATTGCCATGTAGTATTTCAAAAAACGGCAGGTCGTTTAAATTGGCCACTGTAAAAGTGAGACCAAATCCTCCGGATGTACTAAATGTGGGGGGGAGGGGGGGTGCATAAATCAGCCTGCACATCTGTGCTGAACGTAAATGGATAACCATAACTTTTCTTTTTAGCTTGTAAAAAATCAAAAACACAACCATTTTCAACTGTTTTTTAATAGGCTGTAACCATACCTTACATTGCCTGAATGCCTCTTTCATCCCCCGCAGGAGGGTTGGAGCATTCCACTCTAATCTGATTGTGATGTGCTCATGGTGGTGATTAGCAGGCAGAGGTAGCAGGCACCCATAAACAGAAACAAAAGCTTTTAAACAAAGAGCCACCTAGGCATCTCTGACATCCAGAGAAAGCCGTCTAAACCTTGTCTGAGCAGATATTTCGTTTGCCCCGTCTTTGTGAAAAGACAGGTCGAGGCAGCTCGTCCGCGGCGGCCGAGGGAGCGCGTTCGGGTGCTTGGCGCGTTCGCTGATAAGGCTCGTGGGAACAGAGTGGGGTCAGGGTGCACTGCAGCTGAATCAGGTACATGCGCTGAAGCTGGATTTCCTGGATCCTGCCGCCCACGCCGCGATCACAGGTTAGAGGGAGCAGTCAGCACGGAGCCACCTCAGCAGAATACTTGTTTGTTTTGGAGAGTAAACAGAGACCAATTACCAAGCGGTAACTTTGATCAGCCCTCTGCGTTGTTTGGGGAAAGAGAAACAGAGTTACCATTTTCTACAGCCTTAGTTCGATGGATACCTTATAGATTTGCAGTTTAACTGACAAAAATATTTATACAAACATCATCTTAATCTTAAAAAGAACTTAATAAATGTTCTTGTGACTGCTCTTTCATTTTTAGTCCTTTAGGCTTTAGACTTTAGTCTTCAATACTAACTCTTAGTACTGTGAAATGTGAAGATACTTAATAGTAATAAAGATTTGTGTTTGTGCAAATACTTCAGCTGAAAAGGAAAACATTCTTGCTCTCTCAGTAATTCAGACCCCAAACCGTAGAGTTTCATTTAATTACTGTTTCAAAGTAATCCAGGATAGTAGGATTAAGTTTGCAACACAGACAAACGTTAAAGTTTTCTAACCCTAAAACACAAAACAGACCCGAGGAATATGCTGCAGGCTTCCCCAACCACTGAGTTCCTCTGTCACAGAGCGCCACCTGTTGACGAGCCGTGGTGTCGTCCCAGTCTGAACGCACAGATTAAGCGGGAGGCATCGGTGCCGGGCTTTATGCACCACGGTCTGCAGCATCCTCAGACAAAGCTGCCTTCACTCGGAGGCGTGTTTAAAAGAAACAGAGGCCTCATCAGAAACTGAATGGAAGGAACAGCATACAAGACAAATGTGCTTTCATGAGACAGGGTTTGTGAACGTGCAAATCCTCCGTGCTCTCTTTGATAGAGCCTGAATTCAGAGGGCGATCGTGTAGCAACACCAAGCAACGGCGGCCTCGGCTCCCCCGCCAGCTCGCCAAAAACACAAGACCTCGCGATGGGCTTCAAACTGATGCAAAAAGAGTTGCCGTCTTGAGATGCCACACAATCGAATTACTCTAATGCAAGTGGACAGGCAATCTCCATACTATAGTCAGCGGGAACAATGCACTGTAATTACGTATTCACAAAATGCAAGCATTTAAAATGTGTAAGGTGTAAGAGAACTATAGGGTTGGAAAATAGAAAATAGAGCACAAGCAACGTGAAAGTAAGCGATCTATCCTCAGAGCCCTCAAAGTAAACTGAGCCCAGTTGCCCTTGGTGAATAGCTGAGAGTTAGGCATGATACAAGGTTCAAATAAATAAACTGATTTGAAGTCTCTTACACCAAAAGGTCAGACGTGCGAATTGAAAGAGGTCTAGAAGTTTGCTATAGGCTGTGTAATGCGGTTGGTTCGACATTGTTGTGCTTTAAAAAGAGAAGTGCCCTGCTTTCAGTAACTGAAGAGGGACAGGAACCAGAGGAAGTGAACAGATAAGCTATTGCTTTTAATGTGGGATTTCCGAGTAAGCAAAATAACACAAAAGATTAGATATTATTCTTTATATTATAGATATTATATAGATTATTTATAGATATTATATATATATATATGTGTGTGTGTGTGTGTGTAGAGGCAGTAAAATAAAAAATTCTGTTTTTCCAGAGATATATATGTACACACACATTTCCATTTGGACATTTAAAAGGTACTACTCTGGTTAACATTCAGCCATGAAAAAAACACCATGCCATTTTATAATATCAGATTCCAGATGCTTTTCCCCCTGTTCGTTGTTTAAATAAAGGGCTCCAGACATCGCTTGAGAACAATATGCAGGCAGCAGTGAGTTTCTTAGAGTTCGTTCTGCTCCTTCTTCTGCCCTCTTCCCAGAGCTGGAGATTGAGAGCTGCAGAGGGTCTATATTTTCTTAACAGATGGGTGCTCTGCTATGCTAAGCTGTGAGGGTGTAGCCCTTGTGGTGCATACGTTCAGAGATGCAAATGGAGGCTGTCGGCAGATGTGGCTTTAAATAGCCTCACACAGAGAGTCCCACTGCTGGAGCCCACAGGGCTCGAGCCCAGGCAGTACTGGGTGGGGGAGCCTCCCCCACATAGAAATAAATGGATCTTTGGGTTAAAGCTAGTTTTAAAGTGTTAAGGCCTCTCAGGCAAAGACAGAGGGCTCAGTGGAGGGGAAGGGAATAGTGAAAATGTGCATTTAGCACTGCTGACAGGTTCAGGGTGGTGAGGTGGGGGAGCATGAGGTTTCCCAAAGAAATGTAAAAAAAGCAAAAAGCTATACAGATTTAATACATGGAGCTGAGAAACTTTTCAAGCATTGCTATTGGACGTCTGCATTTCCAGATTAAACCAGAGAAAACAAGATTCCTCGTGACAGTCCTGACGGGGTTTTTTTTTTGCAGAAGTTCATCTAACGGTTTGATGTAATCTAAGCTCATTTGTAAAAATTAGGGAAAAAATGTAAAAATTAGGCTTGACCAAAAGCACAACCCTAAAAGTGCTCTTAGGTAAATGTATAGCTGCAGAAGGAAGTGGTGAAAGTTAAATAAACACTTCTCTCCCTCACAGCGCTCAAACAGAGGCCTCCCAGATGCACCTTCAATGGACCGGAAGAGTTTTTTCTTGCCCTTCTGGAAGGAATTCCCATTCACAAAAAGATGAAGTGTTTTAAAAACACAGCTAATTCCCTCATGCTGTAGAGAGTGATGAAGCAACAGTTCAGTGAAAGATCAAGCCATACATCATTAAATAATATGTGAACAATAAATAAATACATGTGTGTAAGAACTTTGTCAAAGCGATTTATCACACTATACTGTTAAACTGTCTGGAGTCATCACCTCTGTACACCCCTAATGTAAAAAAAAATATTTGTTTGTAAATATTATATAAACATTCCACATTTTTTCCTTACAATGCCTGGATCAAAGGGTCAAAAATTGCTTTAATACCTAAGATTTGAGAAATCACATTTTACAGCTGAAAGCACATTTTACAGCACATTTTACTTGACTTTTAACATTCAACAATTAGCATTCAGCGATTAATATTCAACATGAGTTAAATTATTTCATAGCTTCTCTACATGTGACTCAAAAAACAGCATGGATCTTCCAACATCACTAGGGTCTTCCAGATCTTGAATAACTGCCACAACAGAGTGAATATTGTGAATGATCAAGCAGTTTGAAGCGTTCTGTGCCCCTCTGAATGACCTTCCACTCTCTCATTCACAAACTGTGAACCATCTCTCATGGTTGTCTTGTGAAAGCCAATATCTGATAGATAATGCCCAGCTTAGTTTCAACACCTTTTCAAGTGACCATGGCCGAACCATTAGGTCGTGTGAGTTAAGGGATGACAAGGTGACTCTGAACTCATGCAGATGTTCCCTGCTGTTGCTCTGCTCTGAGAGGCTGCATTTTGGTACGAGCACTTCACCCACAGGCAAAACCACTGAGACGCCACGCTGAATGCCATATTCTAATGAAGATCACCTGGACGAGGTGGTTTTAGGCTGGTCCCAGTGTGCCAGGCCATCAAATTTAAAAGCTAAACAAAACAAGTAATGAATAGTAACAAATGCAATTGAAATGTGAGGCCACTGGAGGCCCTGAATTTGGGAAAACTACCGGAGGTGTTTTTCAAATGGAAAGTGGAGGAGCTTAAACATGCTGTAAAGGTAAGAGGCCTCTTGGAGAGGTGTGAATCCTTGCTTCCCCTGAAAAAAAAGCACAGTGCTCCATTTATAAACTCATTCCATTCGCATAGGCATTGTTAGTATAGGTCAGGTTTTCCTGCTGTTATAGAAAAGGGGAAGTGGAGGGCAGGTTTATACACCGACTTTGCCACAGGCAACGGCCGTCTCTGGTGGTCCCATTAAGGGCCATTAGTTTTACTGACATTTTTTAAGGGCTTGGCATCCAGGCTGACCCGGAGCCTATCTACATGCTGGACACTGCCGTCAGCAGGGCCTCCTATAAACGCGGTTGGGAAGACATTCCGCTGGGAGAGGACACAGCCTGGCTTCATCAAAGCACCGGGGAGCGTCTGCTTTGACACGGCTTGGGTCTGGCATCCCAGGAATCCTTTTTAGACATTTATGACTGGCCGAGGTGACAAAGACATCAAAAAAAACATTTGCGGAAGTGAGAGTAACCAGATGGCAGACGGTAAGAATAATTACCATAGATCATCAGATTGCTGATGGTCAAGTCCAGCCTCATGCTTAATCAGTTAGATATTTTTATAACCTGTAAAAACACAAGGAAAAGCACAGAGGCTTATGTAGACTATAAAAATATGAAACAGATTTAATGCTCAGTAAAAGATTAAATGTCATAATCCATGACCATTACCCATTTCATATCCAACCATGTCCATGTAAGACTGACTGGATGTTAACTTGGCCTTCAATAAACCATTAAGATTTCCATCCATTAAATCAATGTAATGTATATTAGTCATGCATTCCTGTTAGGAAGGTTTTGACTTTCATTATTTCACCATTGCAAGATAAATAAGAAAAAGATGAAGATAAACATGAAGAAGATGATGAAGAAGAAGATGAGTGAAGAGAATGAAGGTCATTAACTGGGCCCATCTTTTTCCTAACTAGGGTCACTCTGTGTTCCTGGCAGCCATCGTTTTGAGGAGACGTGCAGCTCTGTAACCAGCATGTACTACTGTAATGAACATCTCCAAAAGGTGTGTGTGTACTATGAGAAGCACGGTTATCACTACCTCCATTGTAATGCAACCTTAGAATCATGGCAGAGCAAGACTAGTTAACAGAGGAAGACTTAAAATAAATAGGTAGAAATGTTTGTTCTTGATAACACTGGTGACAAAGGTAGATACCCATTTGTCCTTGATAACATAATACTAGCAGTTCATTTTGTTTACTAGCTAAAGAACATCCATCCATCCACCCACCACAGGTCTCCCAAGTACAATATATGAAGCTTTGGGTGTTTTTTTTGGGGAGACAGAGCATGGGGAGTATCACAAAAGTAGTCCTTGACTTTGGGGGACCAACAAGACAATAAAAGGACACTAAATCTTACCAACAAGAATCTGTGGGAGGGTTACAGTCTCACCATGACTGTCACAAAGACAGGAGCCTCTGTGTTGAGCACTGAAGGACAGCAGAAGAGCAGCGTCACCATTTTAAAATAAGAAAACAAAAAGGGTAGCTGTAAAAAGAAATCGGCAGCCTCACAATGCCCCTATTCTGAGCTCAAATGAGATATAAACGCTCCAGAAAGCCATTTGAAGGAGAGGAACTTTCCCATAAAAAATAAACACATTCTTGCTTCACCATTCCCTCATAAATGCGTTGGCTCTCTTCGTGTGAGTTATAGTGCCTTACTCTTGGTCAGTCAAGTTCAGCTCCTGCTTTCATGGTGTTTGAACAATTGGCAAAGTTCATCAAGAAATGAGAGCATTTTTATGTTTTAGCACACAAATACATAAAAAGCACATGTAAGTTAAAATGCAATGTTTCTTAATTTGCTATTGTGGAATAATAGTGAAATACCGTAGCGCCTGAGTTTTACGTCTTTTTGAATCTAGTGGACCATGGATTCAACACCAATCAATCAGTGAGACCAGTCAGAGGTAAAGTGAAAGAGAATTCTTGAGCTCTCTCCCATGACAGAACCAACAATCCATTATAAGTTAATGGAAACAACTGTATCACTCCTGTGAAAGTAACACCTTTGTAACTTTGTAAAGCCTCGTTTAATTGTAAAAAAAATGTCCACTGGGCATAAATTACAAGGCTGTTCGTTATCTCAGTCATAACAGATCACCTGGAAAACTGGGCTGCACAAGTCAATTATGTAAATATTCAGTGTATTTGGATTATTCAGAGATGTATTTAATTAAAGACTCAACATTTAGGTTGTAATGTTAGGTGTAGGTTAGGTTGTAATTATGCATGTGTGCATGTTGAATGGGGAATAACTTTTGGACTTATGAAGAAGATGATAAAGCAGGACATTATTCACTGTTTATAACGCTAAAAGCAAGAACACTGCACATAGATATGGGACAGCAACCAGGATAAACCATGTTTATTTACTGCAAACAAAACAATTCAAACCACGTTTTTACTACGACATTGCCTGTGAGTCAGCACCAGAGACTCATACATGTATATAAAGCATATTACAAAGAGATGAATCTAGCCATTGTGAAATGTTAAACCGCAAGATATACTAACCTTGAAAGATTAAGCTAGTGTACAGATTTAAGATAAAATACCTTAGTATTCTAACAGTCAATGTGAAGCAGTGTGTTAAATTCAATTAGGACAGCTCACTCCGTTTCTCTGTTTTTTGGCTTTTCCCTGAGCATCTTTGCACCAATGACAAGACAGATAACATGCCATAAGACTCTGCGAAACAGAAGTAGCATAACCAGTAAAACCATAAGAACACCAGAGAACATTCTGGAACTAAAGTAAAAAGTTGCAGGTAATGATGTCTTATAGTCCCATCAGTCCTTTTTACAACCGCTGCCAGTGTGCGCTGACCACACTCATGGAGAATTATTGATTCCAAAGGAGAGCAGGGAGTGTGTGCCCCTAGCACTGCGATCTTAGCTACATGCCACCCTCAGGTGCAGACAGCTCACAGGGCAAAGCTGGTTTGCTGTTGCTGTGTTGTCAGGATGTGTTGGGGGCAGCAGTGGTGAGTTGGTGGGGGTTGGGGTGGGTGGGTGGAGGGGGGTGTATTCGGCCCTGCAGCACTAATCAGCTCTGCCTTAACCCACTTCAACCTGCTAACAATGACAGCTCTGTCCGAGAGCGCGGTGGGGCCCAGGCACCCCCCCACTACCACCACCACACACACACACACACACACACACACACACACACCAAGAGGCCTGATTTGTGGAGTGTGCCCCACTCGCTTCTCCCTGCACTCCCTTTTCTGTCCTCCCCGCACTCTTTTCTTCGCGCGGCACTGATGTAATCCAAAAACTTCCACGGGAGCAGCTGCACAGCGAAACTGTCCTCTCCAGCTCTCGCTCGCTCTCTCTTTCTCTCAGACCGCTTTCTTTTCTTTCTTTCTCCAGTGGCATGTGAGGCTGTTTCTGGGAGGGAGCGGTGGGGAGTGGGGACAATTAGGGCCTTTCTCTGCGCTAAAATGGGCTATCGCTTCAAATCTCCTTTACCATCTACCTCTGTATCCTGTTTGAAGAGCCTTCGGCGTCTGGGTCGAGGAAGGGAAAAAAAAAGGAAAAAAATCCCAACAGTTTGGAGATGTGCCTTTAGACAACAGAAGTTCAGACAACCGAAAAATAACAGCAGTGGAAACCGGGAAGTTCTGCTAGAAGTTAAGCGATATAACGTTGAAAAGCTTCCTTCAGGTTCAGTTGGGATGAACTGAAAATCTCAGACTGCGACAGAGCCCTTTCTTGGTGGACTTATCACAGGCTAGACCCGTATCACACTTACAAAGCAAACTTCACGTCTATGATTTTAAGATCTCAATGTGACTTTTCTGATAAAGACACAACAGCACTTGACTTTATGAGACACCGATAAGTTCAGTAACCTTCAAATCACGTTCAAGATATAATAGAGGTGTCAACGAGCTGCGAACTTCTGAAGGTGAACTCACTGGACTCTGATTTCTGTTTTTACTTGCAGCGGAGCTTTCTAACACCATGCTGCTTTAAGACCCTGCAGGCTGTTCTCTATGGGAGACTTTGATCGATACCATCCCCTCCGCATGCCACCAAAGATGGAAAAACAGAGAGGCGCCTGCTAAAGTACAAGGTAGTACTTCCACGCAGAAGACCTTCATAAAAATCACTCCAAAAACAGCTATCATGCACTAAATAAACATGTGTGGCAAAAAGAATATCTAGGGTCGTCTAGAAACATGCAACAACAAACACATAAAACCGACTCCAGTTAGTTTCCATGATATCACCATCCAGATCTGAGAAATATCTCAAGTCCTGACATTCTGGTTGACCCCATTTGACCTCTCAGAAATGCGATGTGGGGCAAATGTGTGTCAGAGCTTCTCAGCAAACCGCTGGTAATGGCAACCAGAGGGGCCTAGGCTACGAAGTGGTGAACAGAGGAACAGGTTAGGGTGCTCGGGGTCAGAAACAGGACTCCATGTAATCACAGGGCAGGAAGTGGTCTGTTCAAGCCAAGCAGTAGGGCACACAGATGGTAAATAAACAGTGTTAAATACACTCAAAGCAGCCTTCATTCAGCCCGGAACATCTCCGGGGGCAGGAGCTGTGTCCAAAGTTGGAACAGAGCAGAAGGCAAAAGAGACAGAGGAACTGATTGATTAGGACACACTTCAAGGGTGACGCTTCAGACATTACTGTCTTTGTAAATACTGCTCTTGAAATAAGCAAACTTTTGATTTTTCTTTACAAAGTTATCCTGACTCACACACAATTAAACACAATAAGACTTCAGCTTGACATTGGGATTTATAACATACTGTATATAACTACAAAAAATGACATTTGTTCTAGATTATTTGTAAAGTTACAGGTAATAGGTCATTTTTAACATCAATATCACCACAGCTCAAATACTTATACATGAAAAGACACTCACAGAACATTTACTTGGATTTGAAAACAATAGTCTCTCCAAGCAGAAGTAATTTTACCTGCTGAATCTTGTATGCAACACCTTAAATATAGCCAATAATAAAAAAATCTAATTATTGCTGTGTATTATGCCCTGGATTCCTGGAGTAATTACGTTTTAGTACTACACTCAGAGCAGGGCTCAGTCATCTTGCCTGCAGCCATCTTGGCTTGTGCACCTATCAGTGACAGATCTTCACACGCCCATTTCCTCGATCCTCACATGCCAGAAGTATTTAAATGAACTGTAACAGATGTCCAAGCAATCAAATCATATTCAAATAACTGCACAAAGGGGGTGGGGCAAAGGCGGAAGGTGCCGTGCAGGAGAAACTCTGGGACTGGACTTTCTCAGAGAGGACAAGTGAGCTAAAGAGAAGAGGAAGTAGCACACAAAAACCTGAGCTCAACTGGCACGATTTGACAGGCTAAAGGGGCGCTGCATCGGAGGCGACAGCCATTTTGGTTCTCATCCAAGCCATGTTGAGAGCCAAATAATGACAACACAGGACCCAGGAAGTGGGCAGACTCTAGAGTGTGGGTGGCCTGACCCCACCTCTCTGTGTGCCTCAGTCCCTGTTGATACAACGGGCATGAAGGGATGTGCCTCTTCTATCCCCATTGAACCTACATTGTGAGCTGTCGCTAGTTAAATGGGCTTCAATTGAATTGTTTCCATCACTTTATGCCAAGGTTCATGCCTTATTACTTTTACCACATACAAGCAAATTGGTTAAGTGTGCATCTCAAGGGCTGTAAAGACAGAGAAGCAATCTGTGTGATTCTGTGTTGTGAAGTCATAATATAGGTGTTTTCATGGTATTACACACAAGAACAGAGAACATTCCACATTACTTTCCACAAGAGTAACAAAAACCACATTTAATCAGTATAAAATGAGCAAACTCCAAAAAAATGCCTCACACAATGTTATCCCAGTGGCATTCAACTTCATGGTACTTACTCATGGACGGTCAATTAAGTAGCCAGATACCAGTGTCACATTGGCAGTAAACTAAAAGCAGGAAAAATGGGCCAAACTGCAAATTACAAGCACTAGCGCTCAGCGCAGTTAAGAAGGAAGATTATTTTCTGACCAAAAACTTCTTTGTTCACATGTTCTGAATGATCAGCTTGGTTTCAGTTTGTCCACTCAAAAAAAAAAAAAAAACCAAACAAAAAAAAACATGTCAGCAAAGCACAGCTATAAAAGCGCAAGATGAACAAACACCAGAAATGGAAGATTAAGGTTTACATCAAAAGTACATCGTGACTGAAAATAAAACAGACATTTTCGTCAAACAAAAAAAATCTTCGGATATCATTAAGTTTCGTTATTAGACTGACTTGCCTTCACAACAGTGCAATTATAACTAATTTTGTTTTAATACATTTAACTCCAGTGTTTATTTCCCATATGGAATGAGCTGACAGTTGGGATTTTCCCCATTCTATGCAGGGAAAGGAATTCAAGCTTATCGCCACTCCTCAGCTGCCGTTGCTTCATGCAAATGATTCATTTGCCTGTAAGTTTACAGTAAACTTCTATTACCACTGTCTCCCAATCTGCTAACCTGGCAGGCATAAGAAAGGAACAGATGCCTTTCTTGTAACTGACTATTAAAATGCCCCCCCCCCCCCCCCACCAAAACAGCGTGCATTGTGAGGTCCCAGCTAGCACTGAGATTGGAACAATATGCTAAAAAGGGCTAAAGTCCCTTAGCCATATTGCAGTGACCAGTGGACAATGCAAGAATCATCAGGAACATGTTTTCCTTTAAACAAATAAAAAATGACCAGAAAGATGGTGGGTTTAAAGTCTAGATAGATAGATAGATAGATAGATAGATAGATAGATAGATAGATAGATAGATAGATAGGTTTATTAAATGAAAACCTGCACTGCTCACAGACTTAGCATAGCAAACTTAGCCTAATTACAACCTTCACGAGCATTGTTCCTACACAAAAAACTGCAGCCTTTCCAAAGCCCCTTTCATGTAGTTTCATATATTCCCAATAATATTTAGGTCTTCTGTGTTTATGTATTTGGATCAGGTAAAATGTACTGTATTTTGAAAGTGGTCGACTGACACAGAAGGTCGGGGG
>JAOXYF010000001.1:2880579-2899385 GCA_028565775.1 Sternarchorhynchus goeldii | reverse complement strand
CACACACACACACACACACACACACACACACACACACACACACACACACACACACACACACACACACACACAGTGAGTATGGATTAATACAGTCTGCTTGCTAAGCTTAAATAAAGTTCCTCAAAATCCAATGCAACTTGTGGGGCTTCTAAAACCAAAAAACTATAACTGATTTTCAAAAAAGGTTTGCTTAAAGATCATTTATATCTACTGATTAAGACAAGTGATATGACAGTACACCAGCAACCAACTAATCAATCTCTTCAAAGTTAACCAGAGAAATTTCTGCAATTAACACACTTCAAGAAAAAAAATATTATTTAATGCTCTTTGTCTTTCTTCCTTACCACTGACAGATTCTGGAGTAGTACCATCTGTACAACCGTAAAGATCCAGCATCAACCTTGTGGTTGATGGACCGATACTGTGGAGGGCAAAGGCACATGAACACAGTATGAACATGGTAAAAGAAAGGACGAAGCACTCAATGTAAAATAGTCCTGTTTGCTTTGTTATTACCTGAATAGCATCCTCAATGAACACAACCGCCTGCTGGATATAGAGGCCTTCGTCGTCTTCTCAAAAAAGGAACAAAAATGTATATGAATGAGCAGCAGATCAGTGAATTCATCTTCACTGGTTGCAGAAGTCTAATGAGATAGAATCATGCCATTTGTCCATTTGTCCCAACATCATTTCAGTATTGTGTTTGATTAGCTGGGCATAACTGTGTTCTCATTACAGGAGCATCTGCAATGTCTTGATATGAGGCCCAACAGAAGTTCTTGTTTAACCTTTTACCCCGCTTTAAACTCTATTAAACCCTGTTGCCTGTGATTAAGGCTGTGTGTTTGTAAAACAACTGTTCTTCAGTCCATTTGGGCTTTATTTTCCTCTCATGTTACACTGTGTATCTATAACAGATTAACACACCGGTGCTACCAGAGGACGTTTACATTCAAATTTAAAACCAAATGCTTTGCCACTGTTCCTCGTGACTGAAGCCTGGGAAACCTGTGCTGTGTAGCAATACTGGAGCAATATTCAGGCTTTACAGTCAGAATCACATGATTCACCATGAAGTTCATGTTTTCTAGGCAGCTGATGTGTACAGTAAAAGCAAGAACATTATGTGTCCTGTTTATGTAAAACTATATTGTGCTAAAAATAAGACAACTGCATAGGGCATGCCGTTCTTTTCAGAGGGGTTCACGGCACGCCTCAGCTTGGCCTGCAGAGGGCGCACTTGCTGAGCCAAATCCAGCGGTACTGGAGGATGACTGTGCTGACTGCAGGATTTGAATGGCTTTGAGTGCATACGGAAGTCAACTCTTTTAATAACACTAATGCCCAGATGTACCCATCAAGGTTTCTTCTCTTATAACTGTCTGTGACACTATAACAGGCTAAGTATATCTGCTTAACTGAATGTATATTTCCTTGTACAGTGGATGGTTTTCCCTGTGTACTCTATGTGATTAACCTTGTTGGAAGTATATCACAGTACATAATTGTATTGAGAAGTTACTCTTATACAAGATGAATCAGCTTTGGTCTAGCTTAAAATATACAGCTTAAACAACCCCATCTGACAGCAGAAAAGAGATTTTCATTCTTTGTTTTATTCAAACCATAAGCCTTGAAATGGCGCCACTTGTTCCGCAAAAGGTTACAGGAGGATTATGAACTTCTAGACAGATCTCTGTCATCACCAACCATTATTTACAAAATCTCCTAGTAAACACATGATTTCATCCATAAAACAGAACAACTCTCAGTACTATCAAAAAGCTCTTCCTGCAAAAACCATAATTCGGAGCAACCACACTACGACCTAAACAAACAAAGACCTACACACAATACAGAGTTCTACTGAGACACACAAGTTAAGCAGTTCTTTACCGAGACACGTCCGAACCTGCCTGAGCTACGCTCCCCTAAAGCCTTCGAAAGCAAAAAGCTCGCTGGAATCCCAAGGAGCGGCTCTTACTCCCTCCAAAGTTCTTCACCATCTTCCAAAGCTTGCTCACATGAGCGGTGTTCCAACCACACCTCAAACACACTGCAAAATATGAATCATGTCAAAACAAATTACCTTGGGAGCAAATGTGTCTCTGCCTGTGACAGCAAGACAATCTTTTGGTTGGACAGGGGAAGAGACAGGATTCGCAAAACGTGGCACGACTCACGTCTCAATGCTGCTGATACCAGAGCCATTACCACTGAGTAAACTGGGTCCTAGGCACCAGGGTGCACAATGAACACTGACATGAGGACGATCCCTTTCTCAGCATGGCTCAGGACAGTTTGCTACTACAAAGTGTATCACTCTAGCTCCGGCGTGCTCATACACTGGTAGCTGCTTCAAAAACTACTGTGGTTTTACCAGAGGCACCCTCTCACCTTAAGACAAGACACTAAAACAGTATGAGTCATCATTTTCCCCCACGTGTTGGTTACATACTGGAAGTGTTGCTGCTGACAAAACAGGGGGAAGTAGGTGTTTGCCAAGTTATGCCTCTTTTTGCACAAAAGCATGTCTATGCTAGTACATATTCTGGTCTCATTATCATGAGACAGATGTTCTTCATAGCAGTCTAATTTGTGGTCCTCAGTGACTACACACATCAGTGTTACTTTGAGCATCCATAACAAGAAGCAAGAAAACAATGCAACAAATTGCTCAATAAATGATTAATATATTTGTTTGGGGCGCTTGACAGTGTGTTTTTTTGTTTGTTTGTTTGTTTGTTTTTGCTATCGGTTTCAAGCGTCCCCGTTTCCAAATAATGATAGGCGAGATGGTAACACTCAAAGTCACAACTTACATGTGAAATGATTATAACGTTATTCTTGTTTGGTTTCAGCCACAACGATGAGAAGATACACAACAAGTATCTGCGGTGTCTTGTTAGAATTATGCGATCCCTCGCTTATGAGATTATGAGGGTTTCCGAAAACTTCATACCGTGCACGTCAATTTGAAAAAAAAGGTCCAGGAAGAGAAAAAAATAGGAAAACTGACTTTGGTAGCTTCCCAAAATAAACAAGAAATTTCTGAAACAGTGAGGAAACTGTGTTGGACACTATGTTCAAATACTTCAAAACAACTACTTATAGTTAAGCGTGCAGTCTGATAACTTACGATCTTCATTGCGGCGGGAGTCTCTTGGCACTGAATATGACAGTGTCCTCGTCCTTGGAGAGTCCGAATCAGAATGACTGATATCTTGAGACCCATAGTCTATCGAGGCCCGGTTTATGCTCCCGGTTATCAGCGGTTCTGTTTCCATCCCGACTAACTGAAAATGCGAAGTCACGCAAAGTGATCTAGCTACGAACTAGCAGAAGATAATCCACTCCATAAATATACAGTATAAAATGTCGAAGGCTGTCAGATCTATCAAGTAGAAGATTCCTCAGGGCAGGCTTGAAATGTTTCACTCCTACCTTATTGTCACGGTAACTCAAAGTTTTTGTTCATGAGAAGAGGGCTGGTTTTAGGCTACTCCGCCCATGTCCTGGTCTTATATGTCACGTTTTGCCTGCTTGTGTTGAGTATTTTGAGGCTCGATCTTGTTTTGCTCCTACACCGAAATTAGTGGTGGGAAACGTGTCCGCTCCGTACCTCATAAACGTCTCGTGACTAAATATCGTTTGCGCGATCTATTTTTTTTCCTGATTTCCAGCGCATTAGTTCAAAGCTTCACTGAGATCTTCGCGGTACAGAACGTGTTTTATTTTTTGCGAAACAGTTAACAGATATCTAGGATTAAACCAACAAGATTTAAAACGTAACGGCAAAATATAAGATCCTTGTGAATACTACTTTGCAAATCTCTGTGAAACGTGGTCTAAATCGAAAATGAAATGAAGATCCCCTCTGAGCTCCACCACAATAGTGTCTGGTTAAGCGTAGGCATAGCTCGAAGTTCAAAGCCTGGAGATCAGGGGTCCTGACCGTTTCACACCTTCATGGCAAGGAAGTTAATTTTAAAACCGCAAAAGCATCTACATGCTGAGCTCAAACGCACCGCAAGTGCCTAAAAATAATGCCTTGGTATTTATGTTATAAACCATTAAGTAACGAGTATACGGAAAACAAAACAACGCTAAAAAGACAGCTGTCAGGAAAGACGGACTTTAGCATGTCATTCTTACTATTATTTTGAGTTATATGTAAGTTTTTCAGCTTATGGTAATGCAGATGTTGTCAAGGGTGCTTTAATAGTACTAGTAACAGCTTAATATTAAATGCAGATATTATTACCAGTATTTTGAATGTAGTTTGAAAACTGAAATCAACATTCATCAACAAATGAAATGTAATGTTTATCAGTTAACATAGTAAACCACAGATAATCAAACTGAAATTTAATCAAGTTCCAGAAACTGATCCACAAATTGCCTCGTTCGTTGGTTATTACTTTTAACAAATCTTCAAAGAAACATCATCCAGGCACGTGGGGCATTTTCTCTCTCTTGTTTTTTTTTTTTTTTGTAAAATAGATCTGGAGACAACAGAACATTAATACAAAACATTAATAAACATTTAGTGTAAAGACATAGTAATGAAAATAGTCGATCAGTCGCTGAGTGGCCACCGGAAGAATCATTTGACAAGGAGAATCAATAATGGCCACGATAGATACCCCTAATACTCTACATAAGGGCATTAAATATATTCCGCATATCCACCTTCCATCATGGAAACCTGTGAAAGGGAGAACATGTCTTAGAATAACGGGTTTCCAGTGCAAGCCAATATCTCTCATCATCTGATCTATATAAGATTGTACATAATGAACTTAAACCCAGCATCATAAGTAGACTAACCTCCTGGTCAATGCAGCGGAACTGCCAAGACCAGCGTGTGTTGTAAAGGAAGGGTCGAAGGTCAAAGCGGTTGTCGTCCGGCCCATAGCTCTCTGCGTGGTAGGATGGTGTAACTGTGGTCATCTTGTGTCTGTTGACCGAGTACATTCTGAAGAAGCGCTTCACCGTGTTCGCCACCTGATTAACCAGAGAGAGAAGTCAATCAGTCAGTCAGTGAGGCTTGTGTGTGTGTGTGTGTGTGTGTGTGTGTGTGTGTGGTTGCGTCTCAGTGGCATGGTGACAATGAGGACTGGGTTGGATTTTGTCTATATATAGATATAGCTGGAGAGTTTGAGCAGGGTGAGGAAGGAGAGGCAGTAACACGGCAGGGCTGACCTGGGAGGGGGAGTAGGTCTCTCTCCATAAGTGAATGAGCTTGCAGAACAAACTGTACGGGCCACACTTAGCGATTTTTCTGAGCCTGCCGATCACGGACAGTTCCGAATAGGTCATCCCCATATCAGCCTATATGAGAGAGAGAGAGAGAGAGAGGGATGAAAAGAGAAAGAACCAGAAAGACACTGGCAAGAAGGTAAAATGGGAAGACGTCATGTGTTACATCGTTACAACATGTATTATACAACCACATTACTGTCTGCACATATGTGAATAAATGAGGAACCATAAGAGGGTGTAGGAAGGTAAAAAGACCCAAGTAAGCAAACAATGAATCATCATTACCTCATCTGTTTGAGACACCTGGCCATCATTCAGGGGTTCCAGCTCAGCGGTGGGCGGAGCAGCAATGATACTGTGGAACGTGGAGGCAGAAGCAGGCGTTTGAAGCGAAGCAACAGGTGAGTGTATGATCGTATTGACACTGGAGGCCAAAAGGAGGTACGTTCAGGCCTCTGCATGGTGGATGTTCACACACCTCGTAAGAGCTGTGAGCTGAAAGTGCTCGATGCAGTACTGGAGGAAGCGCTTCAGATCCATCTTACTAATCCCTCCGATAGGGTTGATGTCAGCGCTGGAGCAGTCATACTTTGTGAAGTAACCAGTCAAACTGGGAAAACAGGTCATTTTATGAAGCCATTCTTTATCATTTTGGGCAAACCTGCAGCATAAATTAATTAATGTGGTCCATGGAATACAAACCTCTCATCCACATTGGCTGAGCCAAGTACCAACAGACCTCCAGGCCTCCCCTGGGCCCACAAAGAGAGCTGGGCAAACAGATATGCCAGAACCATCCGTACACGAGCCTGGCAGTTTAAAAACACCACATACATTACACGTGGTAGGACTGACAACTTGTGTTCTAACAAATACAGAGAAATTTTTCTCTTCTGAAAATGTAACCACTCCTATATGTTCAAATATGGGCCCAGTGGAACAACAGGGTATGTGCCGTGCTTGTGAAAGTGGAGGAACCCCACTCGGAAGGGCACCTTGGGGTGTCAAACGGTCCAGTGTTCCGTGAATACTGTGGTTAGACTGTGCTACAGTGCAAGCAAACATTCTGAGTTGAAACACCTAGTCAGCGCTACTTGCCCTGATGGGTGGTTGCATTGCAAAATAGATAAGCCTTTACCACAGCAAACAGGACAGAAGCCAAGAGTAGTTTATTAAACCGACTGAACTTTAATACTGGTCTAATGGATTTTTTCATTACAGTGTTGTACAGGTGATTAGGTAGGGGGTGGGGCCTCAAGGAGACTTGGTGGTCTAGAGTAACAGTAGCTTAAATATGTCACCAATTTAAGATAGTTTATCAAAGACAGATTAAGCTGAATCTTAAGAGTATTTTTGGTGGACCGGGTGACAGTCTAATGATTAATCCCTGCATCACAAAAACCTGAGTAACGTTTTACAAAGCAGGTATCATATGGGTATTATTCTAAAAGTATTAAATGATGAGAACAGTACATCTACAAAAAGTTCCTACATGTAAGAACTGCATGGGCTTCAAATCGCTAGTAAAGGTGTTTTGTTTAAATAAAGTGGTGTCTTACTAAAAGGCGTGAAACGCCGACCCTCACCTGCACGTTCTGCAGCGCTAGATTCTCCCTGCTGCAACCTCCGTTCGCACGGAACTTTGGCCACTTCCCCATCACCACAGAGAAGATTCCCAGCATGCCTTTCACTGCCATATCAATGTTTATGTTAAGATGATTGCTATCAGGATGGAGAAAAAAAAGCACAAATGTTTACTTCTTCAGCATATGGGGTGTATTTCAAAAATGAGGTACACTCAAGTTGGGAAAATACCGCGCGCAGTGCACATTCGGGTTAACCTGACATCTAGATTTGTTATCATTTGCTGTCATTTAATATTTACTGTTATCATTTACAAACATCAGAGCGATCACAAAACTCAGGGAAGTGCCAAAAGATCGTGCCACTCTGCCAGACCTGCCGATCTGGGCGGCCAGATCTCTGGCTCGGTCGCGAGTGCCTTCGGAGGAGTTCTCGCTGGCCATGTAACAGGTGGTGAAAAGCCGGCCACACAGCTCCCGCGGGTCCTCCGGCCTGTAGTAGCCATCACACACCACCCCCTGGACGTCCTCCAACACCTGGGCGTCTGCGGTGCAGCAGTGCAATTAGGGCTAATGCTGTCACGATAGAAGCCTTAGTAACAGAAGCTTTCCCAGCGACGTATCCCCTTGCAGGGCGGGGACGTCTGCGGGTGTGTCAATGTAATATGTGAGCGCGACTTACTGCCATCTTGGATTGCCTTGCAAAGCAGTTCACACATTGAGTAGACGATACAGGCTGAGGAGGCGCTGTCTACACCACCGCTGAGAGGGAGGAGGAAGCCGGCCTAAAACCACAGACACATAAAGACTCGATAAAAGACACTGATAAAGCTGTGCCCCCCCCCCCCCATACATGTCTACAAGATCCTCACCTGACCACTCCTCCTTAAATAATCCCATAACCAGCACGCAGGACCGAGACTGTGGGGAAAATGCATACAACAATAAATACGAACATTAAAGTTATTCAGAGAATAGTGCACACACAAGACTACATTTGTTTTAACAGACTACTTCAACACCCAAACCAGACAAAGATGGAAGAAATAATGAAACTACTCCTTAACTTTTAGTCATAAAATAGTCTGAGGAAATGAAGTCAGTTGGCTAAGGCAAGTGGTTTAGGAACTGTTGGAGTTATCTTCATACCACTTGTGGAACAGTTTAGATTACATTTTGTGGTTATAAGTGAAAAGCCCAGGAAGGTTTGGTAACTAACGGCAGTGGTAAAAATAACTGAGAGTATAAGCAGTGAACCCAACCCAAGTTAAAACCACACACATGTTTACATATAACTCCTTAAATGTTTAAAAAAACAGATAACATGTTTACCTTTATTACCACAAGATATCTGGGAGATCATGCTTTAATGAATCTTAGAGATCATTTTAGAAGTCAGGGGCCATTTCTGAACACCCTACAAACACCCTTAACACTTATGAAGAGCAATTAACCTGATCTCTTCCTCAGGAGAGTGAAAGACCCAATCCATAGGCTGGTGGGTGGGCAAGAAGATATCTTTGCAGTCTGAAAGGGAGAAATCAACTTTTATCCTTTGATATGGTTTGTGTTCATAATCCTGCAGAGACAGTAAAACAAAGAAAGAGAGAGAGAGAAAGATGAAGTATTGTAACATCAATAAACATCTGAACTTTCTCTGATGCCTCTCATAACGTCTGACCATATATGGGTGACATCTCTCTCCTCGATAGCTGCGGACATCCTCAAGATCAAGAGTGGCCGTGACAACTTCCTTTTTGGAAGAAATTGAGAGAAATGAAACATTCAGCAACATGTGACCAAATCTGCATCACCTGCAATAATGTTTTAACAATAACTTCTTAAACTACTACACTAAATACAAAAAACAAGACCTTCCATAACAAAACACAGTGTTCCTGTTTGTAGTCACTACTTGTAACTTCAAGTAACATGATTTATTACACTTGCCAGCTGCTGCCAAGAAAACTACAACCTTGATATGCACTATAATTATGTGTTTAGTATCCAGTTGTATACATAATTTTATACTGAACTTGCAATGGATTACAGAGGCCCAACATACATAGAGTGATGAAAATCATACACAATTTTCATCAGTCTATTTGCCAACATTTCAAGAATATTCTATTAGCAGTTCAGCATGAGTTTGATGAAGACAGACCGGGCGCTCTTACCACATCCTCAAGAGAGAACTGTGCCCCCCTAGCGACAATGTCTCCATTGATGGCGATCATAGAACATCCATCATAATACAGACGGTCTCCATCACATCCTTTCTGATTAGCAAAGAGATATATCCCCCCACTCTGGAACACACAATAAATTCATACTCATTAGGTGGGAAACTTCAGTTGATTTCAAAATGTAATGTTGAATCTGATTCTTCTTTCCGCCAGTGCCAGCTACTGGCAAGTGAAAGAAATGCTTCGATTGTTAATGCACAATGGATGTGTTTCTTTTGGCTTGGAACAGGATATAGATGTGTGATTGACCTTTGTAGTGGCTGACTTCACTAGGTTGACCCTCTGGTCCGCCTTGCGAAGTTCATGATAACTGGCAGAGGAGTTTGTAAAGATCTCAACACCATCCAAACCCATGTCAACATGAGGACTGAAACAAGAAGAACGAAGGACAACTGCATAGACTAACATACTAATATATTAGGACTCCCTCCGACATTACAACCTGGGTATAAATCTAAATATGGTAAATAAAATGGAAGGAATTATTGTACCATTTCTCTGTGTTATTCACTTGGAATGTGCAAGCCTGTAGTTTAGAAATGATCACATGATGATGTTATGTAAAGACAGTGGGAATGGTGAGATGGAACAGAGTGAGCGTACGGTGCAATACCTCCGGGGGTTCCACAGCTCAGCACAGATCTCACTACCTATGCAGGTGTCCTTTGTGGAGAGAACTGCATCTCCAAACGGCACTGTCACCTAAAGAACAGGGTTAGAGGACATAACGCTGAGCAAGACGCAGACTATCCCCACACGTGCTTTGCTTTGAATATTATTGATTGCGCAATACAATTTTGCTAAATCAAATCCAACACATGTTAATTGTTTAGCCCAGGGAGGAGCAACATTCTTTACCTGTCCTGTCACATCCTGGATCATTCTGGGTAAAAAGTACTCCTCTACATGTCTGAAAATAAAGGAGAGGCACATGGCTTTAGCTGGGTAATTGCATAAGAGTCACGTGTATTTTGCTTAAGAAATGCAATGATAACTTGAAGTTTTGCAAAAATGTAATCAGAGTATAACATTATGTACCTGGGCTGAGTCCAAGGTGAATACCAACGAAATTCCCTGTTGTTGCCATGATTTGCCAAAAGCATTTTTGGCCGGATCAGTAATATCTTCCTGTGACAAAAGAAAAAGAGTTTTAACTGCAAAATCTTGCCAGCATAACAAAATAATGTTATTTAAGAATAATGCGAAAAAATATCTGCCACTGTACAAATACAGGGAGGATTTTTCACATTAGATTTCCAATACCAAAGACTAACTTGTTCAGGAAAAGGACTCTGCAGTTGTAGCGAACATTGTGATGCATCACAGGCCTATAGAAGAGAAGACACGAGCCATGATTTTGCACGATTATGAAAATACTGCATTGCAAAGGGTGGTATGACTGCATACAGCATAGAATATGAAGTCGTGCTAACACTCACATGCCAACGTCACAGATAAGGTCCTGCGTCTCTGGGGACTCCAGCAGATCCTTGAGGACTTGGAAGCAGTGGAGCAGAGTGTCGGACTCATAGAAGTGATCAGCACATCCATATCCACTAATGGTCATAAAAACATCAGACCAAATAAGACAACAGAATATGGTCCAGGTCTAAAGTTAATCCATGTTTGGGAAAGCAGCCTGTTATGAAATCATAACAAGAACATCCACAAACTGATCCCCCTAAACAACAGAACGTGATGGACAGTTAAATGTTAATTAATTTATTATTAAAAAAAACAAAAAGCATTTACCAAATTTCCAGCTCTGGTCCCAATCTGTACTTGGCCCCTTTCGATTTGGCTATCTCAATACCTGTTTCGGGGAGTATTTAAAGTGGTAAGGAGTAGATTTCCAAAGCTGGAAAATTATTCTCTTGCATACTGTAATAAAATAAATAACAGGAACAGAGTAACAGTGCATGCAGCAAAATAATTAACTTCCTTGCAACGCGAAATTTTATTAGCAAGTTTTATTAACTTACTTTTCAGTATTCTTACTTTATTGCCGTCAAAATCTAAAGCCCATTGATTCAGACAACAAGTCGCTACTGTAACCTTCCGACCCATGACGTCAAAGTAAGAAACAATTTTCAAATGATCAGAGCGGAGCGTAAAGCTTCTGTTATATTTACCAGCAACTTAGTTATACATAAACTTCCGGTATGCACACGTCAAAGTAAAAGTCTCTGTGCTTGATTCAATATGTGCTTGATATTTAAATGCTTTATTAAATAAATAGTAGGTTTACTTAATGTGAAGAAATAGCTCAACTTGAAAGTGTAGATTTGCAAATGAATAAATAAATAAAATAATTTAAGTAATAATTGATTGCAAAAAAGTTCTGTGTCTTTCAATTGCAAAATTAAAATGATTTTTATTTATAAGAAACATATTTCAGAATAAACAAAAACTACTGTTACTAAGTAAGCATTTTTACCAAAATGCTTTAGCCCACATAAGGATTTATCATCACTTTACTTTTAGTAGGATAATTCCATGTAAAAATATTTATTTTAAAATTCTTTAAACAAGCCATCTCTTTCCTTCTAAATGCGCTAGTAACATGTCAAGATATGCCAACTGCTCCAGTTTTTCCATTAAAATGCATATGAGTTTCACAAATTTATGCAGTATTACAGTATTTATTATTTATGTGGGATGTATTTGACATACATCTAAGCATCCTGATATTGACGACTTTTCTAATCATTTAATAACCGAGAATTTGAATTTCTTCTAGTTTAGTTAACGTGGTCTATATGCTTATTGTTAATATTATTTTGGGGTAAAAGGCAAAACACTAAAAAAAAATAATAATAATAATTTTCTTCCTTCACACTAAATGTAAAATAAATAAATAAAATAATAAACTTTAAAACAGGACTAATGTTTGGAAATCACACCTAAACATATAATATAGTTTTAAAACTAAACGTCTCTGTTAGTAATGAACCCAAGTGAACTGCGACTATGTAAAGTAATTACGATCACATAATTGCAATCATTTACCTTTTATACAAAATAAAACTCCTCCCATAACTCCTTGTCAATAATAAGTACCTTAGCTAAATTTAATATGAATATCAATTTATCAATAGTGCAGTAATTTGTTTTGAAGAATCAAATACTTCTGCTAATATAACCCACCGTATAACCACTGTAATTATTTATTGTTAATACACTGCGTAAACCTAGGGCGGGTGGACGCTCTTGACGAAGTAGCGTCGCAGCCTGATCAGGTGGTTATGGGTTCAGGTCTGTATTATCCAACCACAGATGTAGATGTCCTCTTAACTTTACTCTGATTGGCCAAAATAACATAAAAAAACCATATGTGTGGGACATATATCTAATCTCTTAGGTTGCATCATCAACATCTGGGCATCGTATAGGAAATCTAATATCTCAGGATTTACGACGTACAAGTAAGAAATCGTTTAAAATGTATTGAAATAATATTATCGTATTCGTGTTACTTACATTGTGTTGTCAGTTCACATTTTCAGGCATTGAAGACCCCAGCATAACTGCGTGAATGACATGCTTATCAGTTAGGCTATCGCCAGTAACCTGGACGTTAACTCAGGCTGAAATGGTTGTAATTCTATTTATACGTTTAGTAGACTGGATGGCATTATGGATTTTCTGCATGGCTGCTCCATTTAGACTTGCAAATAGTTTGATGCAGATGTAAATTCATGGCAGATAGATGCTTTAAGCTTGCACAAAAACACAATGAAGAACGCTATATGGTCTTTATTAAAGGGCTTAACTAACTGATTGAACACATAATATGGTAGATTCAGCCATTTTGTTTGTTCTAGATAGATGTGATAAATATAGCACAATATACAAGGAATGTCACTCGGGGGACTCGCACAAACAGTGCCAAAGATCAAAGGATGGGGAAATTATGCACTTAATTTGAAAGTTTTTACCTTTACTTTCTGAGAGTGATATCGCAAACTACTAACTGGCAGACGTTGTATGTTTTAATTGTGTATTACATTCCCAAATTAAATTCATTTACTGCACTGCATTGTCGCATACCGTTAAAATTTTATCGATCTCTTACGTTTATGTATTTGGTGCCACTATGTGTTATCTCCAGTTCTCAAGTCCATCCAATGCCCTTTGAATTCTTCTTACAGCTGGGTGTGTTATGAAAGGTTGCCCTGCATGCATGGCTGAGCCTCCTCTGAGATTCTCTCATTCTTTATTTGTTAGGGGCTCATGGATAAAGCGAAGGGTCTCAGGAGGCGTAATAAAAGTCGTGTGAGCAGCGCAGATCCTGGGCCTAAGGACAAGGGGCAGGAACTGGGCAAATGGGGAAGAGCATGGTGAGTCAGGGCTAGTGATTTATTATAAGAAACAAAGAGCTGGGGATGAGGGGGAATTATTAACAGTTGGGATGAGTGGAGATTTTTAACTACTGAGGTAAATGGGGATTATTAACTGCTGGGATGGGTGGGGATTACTAACCATTTGGATTAGTGGGGATTATTAACGGGGCTGCTTGCTTAAGGTATACATCTCATTCATCTTATACACTCATCTTATTTGATGAATTAGCATCATGGGAAAGGCAGTTCACTGCAGAGAAAACAGACACACAAAGGTAATATGTATAAAATACGTGCTTTTGTTATTTTACACACCATGTTCACATGCACATTCTTTTGAAGCCTCTCAACTTTCACTATCTGCTGGTTTGCCAGGGAAGTGGACTGGTTTTCTCTCTGCGGAGTGCTTCTGCTTCTATGTTTGGCACCATTCATTGTCTTCTTCTTCGTCATGGCCTGTGATCAGTATCAGTGCTCGGTCAGCCATGTTTTGCTGGATTTGTACAATGGAGATGCCACTCCACTGAGTATCTGGAATCAAACCCCTTCCATCTCATGGACTGCTGCTAAGATCTATGCCTCCTGGGTTACTTTCCAGGTATGGGCAAATCCTGGCACATGCCAGCAAGGTATCGCTAATAAAAATACTACTTGATTGTGATTTTGATCTTTGCACTTCTCTCTACTAGGTGGCGTTGTACATGTGCATTCCAGACATTACCCACAAGCTCCTGCCAAGCTATGTGGGAGGCGTTCAGGAAGGAGCACGCACGCCAGCCGGTAAGGAGCTGAACAGTATCTGATCCAGTATCGGCTCACAAACTTCAAAATAGAAAAGAGGGGAAATCTTTGGAAATCAATATAGAGTTCTGATATTGGACAATGTGATTACATTAAAGCTTGACTAGGAGCTCTTAAATCCTGCCCACTCTGGCAGACATTCATTAGTTCCTGAGGTTTGTATTTTACGTCCTTTGCCTGAGACTGTACTGACACCATTATCACTTTGGTACACTTGAAGGAATTCAGATATGCATTTTTGCTCAACGTGTTTTTTGTAAGACTGGTCAGTTCACATTTTTCCAGCACCTGTACAATGACACCACCTGTACTGCTCTTTCAGGCCTGATTAATAAGTATGAGATCAATGGTCTCCAGTGCTGGATTATAACCCATGCCTTGTGGGTGGGTGGAACTTACTATTTTCACTGGTTCTCTCCAACCATCATCTTTGATAATTGGATCCCTCTGCTGTGGTGCACCAACATCCTTGGCTACGTTGTGGCCACTTTTGCTTTTATCAACGCCTACTTGTTCCCCACCAATCCAGAGGACTGGTGAGAATCTCAGAATTTTAGTTACTGTAGTTTTCCCAACTCTGTTACTCTATTAAGGATGGAATAATCTGTTTCTCTGTGCACTTATGCAGCAAATTCACAGGAAACATCTTCTACAACTACATGATGGGCATTGAGTTCAATCCCCGCATCGGAAAGTGGTTTGACTTCAAGCTCTTTTTCAATGGCCGGCCTGGTATTATAGCCTGGACATTAATTAATCTGTCCTACGCAGCCAAGCAGCAGGAGCTTTATGGCTATGTGACCAACTCCATGGTCCTCGTCAATGTACTGCAGGTAGATTTTTCAACCACTAGATGGCTCTCTCCGTTAACTTTAATTAGCTTTGCGTAACATGGGTGCTGATTGTTTGGAACAGTACTGTTTTGTGAAGGTAATTTATTAATGGCAGTGTCGCTGTGATGATTCCCTAAATGCATACTGGTTTCTTTTCTTGAATGAATTAATGTTCTGCACTCAGGCCATCTATGTTTTGGATTTCTTCTGGAATGAAGCCTGGTACTTGAAGACTATTGATATATGCCACGATCACTTTGGCTGGTACCTGGGCTGGGGCGACTGTGTCTGGCTGCCTTTCCTTTACACACTACAGGTATTCCTTTGCTACACAGGACTTTATAAAGCATTATAACCATTCGATAATAAAAGAAACATCCCGTTCGTTTTTTGGCTCACTCTTATTGGCTGTTTTGTGGCAGGGCCTATACTTGGTCTACAACCCCATCCAGCTCTCCACCCCTCACGCAGCGGCTGTCCTTGTGCTCGGCCTGGTGGGATACTTCATTTTCCGCTCCGCCAACCACCAGAAGGACCTGTTCCGTCGCTCTGACGGCAGGTGCACCATCTGGGGCCGCAAGCCAACCTACATCGAGTGCTCGTACCGCTCGGCGGACGGCGGAGTACACCAGAGCAAGCTGCTGACCTCGGGCTTCTGGGGCGTAGCTCGCCACATGAACTACACGGGTGACCTGATGGGGGCGCTGTCCTACTGCCTGGCATGCGGTGGCGGGCATCTGTTGCCATACTTCTACATCATCTACATGACCATCCTGCTGGTGCACCGATGTGTCCGTGACGAACACCGCTGCAACAACAAATACGGCAAGGACTGGAGCCGCTACACAGGCGCTGTGCCTCGCCGCCTGCTGCCTGGTGTTTTCTAGAACCGGGCAGAAAGGGGGCGGCCAAGGGGGAGGGGTCTGTGGAAAGCGCCAGTGAACGTGGACCTTTTGTTTGCCCTTGTGCTCCTGATTGACTGGCCGTACTTTCGAGTTGTGAGTCACTCACAATCGGAGCATCTTTAATTTTGCAGTTCTGGTTTTAGTGCAGGTTTGTTTAACCCTGTCTGCCTCATTTCATTTGCTTCTCCCTGGGCGAGAAGTGTGTAGGAATATTGTTTGGATGACTTTCTTGGATGTGTTTTCTTACTTGTTGGAAACAAGCACCTAAAGGCAGCATGCCATTTTATACAAATTACTTGCATACATATAAAAAATGCACCTGTAAACAGATGGTCATATTTTCCTGAAGCTGAATTTTGAGTCTGTACTTCTATTAGACAATTTCTACTGTAGATCAGACAAGTCTTTCCTGGTTGAAAGGAAATCGATATTCTGTTCGAATGCGGAGCTACAGGGCAAACTTACTTTATATACACTGTGCTATATTTTTATGTACTGTCTGGTTGCTACTTTCAGGAATATTATAAACAGTGCAGATTTTTTTTAAATTGCGCAGTATCTACACTTTCTTTAGTCTTTCTAAGCATTAAATGTGAACACAACCAGCTTCCAAATGTGTTAAAAAAAAAATAAACCTCACCATTTCTTTTACTTTTGTTTCTCTCTTAATGCTGTTTCTCTTCTTGGCAGGTGTATTTGTAGGTTGTCACAACCTGAGAAACATTGCTAGCAGATGCGATGCGGGGCCTGCACTTAAAATGTGATTGCTACAAGCAATCTGGTGTGGTCTGAAGAAGACAAGAGCACACAAGTTCACAGATCATCTAGAAGAGTTTTTCTTATCCAATCTGTTTTACTGCCCTACAGTGTAAAGTGCTGAATATGAGGTCATGTTACAAATTCTGATAGGATGCTAATTCTCTGAAAGGACTACTAACAGGTCTTCCGCCTATTCCATCAAATCAGGTTGAAACACAATGGCATTCATTCACCAAAAATCCGTCTTTCACCAAAAAGTTCCTTTTTCTTGAATTTGTTGTTGTGAAAGGTCTTAAGACTTTGCGTCAGATTCATGACGTGTTCTTAAACCGGAGAATTGTTCGCTTCCTTCGACGCCTTGGAACAAGTAACATTTGGCAAATTTAGCAGGAGAGCAAAAATAAATTTGTGGCATACATTTTCCCATTAGCTCTAATCAAGAGCTTTAATATCATGTATATACATCTTTTTCTCTCAAAATGTCACTTCCGCCCCTCTGGTTCCACGCCCTCCCTTTGTTCTTATATCCTACTGTCATCTTAAACTGATAGCGCGTGCAAGTTGTTTCTAATTAGCATAATTAAACGCCCCGCCTATCTCCAAAAAAGGACACGAGAGTGCAGCTTCTTGTCCCCACTATATATATATATATTCCAACATTGGTTTGAGTTGCGAAATGTTTTCCCCTAAAAAGGCCAGAGTTGAGCATAACGTTAGTCAAGAGTTACACAACCATACTTAACGATAACTAAGCACAACCAAAATTCCTTGAATGTGTTTGAATACGTTTGTCAGACATGTTACCTGAGAGGAACGGAGAAGGAGTGAAGAGAGCTAAGGTGCTATTACATTTAGCTAAAGTTATGAGCAGACCGCATCATAACGGTATTGGTTCACGTTTTCTAGCAGTTTATTATACAGGATGCCTATCTATGAATTAGTCGCTTTGCTTTTCCTTCTGTGACCCGAACTGTGTAACATCTCCACGGCACCCTACTCTTTATCTTGAGTGTATGTCCGTGTCGTCTACGCCTTTGGGCGTAGTGAGGAAGGGGTGTAAGGGAATACGCCCGTGCCTGGCGGTTACTCTAGTGTAACGTTTAAAGTGTCAGTTGTGTTATATCGTGCAGTTTTAATAAACTTGAGAAAAACAATAAACCTGGAAAAAAGCTCCTTGGGGTTGTCATTCAAACATCCCCTGATTAAGCCCCGAAGGCTACCCCTAACACTTCAGACTTTATTTCTCGCACATTATTACTGCACTATGGAGACAGACAGGCGCAACTTTTTAAATTATTATTATTTCACTGATTATTGGATGGCATGATTTCCAATTTCACAAAATTTATGCGAATTTATGCGAAGAGTTAGTATAATGTTTTTTTTATTGTTGTAAATATGAATGAAGAAAAGAAAAATGTAAAAAAAAATATTAGAAATGATAAACATGTCATTTAAATGTCCTAAAGTTTGTGAAAGCTGTGTAAGTGGGTTTTAAGAACAAATTTCTTCTTAAAATCATTCGGTGAATAAGGCCCAATGAGCATTAACATGTGCTCCTGGAGGCCTTCACTCAAACAGCATGCATGATGCACAATTCCCTCATCACATATAAACACACCCTCCCTCACACACAGCCTTCTTCCATCTCATAAATAAACATGTGGGTGCTCACTACAAATGCATGACCGATTGGCCCATAAATCCACATCTCGCAATTTCATGGTGGCTCTTAGTCTAGCCCAATGTGGAAGCACTTACCGCACGTCCAGGATGTGATATGGAGCTTTAACAGATGGACAGCACTAACTAGACAAATCAATGGGGCTGCTGGGACTATAGATGCGCACAAACAACTGAAATCACACATTCTGAAAATAGCAGAACTAAGCACTCCAGAGGCATCCAAGAAGGAAGCCTGAAGTACCCATTATTCCATGTAAAGGTTCAGCATCTGACCGCACTCAGTCACTGATAAGATGCTTCACATTGACTATAATGGACATAAGTGGGTTATGGTAAAAAGAACATGGACTGTCGGGGGGGGGGGGGGGGGGGGGGGGGG
>JAOXYF010000001.1:2848094-2869058 GCA_028565775.1 Sternarchorhynchus goeldii | reverse complement strand
ATATCTGATGTAATCGTGTCAGCATTCGCCATGACAACAACTGTGGCATTTGTCTCCTCCAGTTTGTTTTGTCTTTACAGCTTTATTACTGTCTGCTACAGTCCATTCAAACAAGGGCAGTCAGTATTGCAGTGCAGAGTACAGAACAATATATATATATATATGCCCTTATTTGCTGCTATGCAATATGAGTCACACATAGTGCATGTATTTATATTTGTCTGCCTAACAGGAGAGTCTCTCAGTTGGGCCACTTTGGCATCTGTGGAAATGCCTCTATGGAGCCAGTCACTGGTGTCACTGGGCTCATGGTCATTTATCTCAGGATGAAGGCAGCAGTGCCAAGCCAGACAGGCCCTGCCTCAACACGTCTGTCAGAAAACAGGTCAGATTGCCCTCTATAGCCCATCTCCTTAGCAAACATGGCCCAGCGTCTCTGCAGGCTGCTCTACAAGCAGCCTTGCCAAGTCCTGAAACGGTGGCTGCTGTACTGGTGGCCTTTAAAGCCTCTGTTCCATTTACCAGAAACTTGGCTATGACTCCCACGTGTGATTTGGCAGAGACTCCCACGTGTGAGTAGACAGTACCTTCCACGTGTGATTTGGCAGAGACTCCCACGTGTGAGTAGACAGTACCTCCCACGTATGATTTGGCAGAGACTCCCACGTGTGAGTAGACAGTACCTCCCACGTGTGATTTTGCAGAGACTCAAACATGTGATTAGACAGTACCTCCCACGTGTGATTTGGCAGAGACTCCCACGTGTGAGTAGACAGTACCTCCCACGTGTGATTTGGCAGAGACTCACACATGTGATTAGACAGTACCTCGCACGTGTGATTTGGCAGAGACTCACACATGTGATTAGACAGTACCTCGCACGTGTGATTTGGCAGAGACTCCCACATGTGATTTGGCAGAGACTCCCTTTGTGTGATTTGGCAGAGACTCCCACGTGTGATATGGCAATTACTCCCACGCGTGAATTGGCAGAGACTCCTGCGTGCACCCATCACACACATGCTCCACCACACGCACACTCACAAAAAAAAAAAAAACTAATACTTGATAGTGAGAGCAAGTATATGAGTTTATTACATTCACAATCGCTGTATGATATAGCTTTAGGTGATGTAATATATTTCTCACAACATGACAGAGCTTTTGACACTTGCCTACTAGTGCAGATGGATTGTGGGGACCACACAGCATTTAGTTATAATCACACATGACCATACACAAAAAAAGAAAAGAAATCCCCAAGTGCATGCATTGTGATCAGCTGCTCTGAATTACAGAGTCCCACAACAGTGAAGACAACACCACGGGTCACTCGCTTAAGAGCTGAGAGGACGGCAGGACAGTGTCAGCCTGACGCAGAAATACGAGCCAGAATGAATCCGGACGCCTTCCCCAGCCCGGCCTTGTGTAGCCTGCCATCTTTGACATGCACTGGGAAAACCTCTCGTTAAAATTTACGAATGAGGTCATGGGTGCTGTCACAACTGTATGCCATCAACTCTAGGAGTTGAGTTGGCCCAGAAGTCATAGGAGAGAATTTAACAGCATCAAATGGGCCCTTAATTCACGTGAGACAACCCGGTGAGGGGGAAAAAAATGAGACTGACAGAATGTGCTGCAGTTCTTATGACAGAGTATAAAAGGGACTGTGTGTATGCGGTGACCTCCACATGAACTAAAGTTTCGTCCACGCAAGCGGCCTACAGGACAGGCTTATCTGCGGGAACTGCACTCCTCTGCAGTGCAACGTCGAGGCTCAGCTAGGCGGTAACAGCCGAGTCTGGTTGTTTACAGGCCGACACGACAACCAAACTGTGCTTTTTCTTGCCTACACTCCCTACTGTTTGGACAGAGCCTTCACTTGTGAGCCATTACCTCTCATTTTAACTGGTAGCAATTTTCATGATTGGTGGAATTCAGGTAGAATATGAGAGACTTTGCTTGTATCATATTTCAGACGAGTCTTTAGATATTATCGAGTATAATTGCAGGAAGCCCACCCCACAGTGTGGATGACACCGAGGTCAGCAGGGACAGAGGAAAATGTGTCTGTGTGTGTGTGTGTGTGTTTTTGGGTATGTGTGACTGTGTGCGTGTGTGTTTCTGGGTATGTGTGTGTGTGTGTGTGTGTGTGTGTGTGGGTGGGTGCGTGTTGGTCTGCATCTGTCTCTGTGTGCTCATGCACAAGCATGGGTGTATGTTAACAGCACATGACAGAGTGTTGCTGGCACAGATGTGCTGCTCTGGGCTCCCTCCCAGCTGTTTTTACTGGAGCTCTGGGCTCTCTCTGTCTCTCTCAGCTGGTTTTACTGGAGATTTGGGCTCGGCGAGCCCGATGCACCACTCCTGTTAGCCGGTACCATGACTGCCTCACCTGGCTGGCTGTGGTCTGGGTGCCAGAGGAAGTCTGGAGAAGAGGGAGACTGGTTCACACTTCCGAATTCTGGAAAACCAATACCGGCCATCATACGGATAATGGTAATGATGATGACGATGATGATGGTAATAGACGGTTAGAGACGAGGTTAGGACAATGAAATTTACTGTTTCCACACTGACCACCCCGAGCGAGTGTTCATGTGAGTGAACATACATGTGCTTGATTATACTGATTCAGCTCGCATTGTTGACATTAGCACCCTGGCTCCCAGTATCAATACTGACGCAAGCTGAAACTGGATTGGAGCAATTGCCCGGCCTGGGATTTCAAATAATAATGGCCTGCCTCCACACACATGGGCACAGCACTCCATGTAACTCCGCTGATGGCTGGGAAACGTAGTCCTCTGAGACAGACAGTTGCAGCTAGACTGGTCTAGGCTTTGCCCTAGAGTCGGGCCATTACAGTTTGCCTGTTCCCTTGTTCTGGGGCTGCTCATTGTGCCAGGCCTGTTGGCACTGCATGCCCAAACATTGCCCGAAAACTCTGTGCCATGTGGTTGATGATGTCAACTCTGAGCATCCCCCCTCCCACATGCTAACCACAGCGAACACTGCAGAAGATTCTACACAATGTGCCCTGGCTATATGGGGAGACCATACCATGACTTAACGTCCAACGGGTTTTTCCCCTTCACAATACATTACACCCCGACAGCGAGTGTGTTTAGACTACATGCACATGCACATACTTTTAGTGTACATGCAAGTCTTATGAATTATGTTTTTCCATTGAGGGTGTGTGCCAACACATGTGTGTGTGTGTGTGTGTATGTGAGTGCATGTGTGTGTGTGTGAGACTTGGGTCCTGACATGGATTTGGCAGACATAATCATCAATATTGTCATTAACATTATAATTACTGTAGAAGTTTGTCTGCATATCATGCATGAAAAACGTGCATCATATCATATCTCTCCTTCTTCGTCCCTCCTTTATTCTGTATGAAACATATGTGCAGTGCTGTGTGGGTTCACTAAAGAATAAGACAGGGCATTTCCACCACTCTTTCTGGCCCCTCTTTACCTGCTATCACTTAATTCATATTATGTGCGCAGAAAGAAAGATAGAAAGAGAAAGGAGGGGGGTAGGAGAAAAGAGAGAGGAGAGAGAGAAAGAAAGAGAGGGGAGAGAGAAGGACAGAGAGAGAGAGAGAGAGAGAGAGAGAGAGAGAGAGAGAGAGAGAGACAGGACAGTAAATTGCCAGACGTCCCCAGGTTAATGAGGCTTTTAATGGAAGAGTTGCTATAGTGTAACCTGCTCCCCTTGTCTTTTATGAGTCTGTGTGTTTGCAGTGCACAGACACTTCATTGTCTCAGGCCTTCATTGTCTCCTCAGATTCAGCCTTGTCTCTTCTGATTAAAAACGACTGCTGGATCAGCAGCAAACAATGGTCTCGTTACCCACAACCGCAGTGGAACTTCGGCTGCACAGAAACCGTAGCAGGGTGGAGACCACAGAAGGGCCTCACCAGCCTCCTGTTTTGAACTTTTTCTGCTGTGATAGCGAAGCCCTTTGAGCTTTCTGTGGTATCTGACATAATGGAGACAGAAGAAAACGGAGATAAAAGAGAGTTTTTTTGCGAGAAGCTCTCACGTCTGTGTGAGGGGTGATTTAGCTCCGGAGCACCGGGTTGATTTGGGGGTCAGGCAGGTCAGCAGACTCACAGATGTATGAGTCAGCCTGTGTGACAGAGAATCAGTCTCACACAGGGGTTCCAGGATCCCCAACCCTGTATATCATATAATGCAGTGATTAACATGAAAAAAGACCCAGGCGTGTTCCTCGAGGCATCCAACAGGACTAAACTTTCATTTTACAGCAACCATGATGGATTCCTGCCATTAGCAGACCTTTTGATGTCAGCACCTGTTGATGAGTCTTCCAGAGAAAAGAAAAAATTAACAGCTCTGTGAAAGAAAAAAGAACCAAGCACCTGTGTGTATGAGCATATGTCTCTCATCCAGGAAAGATATGTATTCATTTGAGGGGAAAAAGTGCATGAGTGAATATGTGTGTGCACGTGTTAAGTGTCAGTAGTTAAAAGAGATGCACTCTATGTTACTGTTAAGGTATTGTTCGTCTTGGCCAGCAGAATAGACAGCTAAAAGGAATGTATACATATTCTCTCTGTATACATAAACTCTATCCAGTAACCACAAAAGGGCACATTGCACACAAAGTAAAAAAATTACAGGCAATCTCTAGTCCTCTAAGGTTCCACACAACAGTTGTCATGTAGCTTTACATTTAATCCCACAATAAACATTAAAATGAAATATACATAAAGTAGCCAACAATAGCCACATACTAATACAAACAAATTAATATTTCAATCATCCACACCAAATGTGTAAGCCTGTGTAATAGGCTATGATTTGATGCCTCTAAAAAATAAAGGCAAGGTATGCTAAAGTACACTAATGACCATCGATCGCAGGTTCTACAACTGGTTTAAAAAAGTAAAAAAGAAAACTTCCTTTTGTGAAGAGAAAGAGAGAGAGTACTTAACTTCAGGGAAGGTGAGTATTCTTACCCTTTCCTATTCCCAGGGGCTTCTTCTCCCATCTGTGTAACCCAGCAGAACCAAAGTCCTCGCTCTGACTCAACGAGCTAGTGCCTCATTACCCAAGTTCCCTCACACCTTCATTTGCCTCGATTTAGCATGTTTAGTATAAGTAGCACTTTTCTCTAAGTCACTGCGCTGAAGTGCACACCACATTAGTACACTATGTCTCTATACTCGTCTCTGCTCTCCAGTTTCCCCTTTTGTCGTTCTTCGCTTTGCCAAGCCATACACATTTATTTCCAAACCTTGTCTTTCAGTAATTCTCCTCATGTGGATTGGGTCCTAATTGCTTAATTTTGCCCTCCCAATCTAAATCCCTTTTGAGATAGAATAATTTTTCATAATATTCTATCTCATATCCAACATCTCAAGGTTCTCCATCTTTTTCTTCCAACTGACTTTAGTTCCCCCCCATGTGTGCTCAAGCACCTGTGTCACCCTCTGCCATCAATAAATGTTAGTTCAGAGAACCCCATACCAAGCAGGCCACTCCCATAACTCACTGGTGACCTACCCCAATTTCCTGATTAGTATTTTTCCAACAAATCTGTTCAAATTATTGTTGGCCATCAGGTTATTCCATATGGATGCAAGAGATTATGATGGATCACCTGCTCCAGACCAGGTTTTCCCATATGGATGCAGGAGATTATGATGGATCACCTGCTCCAGACCAGGTTATCTCATATGGATGCAAGAGATTATGATGGATCACCTGCTCCACACCAGGTTATCTCATATGGATGCAGGAGATTATGATGGATCACCTGCTCCAGACCAGGTTTTCCCATATGGATGCAGGAGATTATGATGGAGCACCTGCTCCAGACCAGGTTTTCTCATATGGATGCAAGAGATTATGATGGATCACCTGCTCCACACCAGGTTTTCCCATATGGATGCAGGAGATTATGATGGATCACCTGCTCCACACCAGGTTTTCCCATATGGATGCAGGAGATTATGATGAATCACCTGCTCCAGACCAGGTTATCTCATATGGATGCAAGAGATTATGATGGATCACCTGCTCCAGACCAGGTTTTCTCATATGGATGCAGGAGATTATGATGGATCACCTGCTCCAGACCAGGTTATCCCATATGGATGCAGGAGATTATGATGGAGCACCTTCTCCAGACCAGGTTATCTCATATGGATGCAAGAGATTATGATGGATCACCTGCTCCAGACCAGGTTTTCCCATATGGATGCAGGAGATTATGATGGATCACCTGCTCCAGACCAGGTTATCTCATATGGATGCAAGAGATTATGATGGATCACCTGCTCCACACCAGGTTATCTCATATGGATGCAGGAGATTATGATGGATCACCTGCTCCAGACCAGGTTTTCCCATATGGATGCAGGAGATTATGATGGAGCACCTGCTCCACACCAGGTTTTCCCATATGGATGCAGGAGATTATGATGGATCACCTGCTCCAGACCAGGCTTTCCCATATGGATGCAGGAGATTATGATGGATCACCTGCTCCAGACCAGGCTTTCCTTCAGATTTAACACGTTAAACGACCTAATTTACATGGTGACGTATCACAACCACATAGCGGTTCCCACTGACCACTCAGTTTCCTCTTTCTATATTGTCAACTATCCCAGACCAAAATCAGGTAGAGTAGAACTGTGGGCTGACAGGAATAATTCTTCACCACCACTTTCTATAATTTCTAAGAGACTTTACGATAAACATAAGGTGTTCATTATGTTTCTCTGCCCACTCCCGCAAACAAACCTCCACCCTGATTTGTGACCCCTAAAACTAAGATAGTCATGTATGTCTACCAAACATGAAATATCCAGTTATACCATGTACACTATCATTATAAGCATGGACAAATGTAGGCAGATTTTCTACTGCTGTTTTCTAAATCTCTCAATGTTTGGTTAAATCTCTCACAAACCCTCTGTCCTTGATCTTTGGAATATGATTTTCCAACACCCATACATCTCACAATGTTAAGGAATGAATGCAGATCAAAAATCTGGCCCCTGATCTGAATGGGATTTCAGGGCATCCAAAGTCAGAGATTGGTCTCTGTTATGTACTGCCCACACAAACTTGGTAAAAATGTCAGTAATCACTACATTATTTTAATGGCAGTTTATAGGTCATCCCAACATTAGAAAATCCATCGCTAGTACATGAAGGAGGAACTATTTGGGTTATGTCCTCAGTTTTAATCTTTTGACATGTGCAGAGGGGATATGCCCAAATAACGTTACTTACAGAATTCTCCATTCCTACTCAACAGAAATGTCTTTTCAATGAGTACATTGTTCTTTCCGGCCCTTGACACAGCTCTAACAAGGTCTGAATATAATTCTCTCTCATAAGACAGGGAGTCCTGAATCAGATTTTACATAAGCCCATCTTTAAAAGTCAACCGTGCCCACTAACAGAGCATTCTCTGTACCTGCCTTGACTGCTGTGTCCTTTCTATGACTAAAGGGAATTTATTACTCTCCAAATACCCAGGAGCAATGTGAAGGTCCACCCATGAGTGATTGGGATCCTTTCTCCAATTATCACAGGTAAAATGAACCAGAGCTCCAGAGGCCTCAAACATTCCCCTCGTACATTTACTAGCCTCCTGTGCTTTTGGAGCTAGGGTAAGGTCAACACCATCTACTGCAGAAAGTCTCTAAAGGACAAGAGCATTAGCATGACTTTGCTCAATATGTGATCTCATTAATGTAACTGACCAGTTGGACTGTCCGGATCAGCCAATTTAGCTATATTCTATTGGGCCAAGAGGTTATTATCAGTAAACATTAGTCTTTGAACTTTCAATCACAGCCCATTTAAGGCTATGAGCTCCAATTCAAAAGAGTTATAATTGGATTTTCAGATCTATGTAGGCATCTGCATATTCAGAACTTCCTCGTTGATGTGCCATCACTGCCCCTGACCCATGAATACTGGCATCTGTAAGGGAATTTAATGATCCATGATCCATGTTACATTCTGAATTAAATGTCTCTCTCTAGGTAGACTAGTTGGTAGTCGGCTGACCCCAGTCCTGCTGACGTCTAAGTTATCTTGTAGACTGTCCTTCGGCATATACATAACACCCTTCCTATCTGACGGTTGGTCTTACTCAGATCCGAACGTAATCCAAACACCTTCTTAGTGGAGGCCACTTCCTGGTGTTCCTCATCCCATCCTTAACACCAATCATCTAGTTGTTGATTCCACCTTAGGCCAATCATGTCACCCCACACCATCACTCTCTTCTTCCACATCATCTCTTTCTTCTATTTAAACTTTCATATTGTTAATACAGAGCATCTTCTTGACACCTGTGTGTTTTGAATTTGTTCTCAGAGATCTCGTAACGAGGCATACTGAGGGCTGAACTAATTTCTGGTCGAACCCTGAAGGTACTCTGCGTCAGTCGGACTGAACAGAGGCTAAAAACCTAACAGCATCTGTATAAATTTATACCGATAAATCTGTACAAACCCACAAAGGGTTGTGTTAAAGTTTGCATGGACCAACATATGTTTCTTTTTCTTTCTTTTTGCCTGCATCTTCTTCGCTCATGATATTTGGAATTTGTCTTTAAATGAACTTCAGGAAGACACTGTCTCAATCCTGGGGTCAGATGATACGAGGGACACTGTGATGGGCCCTGTGATGGGCACCGTGATGGCCCCTTCCCTTCAATAATCCATGTAGAGATTTTAAGAAATTTTAGGAAAGCCTTTAATACATCATTTATAATACCCCAAAAATCCTACCTGCCTAACAGTCTTTGGGGGAGTCCATACCTGGACAGAAGAAACCTTCTCAGGGTCAGAGGAAACACCCTTGTTGCTGACACAATTTTCCAGAAACTTGATTTCTCTCTGAAACAGCTGGCACTTTTCCAGGTGGAGCTTCAGGCCATGCTGCTCCAGGGACTAGGAAACTGCTTCCAATTGAGCCAAGTGAGCTGAAAAAACCCATAGAAAAAATTATGACATCATCCAAATACACAAGAGTATATTTGGATAATGGCCATATTCTGATATTTATAATGCCAGATAGCTAAAGGGTTGTTTCTAATTCTTACCAGCACTTGGTCGTGCTGAAACATGACCAGAGTCTTTGTAACACTCACACCCAGGTTCTTACCATAATGCTCTACTAGGACACATTTGCCTTGTGTTCTGGTAGACACATCAGTCCACCCAGGCTTCACCTGCAGCAGGGATAGCATAGCCTCAAGCCAAACAGTGTCATTCTTCTCTTGCTGATGCAGAGTTGCCTCAATTCAGTGACAATCAATAAAAAAAATCTCCCACTCCAAATGGGGTGATCTGTGACTGTGAAAGCAAAATTGTTTTGTTATTTTGAAATGGTTCCTCCCAGCAAGTGGGAATAATATTCATAAAGCCAAGTTAGACCATAGACCATAAAGCCACATATGTGTCCTTAACAACAAACCTTCCCCGGCCTGCTTCTCTACTCCCTAGTGCGTCTGTCACTAAATACCCTATATAAAGACATCCTACACAGCTCTTCAGTCAAACTAGTTGTTTATCCTGTAAAAGTTCTTTACAAAGCCTCTCAGCAAACATTGTAACTGGAGAACCAATGTTTATGTCTATATTGTCTGCTCACTTCCTTCATAATCCCATTCTGGAACACTAATTTCCAGTTCTAGCCCATGTTTGGAAGATGAGACCCAGAAACCCAACTGTCATACATGTAGTTGTCCAAGGGCAAGACCTCCATCTTTACTGAATTGAAGGTCAGCCTAGGGTTTCTCTGAACTTGTCTCCCTAACTCCTGCCAAATAGGGCCATCTCTCAGTGCTGTAATTAACTGGTCTTGAAAGAGTTCCGTTCATCCAGGCCTGTTTTATCTCATGTCTTTAACCTGGCTTGTTCACAGTGAAACAGAGCAAGAGAACATGACAATAGACAAAACAAGCCGAACTGAGAAACACTGGCTACACACAAATCAGTGTGTTGTATCTGTATAAGTGTTTCTTAATAATTTTCACCAGAAAAATGCTACACTTCAACAGGGTTATTAAGAGAAAGCTGATACATGGGGACGTTAAACCAGCTTTACAATCAAAAGTGGTATATGTCTAGTTCACATTGTTCACAAATTCACTTCCGGGGGCTTGATCTTGTTGGGACCCCATCATAGCCCGAACCCCATAACCCCAGCTGACCCAGTGGCATGGACAGTATCCTCTGGCTGTGTGGTCTGGGAATAGCAAATGAGCAGCACTAAACCCTGGCCATTGTTGGGCTATCAGAGGTCACCACTCACCTGTTTTTGACATGACGCAAAGCTTTAGAGAGGATTATTACTCCAAAAGAGACTGCTTGCCATCAATTATTAATGGAGACCGATTATCTGAAAGGTAATGACTGCCAAAATGAGAGTGTTTAAAATCCACACAACCTTCATTTATTGCTTAAATTGTAATAACTTGGCATTGTTAGGAGATAACCCAGTTTTAGTCATTTCCACATTCCCACAGTGTTTTTTAAGTAGAAATACAAAACAACTTATTAATATGCGCATAATGCTAAATATAAATGTCATGTTTAATGTGATGTCTGCTTGCTTTCTCTGGCGCCTGTTCTCATACTGTCATAACTTTCTGAAGTGCATTTGAACATCAAACAACCCTAGACTTAGGGAAGTTTTGGGGGGGTGGGGGTGGGGGGGCAATTGCGTATCCTGTGTTGTGTAAACACTTGGACTGAGGATTCAGCCCCATCTACACTGTGCATGACAAGAGGGTATTAGCAGGCTTCGTGAAAATAAACAGGTCCATAAAATGACCTGGAATCTGCAAGTCGACGGGGGTTGGGGAATGTGTAGAGGAGACAGCCTCTTAGCGCTCAGTGGTGTCAGCAGTGGCTACACATGTCTGTGTATATTTGTATGTGTACATGCGGTAAGAGGTGCTTCCTGGTACTTATACGCATTCCTGAGTGGCAGAAACAACACATTCCAGGGCCAGCGGGCAGAAGGATGGGGAGCGGGCAAGGCACTGAAGAGCACCCATGTTAAGGATGCCACCTGGCTTGCCCACAGGAATGTCATCTCTCTCTCGCTTTATGTGACAGGGCCAACACATCACTCTTCAGCGAGACTCTGGGGTTGTACAGTCAGAAGTTATATGTGCCCAAAAAACGCCAACAGACAACTGAGATAAGAATAGGAAGCGGAGGGGGAGCTGACTGAGTAGACCAGCGAGGAACCGCTGGAGCTTTGCCTAGCAGTAATTGCAGTAGCATGGGACAGACGCCACTTCCATGGTAGTGATAATCCCCAGTGTGTCTGAAAATCAAAAGAGGACAAAAGAACCTGCAGAAAACGACCTAAAGAGTCACCTTTTTAAAACAGTAGGAAACCAAGTGAGCGTGGCATAATGATTCCAGATAATGCTGTCCCAGATGGAGTCAGCTGAGGACATTCAGAACCTCACAGACTGCTCTGAATCATACATTCAGATTCTTTCATTAACTCATTCTCATACTGCTTGAAAGTAAGGGTGGTTGATCTGAGAGAACAGTCCAGCCACTTTATCTAATTATTCTCCCTCTCTCTCTCTCTCTCTCTCTCTCTCTCTACCGTCTTCTTCTCGGTCTGTCTATCATCAGCCGAGTGAGAGATAGCGTAATGCTCAGTAGTGTGGTCATATCTGGCATCCAAGATCAAACCCCTTTGATCTTGCTGTTCTACTTTACTGCTCGAAAGACCCTAGTGTTATAGAGATGCAGGCTTCTGGAAAATCTTTCTGGGTTAGCAGGCATTCAGATGTTCTCCTTTAAGACTTACAAATTACACAGAATTGGAGTCACTGACTAACCTAAACAGGTTTGACTCATAAATATTGTTTATGAGTCTAAACCATCACATACACTGACAGATATTCAGTAAAACAAACAAACAAACAAACAAACAAACAAACAAACAAACAAACAAACAAACAGAGTGCCCTAATTCACAGTTAACTAGCATCCTATTCTTATTTATTGAAATATTTGGGATGTATACATTTTTAAACTAATATGTAGTACTGCTGAAGAGCTGCTGTGAATACATATATTCTTTGTGTGTGTGTGTGTGTGTGTGTGTGTGCATCATATGAGTGACAGCATTAAAGAGTTTTCTGTCCATAATGATTGATCATATGCTACAGACTTGGTAGAGGTAGGATGAAAAACACTGAAGTATTAAATACCACTCAATACGTGATATATTTTACCTCTAAACTACCACTGTTCTGGCCTATTAGGATCGTTTCATATAAATGAGTGAGTGTGGATGTTCATGTACTGGGTAATACTGATAAAAGTATAAGTGAGCTCAGTGTGGTCCAACTGGAACACAATGATGCCATTCAGTCCTCTCGGCTAGGAAGGAATGAGAAGAGGAATGCCTGCTAGGATGAGCACTGGACCAGGACCCACCAGATAAAGGCCTTTATTTATTTGAATCTAACACGCTAAGAGCCAAATATCTTAGGCACAGTGCTAAAGATGACACAGCTGGCCGGTAGACTCAAGTTCCACTGCAGCTGATGTGTGATGTTGGGTTTGTTTTACTCCAGCTTGGTTATGAACTCATTCCCACTCAGAACCCCTGATGACAGTCTGCAAGGTGCTGGGTTGCAGAGAACTGTAAACTTGGCTTGGGGGCAACACCACACTACAGATCAGAGATCTTGACAAATGGAGTTAAGGTAAAGTGGGTTAATTTTCAGACATTTTAAGGGAAAATATTGTAGGCATTAACAATTTTTTTTATTTACACAGCAGTTCACACAAAAATGAAGGCAGCACATCTTAACCTGTGCGTTTGGGGTTGCCAGGTTTATGAAGACATCATCTCTGAAGTGTAGAAGTAAAGTGCACAGGCTGCTGCAGCAAGTATTCGTCAGCACATCCACACAGAAATCCTGAAAAAAATCACACTGCTGTACCAAATCATGATAGATTAATGGCTTCTGTGGCATAGGACACCATGTTCTCATTAAATGATGGGTAAAGAGAGGATCAGTTATTAGCTAAATAAGCATTCAAAAGAGGCGCACTCAGCTCTGATCTTTAATTATTGGCTTTCACATGAGCAGCCTTTAGTTTTTGTTTCAGTAAGTGTTCTGTTCTGTGGGTTCATAAATTTGCAGATTAGTGATTTGTGATAAATTACAGCTCCGAACCCTTTTAGCCTACCTGACTGTCAAGTCAGAAGGAACGGAGAGCTGCAGAGAAGAGAAAGAGGATAAGTTGGGAGAAAGATGGAGAAAGATGGAGAAAGATGGAGAAAGATGGCACTGAAGAGCAGGAAGCAGAGGAGAAATGGAACAGGCCTTCACTAAGGACGCGTCCCAATAAACAACAAGGGTGGCTCATGTAGGACATCCGACAGGAAAGTCTGTTCACTTCAGATTTGAGCTGGTCACATCTTTGTAGCACTAACAGCATGCACTTCCAGCTAGAGGGGAAAATTGATGGATTTCAAGTACAGTGCAGAGTGCTGTCCCAGGACTTGCTTTGCAGTCTGACCCACAGTTATACCCTGTTATACAGTTATACCCTGTTATACAGGGATGTGGGGACCAGATGCAGAGCTCCATGGGGAGGGTGTCCACTGTCTTACAGCTGCAGATCCACATCACATCATAAGCAGGGAATGTCTGAGTAATCGCCTCAACAGGAGCATGAGCAGATGTTTCAAGTCCATAATGCGGCACACATATGCACACGGACACACCAACACACATAAGATGAACCCCTGCACACACATACGTTTATCACATTTCACAGTCCTGAGCATGGAATTGGTTGCCATAGTTCTTTCTTATAACAGCATAAAACATCCTTTGCCTGAATTACAAACTAAATTCCCCCACAACTGGCCAGCTGACTTGGTCATGGAGAATTGTGGAGGGGACTAGTCGGCACAAATGCTCACATTATCCCTCTATCAGTCACAGTCTTGTGCATCATCATTATCATCAGTTCAAGTTATACTATATTTCAATGGCAAGTTCTACTTTTCAATGGCAAGCCACACCATGATTCCAGGTTAAATCACTCTCTCGTAACTCTTTTCTAGTTATTTCAATTATGACCTGCTATTTTACAACCACCTCTAATTATGGTAATGAGTTTAGCATCCGCAAGTTCAGCACAGCTTGCCGTTGTAGTCAGTGTGAAGGAGGCACCTGTTCGTTTATGGTCGGCCCGGGGCTTGCCGAACAGACCCAAACACACAACGTCAAACAAAACATCCTGTCATGTCCTTTGAGTTCTTACACATGTAGATGGTTCCTCAGACAAATTCCTAAGCATCTCTGACTTTCGGAAGGTTTTCTGATTTGTCACCCGTGCAAACAAAGATGTATTCTCAGGTCCAGGATCAGGAGTGTGTGGGCTCACAGGAATCCCGTCCAATATCTGTACTGCTTCACACCCAGCTGAGGTCCCGTTGTGCTGGAGAGAGCAGCTCAAGGTGTGACCCAGAGCTGTGAGTGGACGTTTACGTTTGTCACACTCCACTCACAGGTTTGTGTGCGTAGTGTTTCATAATGGCAAAGAGGTCTGTTACAATAAACACACATTTACACGCTCGCTTTTCCTTGCATTCATAGCTGGATCTTCACACCCCTGCCCCCTGAGCCTAATTCATACAATATGGCATTTTGCTGATGTAGGACTGTGAAATGATAGCGGAGTCTGCCAAAGTCATCGGAGTTCAGGTTCTCCATGTTTAAAAACGTCTGATCAAAAGACTCTAGAACAGGATTTTTCAGCTGCTCTATATATCGTGGTCATAAAGAGTGCAATAAACCAGAGCTGCAGGAATATGAGATCTCAAAAGTGGCTCTGTGTGTACATCCTGAGAACGATACTCTACATCTGTATACATTACCGCAAGAGTTTCAGAGTTCAGGGGGACAGATAGAACAGTAAAACCAGATTGAGGCATCAGTAGAGACTGGAACAGGCAAAAGCATAAGAAGAACGGTAGAATTATTATCCGTGTATTCAGGCACATAATGGGAGCAACAGTACGATGAGGTTGTGGCGTGGTAGACTGTGGGTTTATGTTTGCGTGCGTATCTCCAGGGTTCTGAGGCTTGGTCCAACAGCCTAGGGGGAGGTTATGGGAATGGGGTAGGGAGTTCTACTGGCCTGACCGTCTGCATCACTGCTGTGAAGAAGTCGAGGCTTTCTCTCAGGAAACAGACTGACCCTGACGCACCGCCTGACCCTGACGAGCCCTTCCTGTGACCCCTGCTCCAACACAGTGACACACTGCACAAACCACAGCCAAAGGCAGCTCTTGTGGTGCTGGAATTCTTCCAACCGTTCTTAAACAAACCTTTTACTGTATAGCAGAAACCGTGAACATAATAAGCAAGAGAGCATCACACAGAGTCCTTCAGTGTTCTTGTCCGGTTAGTGTCAGTTCATTAATGCACTGTACATTGTAAAGGAATCAACATGAAATGGCTCTACATAATTATGTGCTTTACACCGTTAACACTGTCAGTGTTCTGCATTAGATCCATCAGAGAGCCATTACAAGTTAGACATATAGAACCATAATGGTCGTTATAATCATGACTATTCCAGTGATATGGATGGTTTCTCTGTCCACAGAACATGGCTAAGCTGCATAGTCAGTAGAGTCAGAAGAAGCTAATGATAATTCCTCACAGGTGCTCCATCCACACTGCCTTATGGGTCTGCTACCTTTTACCCTTCTGTTCTAGGTTTGCAACAACAGATAGTATTAACAATGTGGTAATAGATGTAAAGGATTTTGCTTTACTGTTAGTTTTTGTGATGCAATTTTTCTTTACACTGTGATGCAGGTTTCCCAGCAGATGTTCCATTTCCCTCTCCAGTTTTTCATGTGCTGAAAAAAAAGTCTCTTATTTGCTCAAAGAGCACTTAAGATTGGGAAATGCTTACTTGAGAAAATGACCCAAATTTCCCTTTAACTTCATCTTTCTACTTCCTGTGGCACTTCCCAGTTGTTTGTGTAAGTTGTTTTTATGTCAGACAGTGATTCATTGCCATTTCAGAGTTCCTCCTTAATAAACACTTAAAGGTATATGGGGAGTTTCTGTGGAACTGATAGACAAGTTAGACTGTAACCTTGTCTGTAATTCGATATGTATCTTCTGAAATGTCAGTGATGTCCTTCAGCTCTCCTCAGTCCAACCCAAAAATGCTAACTAGGCACTTTTTGTTGATTTGTGTGTGTGTGTGTGTGTGTGTGTGTGTGTAATCCAGCCTGGATTCAGGGGTTACTTCAGCTGCCACAGCCTAGCCAGTATATAAAAACCAGACATGGTCTCTCAGGGCCTTAATAGCAGCTACACTGAGACTCAACACAAAACACTGCAGGTGCGTTGGTGCATAGGTAATGTAACTTTTTTCACAAGTTCAACAGGTCGACTTCATCACAGTTTCCATGCAGTGTAAATTCAGTTATCAGGCATCTTCCCAGTTTTTGTTTTTTTTTTGCGATAACTCAGGCAGCATCTTATCTATAGCAACCTGAACAACCACGTCCACAGCTGCAGCACTGAACGTGGAGCTCACCTCACTGGAAATAACCCACGGGGGCTTGCAAATTATTTCATTGTCTGTCTGCATTAAAAGAAAGGTTTGTGAAGGAAAACATACAAATTAAAAAAAGAATTCACTCACTCATGGGTTTTTTTTTTGGTTTTTTTTAGAATGTTATCCATTTTATGGAGAAGGGTAATGATGTGTTAGCAATGGGTGGGTCAGAGAACATACAGAGTAACAGCCCTCCCTCCCCTTACTTTCTGCCTTTAATAGCCAAATAAACACTACTAAACCACATGTTTTACACTCCGTTTTGTGACCTCATTCTGTGGAAGAAAGCAAAAAATCAGCTAAATGAGGGATGTTGTGGCAAGGAGACGCAGAGCCAGGTCCCGCAGGTGTTTTCCTCGCTCTGGTCGGGTATTAGCAGTTAGCCAGTGTCCAGAGACAGGCAGGTGCTAAGTGGCTTTCTTGTAGGCGGCCCAGGCAAAGGTCAGAGGTCAGGGAGTGATGAGGCCTGAAGCAGGACCTGTGCTGGGTGGTGTTTTTTTTAGGACAGAGAGAGACGCCGTGGTGGACTGACGCCGTGGCACCATCAGGCCTAAACAGACACCAGCATCAGCCCTTTATTTTCACAGATCGTTCTGTCTGCCAAGAAAAGTGTTTCGTGTAACTTGGATGGAAAAAAGAGTCTCATATGTGTAAAGTGACCAGAGTAGCCAAACTAAAATGTATTTCTTGGAAGCCAAAACAGAGAAGATCTGATCAGTAGTGAACATAACAGAAAGTTACTGTCCACCTCACCATAAAACATGAGAAAACTAGCTATGAAGCTTTAATGTATACTTGTGTAATGTAGACTGTGCAGTCTGTGACACCTGCTCTTTTAGCCTACGTAGCACGCTTCCCTCTTAGCAACTCTCTTTGTCCTTTGGCATGCCTCTATAAATATCCCACCCAGTCTCCCATGGTCCACATGGCCTGGCTCTTTCCTGAGGGAGAGGAAGTGGGGCTTGGACCAGAGACCCAGGGCTCCCTCCTGGGGGGGAAGGAGAGTCTTGAGGGCATGGCTGGAAATCATGGAAGAGGAGGCTTGTTTACAGTGAAGCCTGTTTCAGCGCTGTACTGTACAAACAGAGAGAGTAAAGGAGCAATAGTGCAACGACATATTTAATCAGTGTAATGAGATTTAAACTGTGCTACATCACAGCTACTGAACAATGACTGGCGAACGTTTGTGAGAGGAAAGCAACATATATGCAGAGTTGTTTATGGTTTATAGAACAGGTTTAACCCACTGGGAACCAGTTATTCGTTCTATTAAATTACTGTGTAGTTTATTGTATTACATTTTAAATCACTAGAATATTACAATAAGCTTTTAAAAACACTGATTAATCAGCACATTCCTAATATTATGTAGATCGTAATTTCATAAAACCGCAATGGAATTAAATTAATAAATGCAACAATAAATGATCTGCTAAATATATGCAAAAAAAAAAGAAAAGTTTTACCGTCTTCAAATTGTTTTTGGCACCATTTAACATAATGTATTTATGAAATCAGAACTGGTATTTTGAAAGCATCCTAGAGACGTTTTTACACATATTTAACTGAAAACTAAAGCTTCCACAGTGAGGAGTTGGTAAAACATGACTGAGTGTCATATAAGCTTCAGTAATCGGTCCTATTTGTACATGCAGCCTTTGAGATTTAATCATGTTCCAAACCAGGTTTTAAGATAATCACGTAATATAAAGCGCAAAGTATTAAACTATCACAACCTTCCTGGAATTCAATTTTTAAAATGTCTTTCATTTTACCTTGAAGGATTTGCTTGATCATTCTGTTAACACCTTCTCACTTTATCATCCATATCATCAACAACGTTTTATATTTATCTGCATTTTTATTATAGTTTACATGTCCAGCATGGATCGTTAAAGACACTCAACAGATGTGATCAACAAACAACACAAATGTATAAAATCTTCAGTTTCTACATCAGAAAACAATCAAAAGACAAAAACAGGAATGTTATTAACAAATGAAAAATCTAAAAATAACTTTTAAAAAGTCCTACAATATTTACAATTTCAAAACCAATTAAAATCAAGATAATTATGAAATCAAATGAAATGTAACCACAAAAATACCATACATTTAATCATTATTAATAAAGATGAGGTTTTAAAAAGGTAAGTGCAACACAACACAAGTTGTGAAATTGTCTTGACAATTTAATTGAACAACTTTAGTGATGCTTTATTTCTTTACCTGACTTGGTACATATTTAGTCTGTGAATGAATCTGGCTGTCTAATGTTAAAAAGCGTAGTGTTTGGCTCGTGGGATAAGGCTACATGTCCAGTGAGACAGAAAACCGACAGAAAACACTGCAAAACTCCTCTGTCTCAGCTCATGTAATACCACATGGCTAGAGGTAACGCTTGATGACACATTTTGCTAAGTCAGTATGAGATCTTTTGTTCATCTTGTTCACTGACTGCATTTCTTGGACAAATAGACAAGTGGATGGTGACAGGGACGACAGACCGGAAACATTTACTCTGGGGGAGGTTTCAGACATAAGTCACACGACATCAAGTGAGAAAGGCCGAGACTAATGCGCCCACATAAAAACAAGCCACACATCCAACTTCTTTTATGGACGGACCTTGCACAATGACACCGCTGCTAAAATCAGCACACAACAGAAGCATATCACAAAGGTTATTCTAATAAAACCTCGAATGGCACCTCCAGCTAATGCCTTTAAGATTGCTATGCTAGAGGTTAAGTGAGTGTGGAAGGATGTTTCCTGGTTTTGGCAAAAATTCTCCTTCTTCCTGATGGCCTTAAGAAGAAGTATACAGAATGATAATGCCCAGAATGAAAAGGGCCACTGTTATTCGAGCCAGTCCAGAACAGGGATGAGAGACAGAAACTTGGACAGAAAATAAGATGGAAAGATGTTAGACCTTTAAATCTATCCAGTGCTACACCTCACTGTGCGCAAAATGTGTGCAGCTGTGTTTGTTTATCAGCTACACACTTGAACAATTTGCTTTCTTCGTCTTTTGTCTTCATCAGAAAGAATATTACATTATTGACTGACAAGATACGCTACATAGTATTACAACTAGTCCCAGCTTAGGGAAAGATCGCTGCTTTGTGAACTATTCACCAGAACAGAGCTTTTCCTAAGCACATTCACTCTGAATGGCCTTGGCAGGGCATTTGGTTTCGATTGGATAAGCAAACACAAAGAGGACATCAATCAACCCAGACACCAAAACAGCCGCGCAGTCTCTAAAAGCAAGACCATAAAGGTGCAGGCTGGCTGAGGTCAAAGTCTGCGCACACTGGACTCGAGCGAGGTGAGTTTCGACGCGTGAGTGAACAACTCTCCCCTCCAGATACCCTTCAGGCCTGCTTGTATATTCTTCATTGATTTGGGCAGGGAGGGGCGGGAGGGGGCGGAAGAGCTTTTATCTCTGATTAACTCTCCTCCAGTGACGGGAGCATGGTGCGAGGAGGGAGGGGGAGGGGCATCGCCTGGCAACCGTGCCGGACGGCTTCCATCAGGACAGCATGCAGATCATGACTGTACCCCTGTCTCCTCTAGTCTCCCAATAATATTTATGAAAGTGACTCCAACTCAACGTCGCCTGGCAAGGCAATATTTATAATACCAATCTTTTTCATTCTCTCCACCCTGCCTTTGCAAAGGGAACAGCTTTCTCTGCCGCAGGGAGTAAATAAGTGGGATTTTTAGAGGCACGTCTTAAGTGAGGTGGAGATGGTTTGTTTCTTACTGGTTTCCTGGTCACGTCAAAGTCCACACTCCTGAACCTGTGCAGAATTACAAGGTTACACCATAGACTAAGCAAAGCACCAGTGAGAGTGGTCAGACTCTAAACACAGCGGCCCAGTCTCGCTGAGCCAAGCTGTTAGCGGGTCCAGCCTGTTCCACAGAGTCCTGACGGGCGCAGGCCAAACGCAATAGTTCGGCTCGGGGCTCCCGAATGGGAGCAGGGCGGATGCCAGTAACAGATCCCGTTTCTGCTCTCCATTCGAAGAATGTGCGTCGAAAATAACCGGTGGCAGAGAGGACGACCTGAACGCGTGTCGGGAGGGTTGGCGTGCAGGGATGGCAACCCAGTCCCTCGTGTCTCGGAGTTGCCACTGCGCTCCTTTTTTACAGGGGCCAGAGGAACCACACTGAGGGCCACCTGCACCCCTCCCCCCATGCCCACATCGACCCCCTTGTGCATAAAGTAACCCTGCCCAGCCTCAGAAAGAGCAGACACTAAGCCTCTTCCAAACGGACTCAGCAGATAAGGTTTCTGCAGCTAA
>JAOXYF010000001.1:2810583-2846376 GCA_028565775.1 Sternarchorhynchus goeldii | reverse complement strand
CCCCCCCCCCCCCCCCCCCCCCCCCCCCCCCCCCCCCCCCAGAGGTCAGAGTTAAACCCAGTCCTGTAAGGAGCGCTTGCAGTGCACCAGGTACTTGGGTGCTCCTTTCCTCTGCAGCGTGTTGATGATGGCGTAAATCAATCCCAAGATGCACAGCACCAGGACCAGCGGCACGGTCACCATGATGATGTTCATGGTACGCTCCGTCTCGTCTATCTTCAGGACCACGTCCACCTCGTTGGTGTCGTTTTCCGTGCCGTCCTTGCGGTCCACGTCGTCGTTGCGCCCCCTCTCCTTGTCCTCCTCCTTGCCTCCGTCCTTGCCTGGGTCTCGCCCCGCGTCCGGGTTGAAGGGCGGCCTGTCGGGCCACTTGCGGCCCGGATCCACGTCCACGTCGCTGTCGGGATCCAGGTCCACGCTGCAGCCCATGAAGTCCCGCAAGATGGACTTGGGGTAGCCCGGCTCACTCTTCATGCGCTGGTTGTCAAATTTCCAGTACTTGGTGCCTTTGTAGAAGTACGTGTAAGCTGCAGGGAAGGACAACACAGGATCTTGAAGCATGCAATGCATGCAATGTAGAACAGAAACCCACACCCATGTAATACTTCCCTTTTTGTAATTTGAACTACTCACATGCTTGACAAAATGAAAAGCAAAAAGCAACCAGGGGAAACTCAATCATCCATCATTCAATTACAGCAAAGTGTCAATGACAATGTCATCTGTGCTGCTTCAGAATCAATGGCACTCAGGCTGAGAGCGAAAACCTGGTTAGCCAGTTTTTATAACGCTGGGGAGACCAGCACTGGACAAAGGAAAGGAAAAAAAAACCCTTCTCTCAGTGATGTCATTCTCTCCCCTACTCTCAACTGAAATTCCCTGATCACATATCTGCTCAGCCTCTCTCGCTGATTGACTGGCCCCTCCCTCTCTCTTCAGTGGAATGAGGTTTCTGGCAGTTTCCAGGCAGTCCCCTGCCCGCCCCCCCCCCTCCTCCACTCACCTCCGTCATCACTGAGGAAGGCTCCCTTGGGAGAGATGGGCACTGATGTGTCCCACACACTGATTGGTTTTGGGTAGTCTGGGTCCACTGCACGAGACTGCTCATTAAACCGCCAGTACCTAGTGAAAAGGGAAAAAAAACCTGACCTTTAACTGCTTACTGTGAATATACTGACTGCATAGATCACAGGAAATGCAACTAATGTATACTGAGTACTCTTTACCGATAGCAACATAACAATGCAAACTATACATCCGTTGTGGACAAAACTGGAAGGACACAGTCTGCTTACCTGTCTCCCTTGAAGAAGTATGTATAACCTGATGGCTCCCACCAGATAGCTGTCTCTATCTTGTCATAGGGAATGTCTCTGCCGTAGTCAACCAGATCTTGAGGGTAACCTGGCTCCAGATTGGCTTCCCGGAACAGCCAGTACTGGTTTCCTGCAGAGAGCAGGAGAAGAAGATGAGAGTGAATACAAGGGAAGAGGAAGAATTCTGAGCCCAGCAGAAAACAATGCTGAGGTAACAGAGGAAAGCGAGGCAGGGAGAAAAAGAGAAGAAGGGCAGAAATACTCCATGCTTTGCAGGCTTTTATAGCGCACGTACAGGGACTTTCTTTCCCTCCAGCTAAGGTCGTCATAGAAACACACACGACAACCTCCTTTCCTGCGTTACAGACTTGTTCAGTTACTCATTAGCGATACAGATATAACCAAAATGGATGACAACATAGCAACAAAAAAGTTGAAGTAACAGCCTGGGTTTGGTTTGAATCCCACGCTCTCATAGTCACACTGATGACAGAACACTGCATGACATCGTAACACAGAAAACTGTAGCCTTTTATTACTCTTATGACATCATAACATAGAATGCTTTTATTACTCTGATGATTTCACTGCGTGGCAGACACCATGGCACCATCTCTAAGGTCCCAGTTTGATTGTGCTGGCCCAAATTTTCATTGCGAAAAAGCACAACCTCAGCAACCAGCATCAGGGTGGGGCAAGATCAGGGTGAGGCAGGATCAGGGTGGGGCAGGATCAAGGAGGCGGTAAGGGTACAGGACCCAGGGGCTCATTTTGTCTCAAATATAACAGATGTTGCCGTCCAAGACTGCCGCCCTCTATTTTTTTCTGATGGCGGGCATCCAAGTTTGAGAAGACCTTGCCAATGACTTCATTTGCCCTACAGATGTTTTCCAAATTTCTCAGCAGAAAAAAAGCAGTTTTAAAGTCTTTTTAAGTCTTTTTTTCTCAGGGTCTTTACGTATATGGCCTAAGTACACATCCATTTGTTTCAACAACAATGGCATGCAGTGGGAGATACCAGATAAGACCATGTGGGACATGTTTATTAAAATATCATTTTTTGAAGAGGAGGATGCCAAATCATGCGGAAATCCTCAGAGCCACCAAAAGCTGTTTTCAATTTCAGCCAAACCAAGTAGCAGAAAAAAAACAAACAAACAAACAAACAAACAAAAAACAATGCAAATCTAAGTACACTGTTTCTAGCCCTTTGCTTTGCTAACCCAGGAAACTGTAAGGGAGACACAGAGGTCAGGAGCAATAGCTAAAGCAGCCTCATAAGGATTTAAGTGGCAGCTTATAAGTTCTGCTCTATAGTCTGCCATAAAATCTTGACGTGTCCAACTAGGGGCTCCACAATTTAAGAACTCATGTTCTCTCACTAACTCTACCTGTAAAATTCATCATCTTAACCCTAATAGTTACCAAAGGGAAATTACAGACCAGAAAATTGGTTAGTAAATGACACTGGTCGAAATCAATGGCTCCTACTCTAAAGTCAGGAATTAGTCATACTCTGAGCATGGCAAACTGACATAAATTGGAACTTGTACATGTAATATAACATAACAGATGGGAAAAAGCACCTTTGAAAAACACAAATCTGCCATCATGTCTCTCGTACGCAGCGTCAATGTCTCCTGGCAGGCCTCTCCAGAAGTGCCCAATAGGCATGGGATAATTATCCAGCACCCGATTCCTCCTGACTCTCCAGAACCAGCGACCCTGTAAGAGACAAAGAAAGTTCCGTCTGAAGCTCGTAACTCGTGACGCTCTGATCTATTACTGGTCCATCTGGCCTTGCGAGCCTCAGAGTTTGAAGGCTGCTTGTCCTCCTCCAGACCAAAGACAACAACAGGCCATTTTGTAAATCATCTGAGCAAAACTACTGCGTTCCCTTTGCAGCCTGCGAGCAATATGGCAATTATATAAGTCGATTAAATCCAATCAAGCAGTCACAGACCAAACGGTATTCCTGCTTTGTCTCTAACCAGTGTGTGCAACCTTCTAACCGTGAGCACGTATGAGTTAGACAACCCATCCCCTGCAGACCACAGGGGCCATCGGTATAATATGGCAAATGATTCACAGAACTTGCAGTGGAAGAATTATTTTGTAAACCTATAAGGGGCCGTTTGAATCAAGCTCTCAGTTATTGCTGGGTGGTCTCTCTCTCTCTCTCTCTCTCTCTCTCTCTCTCTCTCTCTCTCTCTCTCTAACTCATCTGCACTCAAAACAAAAACATAAAGCTAAACCAAAACAGACAATAAAATAACTCTGGTAACAAATGCTATTAATATCGGCTCATGCACTGTGCGGTCATGCAGATTGTGTGTCCAATTAGGTTTGGTGTTTGGCTCAATGTTTCAAATGCTTTTCAATTTGTGAATTTGTGTTAGTACCACTATAAAATGTTGATTTGTGAAATGTGGCAAACAACTTAGCAAGTCAGCCATAGGAAATCACCCAAACCATTATAGCAGGACTATTCTCTTTTCTTTACATGATCTCAAATGGGATAGAAGAGAGATGCAGGAACTCAATAGGCTCCAGTATAGTTGAACACAATTGCTCTTGACCAGAGTACATTATGCAACGTGTTAAGCCCCCGAAGACCTACACAATGCATTAATCTTGAACTGCTGTTGAAACCTTCTCAATTTCAAGAGGGAACAGTATGACACTGTGCACTAACAGGTGCCCAAATGCCCTGTAAATGCCACATGCTCAGGTAACTGTCGAACAAAATGCCCCAGTACTAGATAGCTTTAGTTTCGTGAATTAGTTTCGTAGTTTCAAAAAATAACCTTTCTCATCAAAGAATAAGTGAGGATTATATGATCCCACCCATGTCATTTCAAGAAGAAAAAAAAAAACAATAGCGATGCTTTGTCGACAAGTGGTTAAAAGACGGCATGACGTGGCTTAAGGACGTCTCAGTTCTGTCCCTGTGTCTCCTGATGAGATCCAGAGCCCGAGGACATCGTCCTGCACATTCATGACCCAGCAAGGATTCCACAGCAGGGTTCTACAGGTGCCGGCGAGGCAGACTGAAGCAGCCCTGCAGCCACAGTGTAAAAGGAGCACCATTCACTCCGTGAGTCATGTAGAGGCCACTGGGGCCTCGCCTGTCATCCTGGTCCTTACCTGGAATCCAGGAATCGCTTACTGAAGATCTGTGCAACTATATTTACAGCATGGCAGACTACATCACTGACTCTAACACACATGAAAGATTAAATACATAAAAATCACACACACACACACACACACACACATACACAAATGCATGGGTGGAGAATACGTGGAAATTCCCAAATCACCTTGAAAACAAACATCTCTCCCCTCAGCATGGTGACTGTGTCAAAGTTGCCCTCGCAGATGTTGGGGCCGTACTGATCTGGGCGGTCCGTGGTGCGGGGCCTATCTGGGCGGCGGGGAGGGGCTCCTGGGGGATTCTTAGGGCCACTGGGCCGCCGTGGGGACACAGTGGGGAGAGCCTGAGTTGGGGAGTTGTCAGAAGCCCCTAAGAGAAACAGTAAAAGAAAATCCAATTAACCTTACACAACAATACATTTTAAATTGCCAGTATGGGAGGAGAGTCTAGTAGGCCTGAATGAATGGATAACAGAATCAGGGAGAATCTTTTAGTGCCTTCAGCATGCAATGGGCAGCAGGCCTAGACTCTTTGGCAATGTACTGGGCATGAAGCCCTGCTCACCCACAGTGGAAACTCCTCTCCTGCTGACCCAAAAATAACTCTAATGTAAACCAACTCAACGGCCAATTAGACCAGTACTCTCCAAAAGAAAGTCATCTGAACCACAAATTACACCAAATTACCACAAGACCTCAATAAGATCAACTTTACATTCAGAGCAAATATCACCAAGACAACTAAAATCAAGCACAGCCAAAGCTAAAAGCCCTAAATATAATGCTGGCCATTGATAGAATGATACTGAATTGAAATCGCAAATGACTAAAGCCTGGCGTAACAGGTGTAAACCATACATTTGACATCAACGGTTTGTGCAGTATTACTGGTTCAGATTACCATAGATCTGCTGGATTCCTCTGCGATCATCCTCTGGAAGCTGGAAGTTGTCTGTGTCCATCCACTGGTAGAAAGGAGCCATAATTGCCATGGGGTTATTGGAGTGTTCGAGGCCCAGGGCGTGGCCCAGCTCATGCACTGCCACCAGGAACAGATCATTGCCTTAAAAGGGGGGTGGGGGGGCAGACATGGAAACAAGACAGTCAGTGTGATAAATTAAAACAATAAACTGGATGAAACTGGCAGTCGATAGGTAATTCAGCAGAAGCCAACAGTCAGCAATGAGGAACGAACTGATTTATTGAGGGGGAGACGCGAGGGTGGCCATAATACATTGGCTCCTCATGAACACGAGGTCTTATTGTCCTGCTTCTTCCATCTCCATTCACTCAGCAGAAAACATTCGCCACGTTCAGGTTAAGGACACATCAGCCAAAGGGAGAGAAATCCAGCGAGTCATTTATATTGCTGCAATATTGTTAGTGTATGTTATAGATGTCAGTAGGACAGAGAGGCACTAATCCCACACTGGAGTCTTACTTGGAAATATAGATAGAGACAATAAATAGGGGAGCTGGGTAAACAAGGCAGACTGGAGAAATTTGGGAGTGAGGGTTGGTGGGGGTGGTGGGTGTTGGAGGTTGAGATGGGGCCAGGGGTGCCTGTTAGTTCCGGCTCAGTGCTGAAAGCAGGTAGGTTCTCAATCTGCTCTTTGTTTGAAACCTCAGTCATCTTGCTGACCTCAGGTCAGCAGGCATGGTGCTGGAGTGAACTGGAGAAGGAGAAGTAATAGACAGGAACGGAGTATTCTGATTTGTTATTCAGGCGTGTCAGCACGTGCGTGTACTCATTGTGGGGATTCAACGCTGAACGTTTGTGACTTAAGAACACAGATCCCAAGGGCCATAATGTGTGCAAAGGCCGTATGTATGGAAGAGCTTCTAGTGACAATGCACATTTTGAATTATGACTGTTGTTCCATTTACTAGCCGTCCGGTTGATTTGTGCTTGTAAAGAAAATGTCTCTTTGTGATTCCTCGGCCAGGACATCAGCTAAAAAGATGACTGACTGCTTCCTGTATTGAGAGTATCTTCTGTTCATCAGTGTGGACAACATTAACCATCTCCGCAGGCCTTATGAGGTCATCAGAGAGTAATGTTGCTTGTTCAGGGTTTTGTAGACGCTCCACAGTATCGGTGCTAATGGCTTTCAACAGATAGGAGGAGTGCTAAATGGTTGCTATAATGGCTTCAGGCAGCTAAATCAATGCCATCTTTCACAGACAGAAGCTCCTATGGGCACAGACGTATGTACGTTGCTTGCCAATGAAGGCTCGCCCTTGTCTGGGGCAGAGACGTGTGACAGCGTCAACGTGGCATTCGCCGGCCTGCAGCCATGACACAGTTAACACAGTTAAGGCCCCAAAAAACAGGCACAAAGGAGACCCTGTCAGCTCCTCAGACATCTAAAGCCAGAGGAAACTGACTTGGCATTTATCAAAGTTTGCTATACAGCGCATCCCCTTTGAAGCTGTGTTAAAGATGTATTATGACACAGCATTTCCCCTTGAACACTGCATTATGTCACATCAAATCACATTCGGCCTGATTCTCTCTTGCTAATCCGAAGGTTTGACAGCAGAAGGGTGTCTCGCACTAATAGTCCCTCTCTGTTCTGTTCTATTCAACTTGCTGGGCTCTAAGAAGGAATGCAGTGACATCATGACAGTTCAATGGAAGTCTCAGAGTACTGCCTTCAAAGCTAAAAAAGTTTCAATGTCTTCTCCCATCAGGCATCCTAAGGCTTTATCTCCCCGATATAAAGACACAGAATAAAAACACAAAAAATGCAAGAAAAAGGAATTATGATGCAACCATAACAACCATTTTAGACCAGAAACTCAGTCTCAAGTAGGAAACATGACACTGAAAATATGGCTCTCCTTTCTCATCTTACTCAAAAACAAATATTTTAACTGGATGGTCATAAGGTTTCTACACATTTCAGTGAATGCTGCGCACATGGCTGCTTTTGAAAACATTTCATGGAAGTATTTAAAATAAGCACTGGTTTAATAGGTCTGACAATGAATTCAGCCTCAGTGATAGACCCAGCAATGAAACAATGTGATCCCCAAACGGACCAAATAAACCTCAAAAGGTTTCTCTTGAATTCTTATACTAAAGTCTCCATGGAACATTTACTTCTACATACTTCTCCTTAAATGCACTTCAGTAATCCTTTTATGAACCTTAAATCTCCAGCTTGTTTACATCGCGTCTGTTTAGTATCCCCACAGTTCCTGCAAGCACCAGAGTATCAAAACCTTTGGTGAACTGAGGTCTAGTTAAGAGAGAGACTAGTTAATGTGTTACTAGGCACCAAGAAGAAAGAGAGAGAAATCTCGGCTAATAAAATGCAATCTTTCTCTTCCTCTCATGCTGTAGGAGTCGGTGGTGCGAGGAGCTGTGAAGTCACCTGCTTTTTGATTTTATATACATGATCATAATAAATGGAAAAGCTAAATCAGACTGGAGAGGAAAACTATTTTATATAGAGGAAATATAGGGTTGGGAAAGAAGTTGTTTAAGCACTTAAATGTGTTTGCATGATCACACTTGTCAAAAGATTCTGAAGTTGTAAAACAGGCATGATATCACTGTACTGTGACTGTGTTTTATAAGGGTGTTTTTAAAAGGTACCAGGCCTGCTGTAGACACATGCAACACCATAATCTCAAGCGTTTTGATTCACCTTGCAAATTCTGATTGCCAATTGTCCATGGCTCATCAGAGTCAAAGTGTGTGTCTCCACCCATTCCTGGACCAGGGAAATAAGCGTGTGCCAAGAATCCACCTTCTCCATCAAACGGCGAGCTGTCGCCGTGAAAGCCGGAGGCGAAGAAGATCATGATGTCAGGCTCCTTGCGACGGCCATATTTGACCTCCAGGTAAGGAATTTCATCGAAGGTCAGTGGCGTTACCTTCTCCCACACTTTGAAGGCCTTACGGATAGCCTCATATGAGTTGTACTCCCCAATCTTAGGAGTGAAATTCTGAATGCTGTGAGAAAAAGACAACACGAAAAGCTTTTTCTATGCACGTTAACGTAGGATTGAGGTTCGTGTCAGATCTACACCAACTGTTCATGTCTACCTGAAGGTCAAGTGGGTTTTGTCCCACTTGTGACCAGTGAGTGCATAGCGTTTCCTGCGCACATTAGTCTTGATTTGTCCGCCAAATTTATCAGGGACCCCACAGCGAGGTCTCTTCATGGCTCTGAAACAGAAAATACAAGAGAGCAATGAACATTTATAGGGAGCTCTATAAGCATCAGACTGTCAGACAATGAAGAATCATGAAGTGTCCCAGCAGCCATTTTCTGCCACTAAGTTTAGAAGCCCTGAAAGGTGACTGGAATGCCGATATAATATTATGGGTTACTAATAGCAAGAAAGAGGACCTTCAAGTCAGCTATTATATTTTCTTTGACAGAGTTAATGGTTTAACAGTGAAGCTATTTTAAAGACGCTGTGTAATGCAGCACGGCTGGAATTAAAACTTTAGTCTGCGACTACCGCTGAAAGACTACAATACAGTTATTACTGTAACATCTTCAGCAAATGACCTACTTTATAGTTGATGGATCCATCTGTCCTGTGACCTCTAGACCGTAGAATCTCTGCATTTCACTGATGGCGTTGGACAAGATTTGAGCGGAGCGCATGGTGGACATCTGCCCGCTGGCCTGAGGGAGGTACCCATACATCCGGAGCCAGGACTAAGCAATGCAGAGAGGGAAGACAGAAATGTAACACCACAAAGATTATCTAGATTGAGTGTCACAGCCATTTATAGCTTGTATTGGACAGCAGTATTGGAGAGTAGGAGAGAGGACACCATCAAAAAGCGTAGCACCTGTTATTCTGAGATACTTAATACATCCCCAGCCTGGATGACAAAGTATTGGCAGATGTGGCTGCACATTGAGGCACCACCAGTTGGGATGGTCAAGTTACAAGCCCAGCCTGGAGGTTTCCAAGCCCAGCCTTGAGGTTTCCATGCCCAGCCTGGAGGTTTCCAAGCCAAGCCTGGAGGTTTCCATATACCACATTTTTAGAATCCAGACATACGTTTATTGATCTTCTACAAATCACTTAGGGTTTTTTTTATTTACCTCTGTTTTGGCTATAAAGAACACAGCTTTATTCTGCATACATTTATCTTAAAAGGCCCTTACTGGTCCTTACCATAAAGAACAATGACAGAGACACAATGATAGACTGATGTAAACAACTGGCTGTGTAGCACAGAATGGTCTCCAATGCCCAGAGAGTCTTGTGATGAGGGTGGGATTTAGGTTTGATTTGGCTCTGTAGTACAGCGTTGGTGGTTATGTCTACTCCTTAGTACCCTTAATTGGACAATTAGGCACAAATTATGTAATTAAGCTCCCACATCATTATGCTTGCCCTGTGGTTACAGTAAATCAGGTCTTCCGGTGCAGCCCCCACACAGTGTCTGGGTACATCAGAGAGGCCAGGAGGACCAACAATGGTATCAACAACTGCCAGAGATCTCAGGCTACACAGGGGATCTATCGCACCCATCTATGGCTTCTATTACCTACAGCTAGGCAGCCATATTCACAGTGTTCTTTAGGCAACAGAAAATAAATCAGGACATGAACAAACAGCAAATCTTTACCAAAAAGTCACAGTGTACATTTTTCCAGTCACTGAAGTGACCAGCATATTCCAGTAAATTAAATGGATCTCCTGGTCAGGAGCTTTTAATAAAAAAAAAATTTTTTTAACCTATTTTCATTTGTTAAATTACTCATAGGTTATAATACCCCAGACTGCATCTATGCAATTAAAAAGTTTCTTGGAACAGGCCGTAGCTGCACAACGGTCTCAACAGGAAGACCGATGTATTTTGTAGTTGTCCTTTATTTGTGGCGTCAGAACAAAACATTTTCTATCGAGCCCAACCAGAGCAGCAACAAAGGTGTATTGCTTCAAACCAAGTTTGTGATTTTACAGGGCTGCACCCCACCTCTGTATGAGCTGGCCTTAATTATCAGAGGGTTAATGATAATGTCCCACTGGACTCATGAGGTTTCGGGGTCATTGCCTTTATAATGCCTCCTCTTTTCCTGCACTGGGACCAAGGCTGCTGCACTGTTGTCTAGCCTGCCCCCCCCCCTTCCTTCACCCTGACTACATAAGAGGCAGGCCTTTGTGCCCCCCTCTGTCTGCTGTGGAAGAGGCTGAATAGATGGCCCTGTTTCTGGGCACAGCCAGAAGGGAAACCCCCTCACAGCCACCATCTAGAGCACAGAGCTCCCCGGAATCCATTCTCCCACTGGCCAGCATGCAACACACAGCTGGATGGAATGGAAAGGAACTGCCTCTGTCTGCTTAACTCTCTCTCCTCGTGTCCGATCCAAACGTCTTAATGTGTGACCTTTTTTCCCCCCACAGTGTTTTATTTAGTTTATTCCAGTTCCAAGTACTACTGCTTTCCTTCTAAAACCTCTCCTAGACGCCACAAACATTATCCGTTCCTCCCTCGTTCTCGCTGAATCTCTACAGGTGCCCAACACTCTCTGCAGCTCTCAACTGTTTCCACTTGGAGTTCCTGTAAATGTTGCAGTGGAATCAGGGAAGGCGCTGAGTGGCATTCTCACATGAGAAGCACAGATAAGCCCTGTGTTCCTGTCCCACAAGGCCATGGGAGCTTTCAGAAGTGAAGGAGTTGGGGCGAGCTCCACTTTTCTCAGTGTGAAGCCAGTGACATCAACTCTGAGCTGCATTCGACTCTTCAAAAGAAACTATCCGCCCAGTCATTTTCAGCACACATATCTCTCTTTCTCTCTCTGGTCCTCTCAAGAGCACCTGGAATCATTTCTGATAGATATTTATTGAAGGACACTAGACAACACAGGTGGCGCTCTGGGTTCGGAAAGAAGATATATGAAAGTGCCCTTTTAAAAGCATAAAGCATTTCGATGGGCATTTCACCATTACAGCATCCTCCACCACGCATACAAAGCGTATTGGGTGATGAGTAGAGGAGGCCAATAGCCAAATCATGGCAGCCACTCCTCCACAAGGACCTTGAGAGTCACTACCATCACTGGGTTCTCCAGGAGCCAGCGATTCACAGAATACTCTGGTTCAGTGTGTGTGTGTGTGTGTGTGTGTGTGTGTGTGTGACTACGTGTGTGTCTAGCACAATGTCAGCCAAGACTCTAACGACGGGGGAGTGCTTTTATTCCTGGGGCTTGGGTGCATGCCATCTTTCTGGTCATTAACCAAGAGGTGGGGAGGGAGTGGGAGCAATCAAGATCAAGTGAAAAAGCAAGTGGAAGATGAGAAACCAGAGAAAGAGAGGGGGGGGGGGGGGAGAGGAAGAAAGAGATTTAAAAACCACACTGCGTTTTTGACATCGCAATCAGTGTGGGGCCTTGGCTACGGACACGGTTGTGGGATGGTGCTCTGTCTGCTCTCAGCTCTGTTAAATCTCATCTCAGGCGGGGCCGGGCCAGGAAGAGGCCGGTCCGCTCAACTGCATGGTACTAGAGTCCTCTAATCACCTTGAACATTGGAAAATGCAAGGCTGCTGTTTGCTTAATTGAAAAAGAGACTCTGCCATTTGGTGAAAGGAGCGAGTCGAGAGATCATCAGACGAGTGAGCTTTTCCAGCAGTGAAAAATCAATGATGGCTGCCAAATGGCTCAGTGTTGTATTAACATGTAGCACAGCAAGTTAGAACGGCAGCACAGGGGTTAAAAGCAAGACAGAGACTGGCCTTCAGGAAGTGATACAGTCAGCTCCCTGTGTACTACAGACTTCATAAACCACTACACACCTACACCAACTCTCTTTCTGGCTCTCTGGATGCAGTCAGCTGAAGACAAAACGTGTCATTGTTGCTCCTCAACTGCCTGGGAGCCCTACAGCCCAGACCATCTTTCTCTCTCTCTCTCTCTCTCTCTCTCTCTCTCCCTCCGTCCGACTCCCTCTTTCTAATCCCATGCCATTGTGTTTCTGTTTGTGGTCCATTTGGAAAGCAGCTGTTGCATTCACTAATCACACGCTGCACAAAAGACCAGGCCAACAGCTCTCCGTTTCTCTCTCTCCTTCGGTCACCCTCTCTTATCTCACACTGTAGTAAGTCAAGAAAAAAAACGGCCTCAGACATTAACTTTGAGAGTTAGCACCTCTCAGTGGACAAGAGCAAGGGAAAAGGAATGGAGAATGTTAAAAGCCTGAACCTTTTTGTTTATTATATTTATTGTGAGCCAGTAAGGAGTACTAGAACGGTCTTCATTTGTGAATCAGCTGGATAGAGGTTTTATATATTTATCTTGTTGTTGTGGTGACTGGTGTTGGCCAGAAGAGGATGCCTCCCCCCCCGCCTTGAGTCTTGGTTCCTCCCAAGGTTTCTTCCTCATGCTCTTAAGGAGTTTTTCCTTACCACTGTCGCCCTTGGCTTGATCACTGAGGGCTTTGAGACAACATCTGCTGTAAAAGGCGCTATATAAATAAACTTGATTTGATTTGAATCACCAAAGCCTTCTTAAACTGAAAAGCAAAGTCCTTCAGTAATTTGTCTGACCCACAGTTTTGTGTGAACCTGTTAAGGTGAAAGAAAACGCTTTACCTGCTGGGCATGCCAGCACAGCCTGCAAGGTTTCTATCAGGCTTTGTCAGGCTCCACAGCCTGTGTGTTTACTAAGCAGATCCAAATGGCCATTAACGGAGCAAACAGTAAGCACACCCTCCTTTAATAACGCCAGTCCCAAGAGTAATCCTCCACTGCCTGACAAACAAAGCTCAGGCAGGTTAGTGTCTCCGGCACCATTCACTAAACACGCTCACATACCAGCCTCCCACTACAGAATGCAATCAGCACTGTGACAAGCCCGAGCTCGTCAACTTCACCGTCACCTACTGACTTTTCTTGATCAGTTTCAGATATTTATAGCATCTCGATAGCACCATCAGAGAAGAGGCACGCATGCTGAAAATAGATGCCATGCAAAACTGTGTAATTACACCCAGCTAAAAGAACTCCAGAGATGGTACCTAAGTGTAAGTCTCGCATGACTCAAGCATCACTTGAGAATAGTAGTAGGCAGACAGGAGGATGCAGTGGGGACTTCAAGCACAGGAACAACAAACGTGTTGTTTTGCACAAATCTTCACAGAGACACACTGGGAAACTCGGAAAAGACCCCAAAACTTATTTCTTCACTTCCTCCAAAATAGCCTAAAGGACAGCAAGAAGCAGGAAAATTGAAAATTCAAGGGGAAATGACATGTCAAGCGTCTGGCTGGCCTAACCAGAGCACGATTTCAACCATCTGTCATCACTGTCGTTTTCGTGGAATGACGGAGCCCTAGATCAGTAAAGCTCTGGCCCTGCAATACCACTCTTGCCAAATGGCTAAAATACCTGCTCGCTCTCGCTGTAAGGCGACAGACAAAATCTAGCCATTTATAAAAACCTGAACATGTTCTTGAAGAGTCTGACCGAATTCACTTCCCCAGGGATGTGCACTCTGCTGTGCGCCAGGCCACTAATAGCAGGGAGTGAACCACAGCAGGGCTCTTATATACAGGGTGGTATACCATGAACAAACCCACACTTCACACTCCCACACCGGAAGACGCAACAGACTTTCAAGCTGTTCTAAAATGGAAAAGTTCCTACAACCCCCAGAGTTAAATTCTGCACTAAGCTTCAAGAATGGCATATGAAATCAAGATTTATTCGCAATATTTCACAGGGCAAACTCTACCGGAGGCCATTGTGTAATGTCATAACTCTCTAGAACCTTGTGTCCATACATGGAATTTGCATGGCAATACTTGGTGAACTCAGACTATGAGAAGCCTGTCAGGGAATGACTGAGTGATGACTGAAAATATGACCTTCTCTTTTACTTTAGAACAGCGAAAATGGAAATAACGCACATCAGTCCGAGCTAGAAAATCTAGTTATACACATGGCCTCTAAACCCTAAGCTCTGAGTTGAAATGCACTGTGGGTAAAAGTATAGGCCCAACTTGGTGCAGCTGATGACAAAGTCCATTTTGTCTGTTTGTCTTTCATTCTCTCTCTCTCTCTCTCTCTCTTGCTCTCTCAGACACACATCCATGCAGGCTTCAAGGTCAATGTCTCTCCAAGTAACCTATTTTCCTTTATTCTGCTGTGTAAGCACCGTTTCTTGTCAAAAACGGTCTACTGGCTCCTCTTTTTAATGAACTGTCCACTATCCACTCTTTCTTTATGAAGAGTGCATGAAGGTACAGGTAATTTAAGCCATCATAAACAGTTACAAAATAATAATAAATTATAGTTATAAATGATCGGTTTCTCTGGTTTTACTATTTATAGGTATGTGCAAAATTAATAGTTATGTTTAACTTCATAAACTACTGACAACATTTGTTCTAAATTCCAAATATAGATATTGGCAGGAAATAACAACTGTTAAAAATAACAAAGTTTTCAGAGGTCAAATAATGTAAAGGAAAAAAAGTTAATTTAATTTTTGAAAGTTTATATTAATTTTTAACAACATTAACACTAAAGTTTTAACTTATGAAGAGTTCAGAAATCAATATTTGGTGGCATAACTCTTGGTGTGTTCTGCACTGATCTTTCACACTGCTCCTTAAATAAAATTTGGTGCAAGTGATCACCTCATCAGAACCTCATTAAGTAGAAGGTGTTTGGCATTCAGCAGACACTGGAACAGAAGAGTTGCCGAACATGTAGAGATGAAACTTGAGTGATCACTTACTTTCTTCCACAGCTCTGTGTGTTTTTATGACTGCCATGTTGAAAAATAATCACAATAGAGTGTGGTGTGCTGATAGAAACTTAAAAGGAACAAATACCTCTGCACTGAACGAATCATCATTCCCGAGAGTAGACGTCCCACGAAGAAGAAGTACCAGAAGTGAGGGAACAAGTGTCCATCTCCACAAAAATGTGAACCAGTTATCCCAAAGTAATGCCATGTTCACTGTGACAGTTTGTTAACACTTTGTAGGATGTAAGACACGTAGCTGGCGGACTGTCAACTGAGAACCGCCTCTACTGACTTGGTCCTTATTAACAACTGGCTGAAGAGGTGGAATACACAGTAATAAATCTGAAACGTCAGATAAACAGTAGTCTGCAGTTTTCAGGATCTTCAAAGGTAGAAATGTTTCGTCGCTCACTTCTCCGAAGTGTTCCCTCCTCAGTGACTCCCCGCTTTTTAAACGCAATCTGTCATTCAAAACGTTCAAGCCCCTCTAGGCTATAGGTGTAGTCAGGTTGCGAGAGGTGGTACCAAAACTCTAAGAGATCCGGTACTTTGGCCGAAGTTTTCAAGCTGTTAAGGACCATAGCCCGCGGGTGTGTCCATACTGTATTTATTACCTCCCCCTCCAGAAATGCACACTAAGGACAACGAGCGGCAACCTACTTTAGCCGATAATAATGTCCAAATAAACCACGTAATGCAAAACAGCAGTTGTAATTGCGCATAAAATTACGGCACGTCGACAATAATTTATTGCAGATTTAATCACTATTTACGTGCAACAATGAAGCAAGAGTTATCTTCATATGATCAAGTACTCAAACAAACGCATAATGGATTAGATCTGCATCCAGAATAAAACAATAATAAAATAAAAATACAGTCGTATTTACACCTGAAATCAGCCCCGGTCACTTCAAATTCGACAGCACTGATCGACAGTAGTACCACTCGCTTAGATCCCAACTGTTCGCCCGGGTTATGACGCCTATCTTGGATCGCAGCCCCGCTTATGAAGATTTAATGTGACGTTTTTCTGCCCGTTAAAACGCAGGTTTTCCTTCCAGCTTTCTTGGACCGCGTCCACTTTCGTCTGCTGCGCGCCGGGGTCATTTGAAACTCTTTGAGAGGAATGACAGCTCTCCCCCTGCGTCTTCTTGCTAGCCTACCTTGTGCATGAAGTAGCGCGCTCTGCTCCGACTGTCCCTATCAGAAAACTATGGAAAAGGGGCGGGGAGCGGATGTCGGCCGAGAAAATAATCTCATCATCTCCTCTCTACTGACTCCGTTGATACTCCCAGTTGTAGATTTCTTGACAGTTTCAATCATTAGTACTGCATAATAAAGGAAACAGTTTATAGTTGTGAGCACCTGAGCGAAAAGTAGACAATAAACATTTAATACGTTTTAGCGCAGTTTAAAGTGATCATTTTTGAAGAAATATTGAGGGCTCTTTATATATTTTTAAAAAGGAGGCTTTAAGAGTTGAGAATGAGAATACATCTGCCCTGTTGTTCGAAAAGGGGCAAATAACGCGCTGCAGGTCAGGGGAATGTATTCAGACACCTGACAGGCGTTAACAGAGTTCTGTGTAAACAGGAGATGAGATAATGAGAACATTAACAGCTATCAGCACGAGCACATTAAGTCTCCTCAGGAAAATTTACCAAAACACCACACACACAAGAGGTAAGAAGTCACACCACGAACATAACCGGCAGTTGCGTGCACTTTCGCAAGCACACACGTCTTTATTTTGTCAAAAACGGAATATATAGCAGTCATATTTGTGTATGCTTTCAGTAATTAAAAATAGGTTTTCAGTCATTTATTTACTAAAGCCTGTATTATAATTCCTAGTGCCATAATATAGAAAACTGAGAAGATTCGAATTAAATGACTTGATAATGCTATGGGAGCATTAATATCATTTGAACCAAATGTTCTCGATTACTTTTTTCATAGATCAGTTAACAACGAAATAATTGGTCGTCATATTGTAAACTCATGATCAGTGCACACACCAGTATACAGTGGAAGGTCTTAGTGTGAAGGGTCAAACGGGCTCAGCTGTGTCTAATAAAAGTCTGGATTGTGTGCGAATCAACTTCTCGTTACTGAGAGCATGTGTTGCTGATATAAGTTCCCCACTGCAACGCATTCTGAACGGTTTTCCTTGGGCTTGTGACAGAGCGCCCCCTCCTGGTTGAGATTTTGACTTCACTTGTTCAATGCTCAATCTTGTTCAAACTTGTTCTTGTCCGTGTAAATTATCTTTAACGTGAATGAATTAACAGTCCTCAAAATATAATGCGTCGTGTGTAAAAGATAATAACACCGAGACTAAGCAGAATGGTGGAACCTTTGAAAGCAGTACGTGCGCAAAAACAAACACTTCCGTCAAATATTACCCAAAGCTAGTCAATGCAAAAATACTACACAGCAGCTATTATACACTACATCAAACACACACACTACACAGCAGTTATTATATATATAATCTTTTCTGCCTCAGCGTCGTGCTCTTGGTGGGGTCAGGCGAAAATCATTTGATCTACATCACAAACAATATTCTCTCTTGCTAGATAATGGGGAAAGCATCTTTTTGAATGCTGAATCCAGCCTTGACAAGAATCCACTCATGTCAGCACATGGTGCATCCATTGACTAGAGTAGCTTTTCCCAGTTATAGGAGTATTGGTCTTAAACCTTCCGCTGGTAGGCTGAGAAGAATTCCTCAGTCAGGTTTAGGAAGGGAGAATATGGTGGAAAGGGCTACATTTATGAAACAGAGGTTATTGATAAACCACTCACATACTCTTTGACCACAGTGAGAGCTCACATTGTCCCCAAAATGATAGATGTTCTTTGTTATAGAGCCCTGATGTCACATGGCGATGCAGAACTCCACTGCTCCTGATGGCTGCACATAGAGTCATATCGTCACCACGCTGGCCAGGCATCTCTGTAACTTCATGTTACCCAATTATCTTGCGGCCTCTTCTTCTCGGCCTCTTTGTGAGGTTGAAGCCAGCTTCGTCCTAATATATATACAGTACATATATTTGTTGGATTCCAAGTTAAACATTCTCTATACACACAGTGAAAATGGTCCCTGGTAAGATTTGTGACACAGCATGACAGACTTCATGTACACAAGTGCTGCTTTACATACATACAGTACAGTATATATGCTATTATGCAGTATAACTGCACTGTAAATCCACACTTACTGGCGCATATTAATGTTGCTGCTTCTTTACTCTTTTAGTGTTGTTTGTTTCACCTGTACATAGTTACACTACAGGACACAGGACACTACAGGACACACTACGTAGTTACACTACAGGACACAGTCAGCTGTGCTAAGACTCACACTGTCAATCCCTTCAAAATGAATATTGTCTTCAGTAACCTGCTGTTGTATCTCACACAGTCACATTGCATTATTCTGAACAACAGGGAGAGTCTCCTGTTGTTCCGAAACCTTCCACCTTTATTTGGCCGTCTTTCAATTCTGTAACTAGAGGTCAGCTGTAGGGAGACTGGAGAGAGAGAGCTGTAAAAGAGTTCTGAGGAGAGTTTGGGCAGAGAACTTTGGGGAGAGTGGAGCTGGAGATGAGGTTTTGGATCTGGAATCAGGTTTGAGAGTCATCTCTCTCTGGGCCTTGCTCTCCCTTTCTCTCTCTCTCTCTCTCTCTCTCTCTCTCTCTCTCTCTCTCTCTGTCTATCTATCTATCTATCTCTCATTATTTCTCTCCTTCACTCTCTCTCTTTCTCTGTCTATCTATTAGGTGACATTCAGGGAATATTCTTTATGCTGCATCTGTTATTCCTAACTTGTATTGCCTCATTGCAACATCTACCTGATTGCAGTGTGTAACTAATATAATGTTATAATATTAAAATAAACCATGTTACCTTAAAACTAGCATGAAGCTAAACTCTTCATCCAGCATTATATAAACTGAAGAACCCACTAACCTGAGTGATAGTTAAAGAGATTGCTGATACCAATTCCCTGCAGAGTATCCAATCTGCTGCACACATTTACTGAGTTAAACCATAAATTAGGCCTGAACAGTAAACCTCTGACTAAGCAGGCTGTTTTAGCATTAAGGAACTTTGTAAAATTGGTTACACATATCCTCATGATTTATTGCTAGGATATGCAATAGAATATGTTCTATATAATGTGTAATTATATCTTGGAGTCAGATAAACGTAATAGGTTTTACATGCATTAAGCCTTTGTCTGCTCTTATTTCTGTCGCTGGTTGTAGGTAAGCAGGGTAGGGGTAAGTAAATATAGCAGCTAAAACCCCCTACAGTATTATGCCTCAGTAAGGATGCCAATGTACCCTTCAATGGGTTGTTTTTTTCAGATCATCTGTTGACTCTATTTTTTTGTAAACAAGTTAGAGAAATACTTTTTTTGTTGAGGTCTTGGTTTGATTAAACAGGTTTAAACATACATGCAGAAATGTGCATTAAACTACATCTTCTATAGTTAGAATTCTGAGGTAATAATCTCTCCATTGTTAGGAGTGTTTGTGTGCTAATATTCAGTTCCTGTTTGTACATTCTTCCTAGAAAGTGTATGAGGTATGGGAAAGGCACTATACAAAAGTGTATAAAGTATGCGGAAGGCACTATACAAAACTAAACCCTATGCATGGCAAGAGGCTTTATGTTAATTAAAGTGTAAAACACCACTACAAGTATTGTGACACCTAAAACATTTAATTGCCTGACACATCTTAAGAAAGCCAAGAGGATCTTCTCACATAAAGTAAGGCAGACCCATCAATGCTGCTTCTCTGTCACTGATTTGAGTTCTTTTTAAAACAATGGAAGAGAATATCTTCTAAGAATACCAATAAAACCAAAACATTTCAACAAAGACAGGTGACCAGTGTTAAGTGGGTGGTACTAGACTTAAACTTAACGCAGTTATTACGTGTATGCAAAAGAAGGGAGATATAACATTCCAGGCTAGGTTTTCAAATCAAACCAACCAAACCATGATAATTTGATTAAATCTTGCATTAAGCACTGAGGTGTTTTTTTTAACACATGCAGTGCTTTGACAATTCAACACCAAACCTTCATGTTTACATCTTGAAAAAATATAATAAATGATCAGGACAGATCTGGGATCAGTCCTTTATGTGTGGTGCATCAGAAGATGATGACGAGCTTGATTTGTTCAATGAATAATCAGAGACAGATATTTAAGAAAACGCAGTTTTTAAAAAAGCATCTTAAAACATAGCTCTTTCAGAAGAAAGATTTGCTAATGAAAGTGAAGTTGCAAAGGTGGTGTCACATCTGCCAGCTATTCCAGAGCACTCAACCCATCAAGATATTCCAGAGCACTCAACCCATCAAGATATTCCAGAGCACTCAACCCATCAAGCTGCTACTTCCTACTTTCTACAGGTGGCCAATCATAACAGTAGCAGTGAATCATGTGGACTGTTCATTTTTAACCCTCACTTTGTATAACTCTTTATTATACCCATGCCTACCTCAGCTGGTGTGTATTAACCATTACCTACCTGAGTGTGGTTTTGTTATGTTCCTTGTTTATACCATGTTCCTTGTTTATACCATGTTCAGACCATTGTCAGGCATCGCTCCTATGTTACAGGGTCTGTGTTAGTTTGTGCTCTTTTATGTTCCGTTAAATTTTCACCTGTGTGTGCTTCCTGTTATGTTGTGTTTTGCAACACGTACTTCACCCACAGCCCTAACCCTAGATAACCTCTTGACCTTGAAGTGACGTAGTGGAAAATAAGCAGGCGGAGATAAGCAATGGGGTTTCCATTCAGCATTAAGGATGAATGCCATCAACATTAAGAAAATAAAATTATAAAATAAAACTTTGTTTTTTTTATTGGATCTTAATCAAATGTATTCCTCCTTTCAGTTTTTTTCTTGTTCAGTTGGTTCCGTGTGTTTATGTCACAATGCAACAAAAGGGAAGCCAATATGCACACAGAATACACCAGTACCTAAATACATCTCTGTGACTGTATGAATACAATGTTTATTTATGGAATGATCTTTCTCTCTGTTATTTGCCTGTTTCTGAGTGTTTCTTTCATATTTCACTTTATTTTTAAGAAGTAACACTCTGTCATGTGCTGTTAAGATACACACATGTTTGTGAAATGAGAAGTATGAGTTCAAGCCACACACACACACACACACAAACACCCACACACACACACACAGGAGCACATGCACACACACACACAGACGCACACACATACACGCTTATTAAATACATCGAGTTGCCATTCCTATTTACTTGTTTAAGCACATTTGAATCTTTAAGAACCAGTAAGTTACCATCCAGAACTTGTTTCAGTGGGGTGTACATATGATGCAGCAGGACAGTTGGGCATCAACATGAGGAAGGTTGGAAAATAAACAAATTAAATAAGATACAGACTGCTGACCTTCATAATAAACCGGCCCATGTCTATAAAAAATGTAAATGTCCATTCATATTGTTAAACACTAAAGCTTAAATTAGATCTTTAGGAGACATACGTGTCACGTCTCATCGGGCACCCAGCTCCCAAGCCACGCCCACCTTGCCGTGCTCTCAATCACCGGTGTATTGAGCGCACCTGACGCCAATCACCATTGGACTACTTAAAGCCCCCCTCATGCAGCACTCAGTGCTGCACATTAGCAAACCAGCCGAACTGCTACCAGCCTCTGTTACACGCCGCTCTACATTCGTTGCTTTGACTCTTCATCTCTATTATTGTTGTTTTGCTTTGCATTGCTGCTTTGTTTGTGCGCCACTGGCAACCCTGTTTGAATAAACCACTCAGTATGTTTCCAGTAGCGCCTGCTCACTCGCCCTCGCCGTCACAATACGTTAACAAAACCAGCTGATGTAGCCAGTATGCCATGCTTTCCAAATGCCCATATCAAACACACTCTTTAACATCACATTTGATTTTGTTAAAAAAAAGTTAAATTTGCACCCTGAAACAGTTTACAGCAAATTTGATATCAAGTGATGATTGAGCTGTGCAGTTAACACATGTAACTTTCAATGCTTCCAAAAATATTTGAATAGAACATACGATGAGATGGTGGAGTGCACTTTATTACCACATATTAGCAATAGATTTTACTACTCCTAACCAGATAATAAAGCATGGCTTTATATTTATTCCATACAAAAAAGCAATAGAATGTGCATCGATGACCCTTATTTGTATATGCAAAGAAATGAGAGGGTGAACATAACAGGCAGGAAATGAGAGGTGAGAACGTTTCACTGACAACTCCGTTCTTCGCTGTTGCACGCGGATTTTCTATACCACAGTTTTTATCTGTTGCAAGAACAACACTTTTTATCTGATGCGTCTGAATGAGGTGAGTTTGAGCTTCTCCTCCAGTGCTTTTCATTGTTTAAATACTTCGTTTCTTTTTAACAGCACTCTTATTTTTCTCACAGGACTGATCGGGTGTTCTGCTGTCAAGACGCAACAAGGAGAGATACAATCAAAAACATGAACACTATGTCTTCACAATGGAAAAGAGTGAAGCAAGTAAGGGCAATGTAATGTATATGAATGCAATATTAAAGACACAGGAAGCTAATTACAGTTTCCTGTAAGCTACAGATCTATAGATATGTCCTGGACCTGAAAATGTAGTTTTGTTTGCATGTGTGATGTGAATTAATAAATTAATGTGAATTTGCAGAAGATGCATCTGCATCCATTAAAATGTGGGTTTTCCTCCCAGTTTTTTCCTATGGAAAAGGCATGGGGAGTGGATGTCTGTAGGAACATCCTTATTCATGCATGCCCACTCTGTTCGAGAAGTCAAAATCTATTGCCAAATCTATTGACCTGTGGGAGATCGTAGTTGCACCATGCTGATAGGAGGGTCAGAATCTGCCGCAAACAACATGATTCGATAGCAAACTATTTCTTGTCAGGTGTCAAGAGTTCAGGCTGGTGGAAGTGGAATAATGGCGTGGTGAATGTTTTCTTGACACACCCCGGGTCCGTTGATACCTGTGGATGGATGTTAGGAGAGTAGGGCTTACCTGCTGTCCTAACATCCATGTGGTTGAGCAAGTTCATCCCTTTGTGACAGCTGTTTACTCTGTGGTGAAAGGATACTTCCAGCAAGACAGTGAATGATTTCCTTACATTAACAATAGCACCTTCTGAAAGCTGTTAAATTTATTAATAGTTTATTCAGATTATGCTTCAGAATCAGTAATTAAGGGATCCAGATAATCTAGATGCCAATTCTGCTACTATTTTGAAACAATTTTATTTTAATAAATGTTAAATGTTTAGTAAAAGCCACTTTCTGTTGGCTTCATATTGAAGATTTTACATCAAATCTGGAAAATGGACTGAGTATCCAAGCAGCAGAGATTTTGGCCGCAACTTTAAAACAGGTCTATGCAAGTGTTAGTCCAATACACAGTGGGATAACAGAAGTACTTGATGAATATGTTGTAATTAAATGAAATCTCAGAATCAATGTCTGGGAATTACAAAAGCTCTTATCTGGCGATACAGTGTAATGGCTTTTCCTTTTTTTCTGCCTGTTTCAGATTGAATTCAAGAAATGGAAAATTGAATTTGCTGCAACAATTCTCATAATAATGGTTCTGCCTGTGAATGGAAAGAAGAACAACTCTGCAGAAGGTACCAAAGCTCAAGCAAATAATCTATAATATAACATATAATCTAACAAGAATAAAATACAAAAGTAAATAAACACACACAAATGTCATTTTAAACCTGGCAATACATCATTGGGTTATCAGTTTTTAGTATAAAAATCACTTAAAACATTAAAATACATGGAGGACACAGGGACTGAGTACTACCAGATTGGCAAAACAGAATCCCAATCTTAAAGAAAAACTATATGAGCTCACGGGATAAAGAACAAAAAAGATTTAAGCACAAACATTTTTCTTGGGTCGTCTAAGGTGTATGTTCACCTTACTCAAACTCAACTGTGTTTGCTTGATTCCATATTTCTTCTGTTCATCCAGCAGCTTGGATTACATATCCAATATACATCACAACAAATAGTACTCAGTTTAATATTGACATTGAAGAAAATATCACTCACTTACAATGCAAGTGGAGTGGGGAGCCATGTTACATAGAGTGCACAAGTGCCAGTCTTACCACGAATCTCTCTCATCCTTTTGCTAGTTGGGAAATAGTAAAAGACAGCTACAAAATGAACTTCAATCTAAGTAAGGAACTGTATTGTGTCTTCATACATAGATCTACGAACTTTGTGTTTTAAATAAATTGTTGAATCATTTAAAGGCACTGTTCATGTTATTAACATAATAGTTTACTTAATGACTTTATTGATTGGGAACATGATTTGACAGATTCTTCAGGAGATTTCAAGTCTAAATGTAATGTCACAAAGTGCATACCAGAGGGCATGCCGCAACTAATGCATGAAATATGCAATCAGAATAATGATGCAAAAAATCTGAAACGACTGATGAATATGAAGAAAGCATGTTGGGAAGTGGTGCACGATCATAAGATTTTATATACATATTTGAAGTAAGCAAAAAATTCTTCAAGCGTTAGAGTTAGACCTAAAAGACCTCAAAGAGATTAACTAAAGCTTAATCAGTATACATATCCCTAACGATAGTCTGACTTGAAACTTTCTCAATTCCTTTGGTACAAAGGGAAGAGAAAAAATGTATAGATGCCATCATCAGGATCCCATTTGAAGGGAAAGACAAACAATATAACCTAGGAGACCTTGTTATGACTGTGGTGAGGATGGACTTGGGTACCATGAATAAGGGGCATGTGCAGATCTCTGCTCCAAAGGTAATGCTTGTTACACATGCTTTGTCTGGAAGAATGAATGATTATTAATAACAATGTAATGAAGCAAAAGTGTTACGCTAATACAAAGCTTTCATTTCCAAGACAGGATAAAACAGCTGTACTGTCTTACAGGTTTTTGGTTATGATGTGCCCGTGGAGACATGGATTCCCATGGAACCTTTTCAAAATGCCTTAGGGGAACATGGCAAAGTTGCTGTAGTCTCATATACTGCTCAAGGAGACCAGTTGTTTCTGGTAATAAATGAATAAATAAATAATTAAAAATCTCCACCACTTTAAATGTGATTTTATTGTTGGTGGCGGTGGTTCTGTATGTGTCTGTTTTTTCACAGGGTGAACATGACATTTGAAGTAATTGTTTTCTTTTTTTGTTCCACTGTCTTTATTTCAACTGCAAACATTTGCAGGCTCACCAGAAAAATGTGTCGGTGATGTCCCAAGTCATTCGTGTAGAAGTTGCTGGACGTGATATAAAGGACTTGACAAATCCGCTTGTCATCAATTTCACAGTAAATAACAGTACAGCAGTATCTGTAAGTGTCTTTCTAGAATTATTAAGAGGGAATCATAGTTTTGTCAATCTGAAACTCTTGTCCAAGATTCCATCACTTGACTCATTCTGCCATTGTATTGATTTTTCCAGGCAAGTCATAGGCTGTCATGTCAGTTCTACAATGACAAAGGTATTTAACATTTTGACAAGTTCTTTACAGTTGATATCATTACTGTTATCCTGCCGAATTTTCTCTGTTTCTTCTTTTAGTTCCTGGTATTTTTACAATTTCTCATATTCCTTCCTTTGGATGTTCCCTCACTTTGGACTGCCACATCTATCATCACCGTTGTTTTCTGCATCTTGTCCACTATCGCAATGTCTGACAGGTTCACCTCTACTTGTTAATCTGTCTGGATCTTGAGGCCCCACAGGATCTGAGCCTTGTTGTTCTCCATCATTCTCTAAGAGCATCCAACTCATATTCCTTGCATATGTTCCTGTATAAGATTCCTGACACTCAGCTTTGTCTCAGTGTATTCTTTCCCTGCTTTGCACCCTATTCTTGAATTTTCCCCTGGAATAAATAAAGTTATCTATCTATCTATCTATCTATCTATCTATCTATCTATCTATCTATCTATCTATCTATCTATCTATCTATCTGAGATCATTAAAGGAATGTATCGTCAAAATAAAAAATCATCTAATTCTTTACAAACCACTGTATTCTGTAACTTGGAGTCAGTGAACTGAGAATCAGTGACTATGATCTTTTCTTCATAACAGTTAATAGTTGGTATGCAGCATTTTGCAATAGTTGTAAATGAGACAGGTGATTTACAAATGTATTATTTCTCCCAAGATTCATTTTATTACAGCAAATAAGCAGGATGTAACAAAGTCAGAAGAGATTTTTGTTATAAAAAGTGGTTAAAGTCTTTGAGAGTCCTTGTGAATCCTAAGATGACAGAAGCTGCTTTAAGCTTCCACAGTGACATGTTTATCCAGTTTTAACTCACACCAAGTTATAAATCACCCTGAGATTTTGTACCAAAACACCAGTCTTTCCCTGTGGAGGCTGTTGGATGTTGCTGGGTCTCTGATTTCTACCTCACAGTCCCTGAGTGATTGTTGGATTTCCAGGTGGTTGCAGCTGTTATCCCAGTCTGTTGTATGACACGTGGTTCCTTTGGATTGTATTTATTTAATTTCTAGACTTTCTACAGTTTGTTTTAATGCAAACCGATGTATCACTCTCAAAGGGTTATATAACTAAATATGTTTATACTTTCATATAAATGTATACCAATTAGTATTGTACCATTTGGTAGTTAATAGTTCAAGTCTAACAACATATTTTTATTAATTACTGCAATATCAGCCCAGTCCCCTCCAGTACAGTACCAGTGGAGTGACCATGGATCATTGACTACTCTGGACTATGTTAACAGCAGCAATATTGTCAAGTGTTCCTATGATCACATGACCCCCTTCGCTGTACTTCTGGTAGGCACTGAATTGTTATTTAGTATATTAGCATATTAATGTCATTTATCTAATAATCACATGATCACTTATGAGCCACTTTATCGGATTTGTATTTTAACTCACAGGCCCCATTATTATAGTTATATTAAACATATAGTTATAGCAGTTTAGATAGTGGTGATTATAGATGATCACCCATCTGTTGCTAATGACAACTGTCAGCCACTTTTTCTCCCCTTTTATCTGTGATCCAACCATAGGATTACTACTGATTTGGTACTATTTTGTACAGTGTGTATATTATTTACATACAGTTTGTAACACACACTGACATGGTAGTGACTTCTGGGCTTAGAGTGGTCCACCCCCCAAAATTATCCAGCCAAAAGCACTGCGATCAGAAACTCTCCAACTATATACTTGTAAGGTGTTCCCAAAAGGTAGCCATTTCTAATAATGTGGCTGATACTTAGAAATTATACTCTGTAAATTCTTTCTTTCTACCTTCTTTCTATCTCTTGGCTTACTGTCTGCCTCTCTCTCTCTCTCTCTCTCTCTCTCTCTCTCATTAGGGAGATTTGCAAATTGATGAACACAACTGGAGAATTTTGTCTTATATAAGTTATGTAGGGTGTGGTATCTCATTATTCTTCAATGCAGTCTCATTATTTGTCCACGTTGTTAAAAGGTTGGTATAGTTATTTGTTCAGTGTCACTCTTACTGTCTCCATAACAACCTTTATATGTGCATTATTCATATATTTATGTATACAGTATTATTGAAGCATATTACATTTTTTAATGTTTACTTAAATATAAATGCTTACATGTTTTTTTTCACAGGACTTCAAATAGAAACTATTCCAACAGTGTCCATGCATCTCTGAGTGCTGCCCTGCTTCTCCTAAACACTAGCTACCTGTTCAGCGAATGGACAGCCACACTGGGTATAGATGGTGCGTGTGTGTTTGTGGCTGTGACAATGGAGTACAGTCTGCTGTGCTGTTTCTCCTGGATGGCCATTGAAGCTATACACTTGTACCTACTTCTCGTCAAAGTGTTCAATACCTACGTCCAACACTACATGGTCAAGTTGTCCCTATTTGGCTGGGGTGAGAAACAGAGCATGAACACTCATAATAGTAGTACAATATACTTGTGATAAATACTCAAATTTTAAAGTAAAGAACTTGCATTCTTGGTGCATAAAAAGCAATTATAAGAGACTTAAGAGATATAATTGTAATTATTATTATAACAGAATTATAATGAAGAGAACTAAGAGAACTTGCACCTTCAACCTTTTTGTTATTTTGGTGTGGGCCCTGATAGGAGTGCCTGCAGTGTTTGTTGGAGTGTCTCTGAGTGTGTATGACATCTGGCCTCTCTATGGCACCAAAACCATTACATTATCAGACACCCACACAGAATCTAAAATGTGAGTAAACACTTTTAAATTTGGCTGGTAATTGTTATGCTGGAGATGGTGAAAAGAATAATAATATATAATATAAAACATTGCCATATATATATATATATATAAAATCTTGCCAATAACCACTTGAAATATCAAAAGCACTTTAAATATTGTTCACATGATTGAGCAGGAACTGTACATATACTGCAGCATTTTATACAGCAGCAGGATTACAATCTTTATGGTTGTGCAACAAATTAAATAAGCTTTTTGCTGAATCACTGCATTCAGAATTTCAGAAATTCTGAAATTAAACAATAAAACTTCTCATTTGTTTACACCCTGCAGCTGCTGGATCACCAACAGTAGCTTCCTCTACGGAATGAACCTGACCTGTCTCAGTCTTATGTTCCTGTTGAACATGACCATTCTCTCAACGGTGGTCTGTCAGATCATCAAGCTGCGACGTTGGGATACAAAACACGGCAGAATGTCTTCCTGCGCGAACGTTTGCACCGTGCTAGGCCTGACCTTTCTGCTGGGGATGACATGGGGCTTGGCTTTCTTGAGCTATGGATATACTAACTACCCTGTCCTCTATCTCTTCTGCATCTGCAACAGTTTACAAGGTAATCTGGATGCAGGCAGACCGGTTTATAGAAGATCAGAAGTAGTTTCACAAATCTATAAAAGATTAGGAATTTGCTCAGCAAAAAAACATTCAGTCAACCAATCAATCAATCAGTTAATATCAGGTTTTCTGTTAATAATATTAAGGAACATTGTTCTTGTGGTTGAGAGCTAGCAGGGATTAACACGATTTCAGTTCTTTAAGATGCCTTCAGGCAAAATAATAATTTTCTTGGAGAGAAGGGATGATTATATCATAAGTATTTTATGTAGACCACAACCCACCTGTTGTCCATACATGTGGTCTCCTCATTGTTTTTACAGGCCAGTCATTATGGAGTAAATAGAGTAAATTACTGATGGATGTCAGTGCTGGTTGGATGGAAACAAACTGTGATGAATAGTATTTAATTATTGGGTGCTGGGGCTGTTGTGGGTATTTCTCACACCCTGGAGTATTTCAGTCATCAAGTTTAGTCATAGGAAAAATACTAATAATGAAACTATATCCTTTCAACCCATGTTTCCCACATGTACTGTCAAAAGTTGCTATAGATGACTCATGATTTGATGAAATACGTATAACAGAACAGCCTTTTTAACAGTAAAGAGAAGTAAGATTTCACAAGAGCTACAATGTGGGGAAACACATGATTTTTTTTTTTACAGCATATGAGGAACATGGTAATATGACGTGGAATTTTATTCTGTTGATGTCTAGGTTTATTCATGTTCCTGTGGATCTGTAGCACAACTAGGAGTACCAGGCGTCCTGTGGCCGAGACAGCGAGTCCATTCAAGATGTTCACTTCCACTTCCACACCTAATAAAAGCAGCTGTACTGACATCACAGGTCACTCATACCAGCATTAGATGTGATATTATGTCACGAGGTATTTCCAACAGTACGTAATACCACAGAATGAGAGCTGTCACAAGGCATATAGTTCATCACAAGTTCAGTGGTCAGTGACCGATTTCACATCAATGGCAGAGTTTACTCTTCTCCTTTAAGCCCTAGAAAAAAAAACTCTGATTTTAAATATTTCTGATGGATAATTAATATATAGTTCTCTAACCTGTCATGCAAGTAACTTCACTTTTTGTTTCTGTCTATTCATATTTCCCAATTAACTGTTTTATGTGACTTGTGTTTTTATAAATAGATACATATATAAGCACATATAATACAGTTTGTATACATAAGATGGCGATCCTTTCGCTCGTCACTGGTATAACTGAACTGAACGCGCTTGAACTGAAAGTACAATTTCACATTGACTTCCGTTTTGTCAGGAAACCACAAACATAAATGAAAGACAATAGACTACATGCTGTCAGATGAAGAGCAGGAGCATTATTCTAAAGCAATGATGAGACCCTATTTATTTGTTGTTTGCTTATTTTTCATGGCACATGCAGGTAAGCCAAAGAATGTTTTACAAAACATGATTTCAGTTTGAATGAAAGTAAAATTGTCATTGGCTTCCAGCTTTAGGTTTTAAATATCTTCAAAATTCTTTAAAATAGGGAACGATTACCTAAAGCTTTCAGAGTGCAGAAAAGTCTCGTGAGTCTTTTAAATAAGTCATCCTGTGGCTCAGTATGCAGAAGTTACGGGCAAGTTCAGATCATTTTAACGTTGTTAAAAAATGTTTCTTGTTGCTGGGAGCTGACTTCGAGTGAATAATTGAATATTTCTTGATAACCTTGCTTAGTTCCAAGATATATGTTCACGCCATGTTTCTGAAAATAACATGCCTACTATTGCCCATCGTTCTTACTGGTCGTTACTCTTATAGCTGTGATTTTCTTTTTGCATTAAAACGTTATTTAGAAAATGTATAAATTACACTTTGAATGATACAACCACTGCGTACCAGCTAGAAGAACAAAATTCAAAGCTTTACGACATTGCGAATGGTCACAAATTTGACCAGTATTGCAAAACTTTCACACCTAAACTCATATCCGTTTATACATCGTGTTTTGAAATGGCTGTATTTGTTATGGGTGATAACAATCTGTGTAAATGTATAATGAAATAAATCTTATATTGTGTAGACACTGTTAAAAAGATTAAATATTTATACACGTTACATTTAAAATGTAGAATGCATAAAAACTGAGAAGGTCTAAATATCAAACGGTTAAAATGCTAGCCATCCTGAAGCAGACCTGATTCAGCATGAGCAGCGGTTGTCCTCCAGAGCTAGGAGTGGTCTCCCATCTTCTGTGCACTGGAGGTGACCCACTGAGCAGCAGCTGTAAGGGAAAGCTCTGGTTCTAGTATATGGATGTGGTACGTAAGAACGATCTATGGTACAGCAGTAAAAGGTCGCCAATCAGTTGTTGGGGCAGGCCAGCGTTCATTAGTGTCGTCAGGAAAAACAAACATTGCTGTGCTTTCTTGACCGGGTTCATGTTAGCGGACCATGTGAGATCTTCTCAGACATGAAGACCCAGGATTCTGAAGCCGAGCAGTCTTTCCTTAAGATAATCAATTCTTTGGTCTGCAGTATCGAGTGACAGGTTGTTCTCTGGTTCTGCATCTCTGCTCTGGGACGTATCATTTGAGGTCAAACCAATCACCAAAATAGATGTTGGTGGTGGCACATTTTGGGCTGGGAAAACTCTGTATGAGTCCCTGACACATGTACACTTAACCCTTGAGTGTTTGAGCCCCTGGTAGTACATTGCACTTGCTGATGGAAGTTATGAAGAACATCTTAAATTTACCTGGTTAAAATTTCCTCTTACAATAAAGACACCATCAAGGTGGAAATCCTGTTTACTGATGACTTATGCAGATATACATGTAGCCATGATAAAAACAGGAGTCCTAAGTCAGATGAAATGGTCTGCATTTAAGCTGTAGATATTCCAGGTCTGCTGAACACTAGCTCTCTACTGCAGTGGGGCACTGGTAATGTAGATACAGAGCCTGCCACCCACACTCTTACAGTAGGTTTTTGTTCAGTTTGCAGGGTGTAGCAAACAGCTCCACAGCAAAGTTGGGAACCAGCACGTTGGGAACCAGTGTGTTGGGAACCAGTGTGTTGAGCCACGTCTCTGAAAATCAGCGCGCAGCAGTCCCTCAGATCTGTGTACTGATTCAGTCTGGAGATTGAACATTTGTGAGAAAAACAATTGGTAAAGAAGGTCTGTGTAGAGCACTTGGTGGACTGGCCTGTACATTTCTCTCATTGCCCTGTCCATGTCTCTATCTGGCTGACATGGCGTTCCAAAGAATGCTGGTGTTCTTTTGGAAAACTGTAGCTGCTGAATGCTTGTTCACAACTTCGTCTAATGATACAGATCCTCTAAACTGTATGTACAATTTGCACTGACAACTAAAGTGAGCCTTAGGACAGTAAAGATGACTAAACGGCGTAAACAGCATCTGTTTGGACATCCTGATAATCTAAATGTGATGGGGGGAAGGAAGAAGGAGCAGTAGGCAAGGTCTGCAGCGGAATCCTCGCAGGATCCATTTATTTAAACAATACAAAGTAAAGCACATTTCTGCATATCAAGAAAGTGCAGCAACATTGAAAGCAAAAGTGCAAATTTAGAAGTAGAGCTGAGGTAGAACACTTTCATTAAAGGCCTTACAAAATTGAGAACTTTTTCAGAAAGTGTTTAAGCTATCAAGGGAAAGAATTTCACATGATTTACCGTTCCTTCACTCCTTAAGCCAAAAGAACATTCGTGATTCAGGTATATAGACCAGGTTTGGCATAGACTTCACCTCTTCTGTAAGTCCCTGTAAGTTCACCTCTTCTGCCACCACACTCTGACCCCTTAAAAAGTTGAAGACAAACACACAGGAGCACTGCCTGCAACAAGAGGAGTTTTCCCTCCCTAAAAAACAACTGATAGACAGGGGAGCTTTGTTAACAAGAAATGACTGATAGAGAGGGGAGCTCTGTCAACAAAAAACTGAGTCTGAGGGAAGACTGTCCCTCAGAAAACAGACAAGAAGACATGAGATTCTTTTTGGGAACTTCCCACTTCAAAAATACCAATTACCAGCAAGCTTAGTGCATGTTACACACAACAAGGCTTCATAAAGAGTGGCCTTTGTATTGCAGTTATATACAGGTGAGACAAGCAGGCTAATGAGTACTTACTAATTCCCAGCTCAACTCCTTCTGGTAGCAGATACTCTTGGTGAACCATGTGCTAAAATACCAAATGGAGAAAGTTCAATAATTACACCTAAATTAATTTCATTTTACACATTGTTTGTTTTACACATTGTTGGTTTCAACAGGTACACTTAATTTAACATAAAATTTCCATTTGCAAAGGCATTGGAAAATGTGTCAATGTATTAAAGTCTGCTGACAAACCCCTCCAAAAATGGACTTTATTCCCACCACTGTATGCTTTAACAGTTTACCATCACACTGATGTTCGCAGGGGGTCGCTCAACATTACAAGAGTGTTCTAAGGTTCTCGACAACTGTGAACTGAAGAACAACATGCCAAGGTGAGTTTTAATGCTCAAAAAGCTATCTATGTACTACAGATAAGTGTAAAAATAGAATTTGATAATGTGTTGGTCATTAAAACAAGGTTCCCTGGAATAGATATTATAATTATAAAGAAGAATATTATTATTCATTTGTAATAATTACATTGAATTATTTAATAATTATTCAACATTATGTAACATTTGAAAAGTTGTATAGATACTATTGTTAAGAAAGTTATGAGCTACTTCCCATCACATACAGTTGAACAGCAAAGCTAGCAAACAGAGAAAATAAATGTACTTTATTTAGCCTCTGCTTTAATTTCAAATAAAATAAACTTTTAATGTTTTAGTGTGGTTTAGTGTGGTTTACAAAGCGGCATTGTCTACCTTCAGTGTTCATAGAGCTACCAAAAAATGTCATAGAGCTACCAAAAAACACCTCATTTAATAAACTATAGTGCTAACTTACCTAAAAGCAAGATGGAAACTATGAAGCCTCTAATGTATCAAGGTATAAACTATGAAGCTCAAATGTATCAAGGTATAGCAGCCTTAATCCTTAAAGGGGAAAAGTTGCTCTAAAATAGCATGATTTTTGTAGAAAGGTTACCACAAGCAACTGTGGTTATATAAAATCACATTTTTTATCATTAGGGTGTAAGCATATAATGCTCAAAATCCTAATGTAAATATTCAGATGAGGTTGAACCTTAAATCATTTTAAATACATTTTAAACCAATATGGCTGCCATGCAAATATTCTCTTCAGGAAATTAGCATATTTTGCATAAACGGATAAATTCCTGGATGTTTCATCCAATTTTGATGAAACATTGCAACTCACACATCCCCTCCGGGATCACTCCATGCCCTGGGGCTGTGTTCTCACCTGTTCCTAGTAACTTGTTATCTGAGCCCGGTCTTAGTCCTGTTTTGTTGTTGGTCATTGTTTCCATTCCTGATTATGTTTTTAGTCTCATCGTCGATTCCTGATTCCATTGCTATTGCTGTTTCTGTTCCTGTCTTCGTTCATATTGCTGTTCCGGTTTCATTTGCTGTTGCTAGTCATGTTTTGCTTCCCATGTTTTGTTCTCTTGTCTCTTTGGTTTTCTCTTTAGAAAGTCTGATTTCTCAGTCTTTGTCCTCCGTTTGGTATTTCCTCGAGTACACCTATTCCGCTTATGTTCGTGATTGTTCGTTGTTCTTTCATTCTAGTTATATTTGGTTCTCACTATCCATGTTATTCTCTAAGTTTATTTGTTTGTTTGTTTTTGCTTAGCTCCTCTGTTGTCTTGACCTTATCCTAATGTTAGCCCAGTGTGTCTTAGCTTTAGTCTTACATGACCTGTTAGCGGCTGTTTTGGTATTACTTTGTTAGCGTTATATTCCTATTTTCTCATAGTTCTGTTTATGTCCTTGTATTTTATCATTGTGCTATGTTACTATAGTCAGTAGAGGTACTGTAAATGCTAGAAAACTATTTCATCTGAAATTTTATAAACTGTCTCATTGAGCTATAATATAGAAGGTAACGTAAGGATGAACCAATATGTCGAAAATTGTGATCATAATTGGCCAATCAGCTTTCAGAATGCATTTGACAGCCATAAAATGGACCAATCATGACAAAACTTAATTATGATACTACAAGATTCTGTGAGATTCTTTAAAGTTACTTGGGACTGTAAAGTTATTTGGGACTACCCTGGGGGTTGGCCTTTGGCACCTATGACCCCCTGAGTCTACTTAGGAACATAAAATGGTTCAAAGGATTCTTTGCAGAAGTCTTAACAACTTTGCAAATACTATTATGGCAAGCTAGCATAAATATGGACTGCAAAATACAATTTCTTCATGATTAACTGCTTCAACTTTACCATCCTGGTATTAACAGAGAACCAGTGAACTAAAATGTTATATGTTGATATTAGATTAAGTTAGATCTCATGGGTCCAAGGGCCTAATATGTGCAGGAGCCCGGAATGGCCATTTGATGCTGTATTTATCTTTATTTGTATCCACTATGTTTTGCAAAACTATTCTACATGTGATATAATCTGGAACATAATTACTACAGTTTTGTACACACTGCATTAGTACCAACATAAGATAATCCTTTATTAGTCCCACAATGGGGAAATTTCCAGATTACAGCAGCATAAGAAAGAGGATACAGAAACA
>JAOXYF010000001.1:2784908-2796603 GCA_028565775.1 Sternarchorhynchus goeldii | reverse complement strand
CAAACGCCAACTCAAAACCCGCAAAGGGCCGCGAGGCTCGAACCCCCTTTATGTGGTTGTGACACTCAAAATGAAACGATGACGTAGCCCACTGAATCCGAGGCCTCGTTTGTCATCAGTCACATGATTTTTACGGTACTGACACAAGCCTCGAACCAGGGCTTCATGTGGCACGCCCCTTTTTGCTCGACACAGGCTTCGAGGCATCGCTTCAAATGTTACATCACTAGTTACAGCCCATCCCAGGATCATGTCATTATTCCGGCCATCACACTCTCCTTTCCTTGACCACACAGAAGAATTTTTTTCTGAACGGAGACAAAAGGTTCATGACCAGATGTCACTTCTAGATGCAATGGATGCTGGGTATATGGACATAACAGTGGAACATATCCAGGGTTGGATAAGGCATTCAGTGATTTTATTTCTTGATGTATTGAAAAAATGTAACATTCAGTGTGATGCTGATGAAAATCTACGGTCAAATGCAGTGGATGGATGGACCAGGCCAAAAACCTAAATTTGTTGTCGTAGCCGGTTTATGAAGAGCCCGGCCACTTCCTGCTCCTTCCGTTATAAAAAAAGAGACTGTTAAACGCCAGAGGGCGCCCCGAACGAGTGCAAATGTAGCTAAACAGCTTAAAATAAATAAATACAAATTTCACCACTTTACTAGGAATGTGTTTGATAAGTACAAGTAAGTAATACACTAAAATTGCAGAAAAGTACCTGTATATGTTCTTTTTTTCTATAGCGAGCGAGTTTTGGGCAGTAGGACGCTCGCATTTCTGCTTCCACATCAGCCCGTCGACATTCAGTAGCATAAACGCTAGCGTATAGTATTTAAGTGTATTTACCGTTTAGTGAAAGTGATATAGCGATCTTTTTCCGTTCTGTTTTACCTACATGGCTATTTTAGCAGGTGACTGTTGGTCATAGCAGATCAGCATTCTGTCAGCGGATGGACAATATGCTGCAAAACGTAAGATCAAATGACTTGTGCCATCTGGTGTTGTAAAAGTGCAATAACTTAACGTTATCTGATGTTTCCCAAGTTTATTGTTGTTTTCATGCTTTTCTTTATTTTTAATACATTCCAGCCACAATTTTAGCAACAGAAATGACATCAGAAAGTTTCCATACAAAGTTTTATTAAAATACAGATGTGATGCAAATTAAGATACAAAATATCAAAACATTTTAAAAGTATAAAAGTGCACAAAAACCTCTTTACAGCGTTAATTGTACAGACAGATTTGAATAAATAGTATAAATTAGAAAAGACAAATTTACGTTCTGATATCAGTTAAATTCTTCACAAAGCACATTAACATTGACTGAAAATGCACCAAGCAAAGTTTCCCTGAACCTTATTGACATCATGAATAGCTTGTGTTCTGAAAACCAGAGTTCGATCACGTCGACTCATATTGCCGAGTTCCAACATTCATTCAAAAAAATACAAATTGAATGCATGTTTAGCAGTCATTTGAATCCGAATTACTTTGTACCATTACTTAAAATTATAAACCACCCAAATATTTTTCCTTCGGTAACAAAAAGCTGCTTAACAGCTTTACAATGGAAAAGCTACAGCCTGTTTGATGCTAAGACAGGTTGTTCAATTTCATTGCTGTCTGAATGGACTTTTAGCATATGAATGATTTTTTAACCAAGTGAGAAGCGTGTTTACTAACACAGTGGATATGATAAGACTCCAAAAATGCATTACATTTATAAACATTTTGAAGTTTCCTGCATCATGACAGCAACGGATGCTGGTGAAGTCTGTGTAGTGAAACAGCTAGTGCCCAAAATGAAAAACCAAACAAAACCAGACCTCAGCGGTAAGAGTTACATGAGCACATCCACCGTTGTGCACCCATAACCAACCATGCACTTATGAAATTGCATACTTAAAGCATGCTAAATAAGCATGCCTTATTTTTGGAGAAAAAAAGGGTTTATCTTTGCGTAAAATTGCATTTAGAATCATATTTTGCATCCAAAGATTAATCAAAATAGGCTTTTGGATGCCAATGTCTCCAATGAAAAAAAAAAAATTACTTGTCAAACCATGAATCAGAGACGCATGCACATTTAATTGGCAAGAGTAAAGTTGTATTCACACTGTGAATATCCACCAACCTATTCATACCATGCCACCCCTAATAGTTATAAAAAGGACTGCTTTACCAACACATCTAGATCACGTCAGATTAATTGGTAAGAGCAGTATAACCGTTCTGCTTAAAATTCAAACCACCGAAACACTGAGCGACATTGAGACAAAAACATGGACTATTTCATGGAAAATTTATAACTCAATTTAAACATAAGATGCTAGGAGCCAGACAGGAGGCTTTTGGTGCACTGATACTGAAAAGATATATACAAACACTACAAAATCCAAAGTCAGACATTTTACAGTGCCAAAAATATATATAAAAAAATAATTTAAAATAATAATAAAAAAGGAAAAATACCTGGATTACAAGCCTCAATAAACCATTTAACTTGAACCTGATTCTATGAAGATTCACTAATGCCCATACTTATTTTTGCTCCTTTTTTTTTAAAAAAAAAAAAAATTAAAAAAAAAAACTGCTATAACAAAAAAAACAAAACAAAAAAAATCTGAAGAAAAGAGAGTCAAAAGCATTTCATAGACAGTGAATTGATGTAGGGATGATATCTGCGAGTCTGCCACTGGAGACGAAGTGAGGGAGCCTCAAGGAGACGGCGGGGGAGTCGCTGTAGGCTGGTCACCAAGTCTCCTTCAAGTCCTCCGTGAGCGGAGAGGGCAACGCTGTGGAGTGCTGAGGGCCCGAGGTTGACGCCAGCGGCGTCTGCTCCTTGGTGTTGCAGCATGGCTTAAAGAGGCGAGGGTCGATAATCACCTCTCCAAACCGGCCTTTGTAGATGATTCCACAGCACACCTTCTGCCTGGAAATATTAGGAAGGGGATCCAATAAAAATCACTCTCTCTCTCTCTCTCTGAGTACACATTTGTTACCAGTACCATTTTCTCTCTTAGCACATTACCTTTTCCAGTAGGAGAGGTCAAGAAATGAGAATCCAGCAGGTGTTGGGCGTCTCTGCTTGGTCTCGATGTCTGAGCCATCGTCGGACTGGTTGCTGTGGCTGGGAGACTGGGACGGAGACATACTGGATGTAGTGCTGTGAGCATCAGAGTCTAAAAAGTTCAAACAGAACAATATATTAAGATAAATGCATCTGCCAAAGAGAAATCTGAACACCAGGAAAATATCCACACACACACACACACACACACACACACACACACACACTTTTCTAAAGATGTTCGACAACATGAAGAGAAATGAACATGAATGTGTTTGACACACACAAAAAGACTCACTTTGCCGTTTAAGTTTATGGAGCTTCTTCAGTTTGTTCTTTTTCTTCCCATCAATGTTTTTCACTTTTTTGGGTTTTGTTAACTTGAAGCCAGGTCCTGCTCTTGCATCAACCACCTTAAAAATACATCCATATACATACAATGAACATATATACATATACATACACACACACTATGTTAATCATGTTGTAGAAGCTTAACTGAACAGAACATCACGTACGTGGCTCCAGTTTTTCTTTGATCCAAGTGGTAATTTTTTCCATCTTTTTACCAGCAGTACACAGGCATTGCAGATGTCTCCAACTCGGTCCTCAGATAAACTATCAATAAACAACAATTATTAAGAGCAAAGATTTAGGAATTTCAGTTATGAAATACTTGATATTGAGATGCGCTGTAGTTCTTACCCAAAGCAAAGGCGGAAGTTTTCCTCGTATCTGCTGCTGTCTGTAAACCGCGAACTGGAGGACTTGGTTTTGCAAATACAGCAACCCTCGTGACTGCGATAAATCTTGGATTTATGAAACCCAAACATCTTTGCTCATTCTATAAGTTGATTGAAACAAGAAACGAACCAGTTTTAAATACACTGTAGCAATATGGCACGTTTAGGCGGGTAATTAAATGGGACGTTTTACAAGGCACTTGTGCAAATCCTTAATATACATTTGCTCCCATAAGGAAAACATACCACGGCTGCACAAATAACAATGACCTACTTTTCCTTTAAGTATATATATATGTAGGTTCCGTAAAAATAACCGTTGAATTGATTCAAACTCTCGGTGCACTGAACTTGTTAAAAGAATGCTCTATAAAATTAGGGCACGGATAAGCAAGACTGTACAATTACGAACCAAATAACCTACGTGCGTCAAACAATTTGTTTGCTGCAGCAAGAACAGTAAAAATCGAAAGTGCTTTGAGACGACGCAATTAAGCGTTTTAATAGTAAACAGATCACATGAACCAAACGTAGACTATAAACAACTATCCTAGGCAGTGGATTCACAACGTTACATTAAAAACGCGCATCGTTGATGGAAACGTATCAATTCCTATGACTTGGACAGGAGTTACTACCGTTAGCTTACTGCCCACAATCAACAATAGCTAGCTAAACTAGTTACAACTGCAACGCGACGGTTTCCAATTAGGAAACAAGTTAGCCAGCTAATTAATGTTGTAACACAAATCTAATCGTAAATTAGAATAATCCAAATGACATGTATAATAAACAGCGGCTCGATATCTATCTTGCGTTACGCGTTTTGTGTTCAGGGGTGCTCGAGACAAAAAAAAGGGGTGGGAGGACCCATTTCTTTAACAAACATTTACAGCAAATTCTTTACATGTTTTTTTGCAGAAACGTCCCGTCGCGTAGAATTTAATTTTTAAAAAAACTAAAACGAAGCGTTTGTGTGAAGTAGCGCGTCTCCCCTTTATTCAAACTTTCACCCATGGAGAGCGCCAAATCGCTTTCTCGGATGGACTTGGCTATTGTTACGGAACAGCTTAGCTTAGCTCGCGTGCTAGCTCGCGTGCTACCATGCCACGCTCTACATGCACGCTCCAAACCATTGTTGGAGGTAAATAACATTTCTGTACATCTAAGGCTAATGCCCTATAACATACCAATACTTATCAATTTTAACATGCGCAATCCAGTGCATTACATATATGTCGCGACAATTAATTAGGAGTTTATACCAACAATAACAAAGACCTTACCGTCGGAAACTTTGAATTCCGTCCGTTTTATTCCTCAGTACTGCGCATGTCTTACTACTACACAGATGAATGGTGTGGTATCATTAGCATACAAATACTGGACGAAAACGGCGCATCGTTTCATAGGAAGTCCATATAAGGAGGTTAAGCGCCATGTTTTGAAAATAAAGTCAACCAATCGACGAATTCCTTTTTGCCATTTAATAAGGTTGCATCTTGGGAAGCGTAGGAAAACGTGCTCATATCCAGGCTAGAGACCATCTATACAACCAATGCAAGAGATTGTGCAATGACTCATTTTCCCAGATTGCAGTTCCCTAACACTGGCGTCGTGTTTGTTTTGAATGCCTCTCCAAAGAGCGGGAACTGGGTACAAAACTGGATTGTATTACTGAAACGCGGTTCCATGTACAACAAAGCTGTTGGTTGAAGCTAGTGGCAGTAGTTTGAGAACAAGAGTGTACATCTATTTTCGAAAGTAATGATGTATTTTGAGATTATGGTGTTTTTTAACTCGTAGAGGAGTTACGAGTTAAAGCAACCTTTCAGTGAGACGAGACCCTTAAACTCGTTAAATTGTTCATTTTATACATGCATTTAAAACACAAGTTATGCTAGTCGGAAGGGGTGAAACAGTTTTATTTGAGCCCATTGATTTATGTCAAAAATGCATATAATCCAAACTGCGCTTTTAAAACGGGTATAAGAGTAAGTAACATTAAACCAGACCAAAATGACTTAATAAGATGGTGAAAGTACGTTAGAAGCAGGCCAACGTTTTTTGAGACTTTATCAACCGAACAGATTACGTTAGTTAGCTAGTTACTGATTTTTGACAAATTTGTCTTGTCCATAGTGAGATAAGCAGTAAGATTTACTTTGCTATCTGTAATGTAGTACGCCCTCTTTTCCCGGTCATATTTCCCCTTTTTGGGACATAAACAATATGTCAGGGATTTGACTTCCTACGGCCACCGTACAACATGCTGCTGCTTTGCTTTGCCCATTCTTTGTAGGCTGTGCCTTTCCACAGGCTGGTCGATCACGTACACGTCCTGCACGTAAACAGTGGCCAAACTGCTTATCAGCGTGTCTGTAGCTTTAAAATCTATTGCATTTGCGAGGAACCGCCGAATGGAGAGGAATAAGATTATCTGGCCATCTAGGCCCCGAAGGCAATTGTTATTGGTTTTATAAGTCTAATACATTTGTTAAACGAGATTATACGTTCCCCGCGCGCACACCTCTCATATAGTCACCCTACTGTAATGACGACACGTTACACCATTATGGAATTATCACTTTAATACATTTTATACACTGTACACTGTTGCTCACTTATTTAGCACATTACAGTTTGCTATAAACGTATCAAGAAACAATGTTCATGCCAACTGTGTCTAGATTGGTAACGTAGTTTTACCAGAAACCTTACTGATATTGGCACGTGAATGAGAATCTGTAATGAGCTTTGTCATCGTGCCTACTTTATAATGCTACGATCTAAAACGGTTGGAGAAAGTCTGCTTCGTTAATATATTTTAAATCAGTGGTGGATTCGTTTTGGACATGTAAATATTGCATAGCAGAAACAAATGAGCTGAGGTGGGGGTTTTGTGGAGGCCAACAAACACTCAGTGTGCTGCTTCTAAATTATCCCTGGGCTGTTTTCACTGGCTAGCGCGCGAACCTGAGGGATAGACAGATGAGGAATGTAGCGTTGTGGAATAACATTAGTTAGAGGTATTCGTGGGGATCCAAGAAATTCTGGCTAGAAAAATGCTTGGGTACTAATAGAAAGTTCTCTGAAGTGGATATAGAGAGAAATGTATTTTTTTTTTACTTTGTTCATAAAATACATTTGTGCATTATTTTATGCATCCTATCATTTAATATAATGGACCATATTCTACTGTCAGCATGTGCTAATGGATATTTGCATACTACTTTGGGGGAATGACAAGACCCCCTGCCAATGTTTTAAGAACAAGAGCTTATTTCTTGTTTGTTTTTTTAATTAAAACATGACTTTTCCCATGAGTTATACTTATAAAGCATACTTCTGCGTCATTTGCTTTCAACTCTGCATTGTGACTGTATGGATTAGATAGACCACAGAGCAAGCAACTGGACAGACATATCAAAATAATACTGTTCTTTGAAAATATATTACCATTTTTTTCATCCTCCTTTTAAATATAGCCATTGTCAGCAGTTCACAATAACAATGAAAATATTGAGCTTTCAATAAAACAGTTTAGCACAGGTGGGTTGTTTCACCTTTTGTGAAAAGTATGGATCAAAATACAAAACATTTTAAATGTCTAACAGCAACATCATCAAGGATAAAAATAATGACACATTTTGAAAAGGCTCATTGCACTTAATATATGGCAAACGTGACAGTAGCTTTAATGTAAGCCAGGTTTAATCCATTTGTTCAAGTCTCTCCATGTAAAAAAGCAAACAGTCCATGGTCCCTGGTGAACAGCCTGGGTTAGGTCCTTTTCATCAGACAAGGAGGGGGAGGATTTAAATTCCAATCCCTTTGACTAGAGAGGCCTCCAGAGTAATGTTGAATTCTTGCAAAGTCTGTAACACTCTGATCAAAGAGTTCACCAAAGAATGGTCTTTTAGTAATGCTGTATCCTCATACATCTGTGCTGTGATTGGACAGTCTGCCAACAGTGCTATCCAGTGATGTAACAGGTGATCTCTGCAAGAAAGAACAGGGAAAGAATATTGAACAATATCAAAATAAATCTAAACTACTAAAGTGCAGAGTCATTTGCATATAGCCATACAGGTGCATCATTAACATTCATAATTATACACAGCTTGCAGATTTCGAGAGGAGAGTGGCTTGTTAGCCACTGAAGAAAATATTTTTTTCTGCTTGTAAACTACTGGCCATCTTTGAATTATTAGAATGTGTAATACAGTGTCCCATGCGAGCCATTTTGTTTAATCTTCAGATAGCACATTATTGGACTGATTACATTTCTTTAACATAGGACCTCTGACTTACCTGGCTCCAAGGCACACAAGCATTTGGAACTTTCCATCTTTACCAATGTTCCTGGGTGTGCTGCTGACAGCACGCATGAACCGGCAGAAGTGACGCACCCTTGTCTGATAGTTCTCATCCTGAGTCACCTGACTCTGTTCGGCACTCTCGAAGTATACTTGTGCCTTTTCTGTCAGGGCAGGAGCATATGGAAACGTTACTCGCTTCTGTCGAAAAACATGGCTTTGCAAAGTCAAAATGAACTTGGGCTGAATGTTGCATTGTTTGTATTACCCAGAAAATCCCAAATGAAGACGTTTTTGAAGAGGCGAGGTGATTTGAAGCCGTGCTGAAACACCTGCTCCAGAGCCCAAACAAGACCATATTCTCCACAGAGAAGCAGAGTTAGGCTGCCCCGCTGAGATCAAAGAGAAAGAGATATTCAATATCTGTCCTCTCTTGTACTGTGATACTTGTGAGAACAATGGATAGAGGAATATCCTCACCTCTTTCTCTGGCTTGTGGAAGTGTTTCACAATGCCGTTGATGGCCTCTCCCACTCCTTCTTGGATCTGGCCCGTGTTCAGCTCTGGTGAAGAAACAGAACAAAAACACATAAGATCCAAGTGCTGGCTGCAGCACAGGTCACAGTCAACATCTTTCCCTGCACCGGAACTGTGAAGCCCCTGAAACAGTTCCATCCTCCCGGCTTGCCCCGTTGCTAAGGTTACTCACTTGGCTTGCTGTTGGGCGAGATGGCAACAAGACGGCGCATCATCCCGGGCGACTGCTGCATGGGGGGAGTGCGGCACATCCTGTCCTCGCTCTCTGAGCCAGCAGTCACAAGCTCTCCCACCAGAATCCTCTCCAAACTGCCATCATCCACACCCTTTCCCAACCACCGGCCACACGGGAACCTACACCCACACACACACACACACACACACACACAGTTCCCATTCCTTCCTATAGATAATCTCCCAGGACATTCTCAGTGATGATTTGGCCATTGTGACAGGCAGGGACCAATCCATGCACTGATCTGTTTCTTTCTGTAGCCTGACAAAATCGAGTCCGAACATACACAAATGTATGTTTTACCTTTATATAACCTAAATGTACAACTCAAAGATAGAACTGAATTTGCTAGGATTAAAAATCCCACCGTCTCATCAGTTTCACACCATACTTTAGTCCATTTAACAGTAATATTAAGCAAAATCTTTAAAAAGGCTGATCACACCCACTGTGAGCTGCCACAACAACATTCTCATGTCATGTTATGGTTCATTTGACCTTAACAATGAGCCACTGTGAAGAGAACAAAGTATAAAAAAAGTACTGATAGCCAGTGTGTAGCTGGTATTTAACCAACATGTAGATGGTCTTCGATTTACTGTTTTGATCCCAGCTTCCCATTCAACTCTCTAAACAATGGCCAACACACACAACTAATTTAACATTATCTGGGAAATAATGGGAAAGTTGGGAAAACAGCAAACCTAATAATAACTACCAGTTACCAGCCAGCGTGATCAATGCTTACATTTGAAGAAATTAGTTTCAGCCACTTATGTTGTGTAATGTGCTACCATGTGAGGTGATTTAGGGGTGTCATATTTGTCATATTTGAACATTAATACAATCCTGAACGTAGCTTAAGCCTTCCAGATGGTAATGTTTTCCCTTTAGGGAAGCTCTGAAAAACAGCCTAGTAGTTCATTTTAATAGGAAAATAGGAGAGAAGTTAAAACGTTCAAGGACAACACAAAATGTTCCAGTACATTTGACCTTTTCTCTTATCTTCCATGTTTTCCATGACTGGAAAATTGATCAACTTCCAGGTTTTCCAGGATGCATGGGAACTGTAACGTTCTAAATCTCCTATAACATTTACTAGGATGACAGGCAAGTCTAGTACTTTGTACTCACTTGTAAGTGTGTCCTGTGATTCCATTTCGTACCATGACGCACTCCACCAACCACTTGGCGTATAGTCCTGAATTATCGTGACCCATCTGCACTGTGGTCAGTTTGCCCAGGTTCTGGCACTGGACAGGAAGCCCAGAAAACAATCAACAATGTTCCAACAACAACATCGACAAAAAAAAACAAACAAAAAAAAAACACAACACACCTAACCAAGTGATAATTATTTGTGCAAAATCAAGCAAGGTTATAGACTTTGTTTTACCTCAAAAGTAATTTCCAGAGTGTTCTTAGGCACTTGGAGAACCCCAGTCTCAGCCAGCTCTCCAGACACACATACCCAGGGGTTGGCGGTGAACATGGAGCCCCCCAACTTCTTACTGGGAATGACCACCACGTGGTATGGGATCACTGCAGTGGTGGGAGGACGGAGGGATGAGAAAGACATAAGCAGGGTTGGTCTCATGAAGCATGTGTTCGTTTAACGCTTCATGTAGCTGCCACTCACTGATCGTGGTGAAGACGTTGGTGAAGCAGAAATAGTCGACGGCATTGAAGGACAGGAGGTGGTAAAGGAACTGCTCTTTCTCATCATCGCAGCGTAGGAAAGCATAGCGCTTATACAGTTTCCTGCAGGAGAAAGTGGGAGAGGACACTGGGAACACGCCCTGAGGAGAGTGGGTTCTTGGGTGTGGGCTCCAAGTGAGGTTCATTCTTTCAAATTTAAAGAGGTTCCTGGCAGAATGTCAACGCGAATGTGACCCAGTTTACCATGAAGCACTCATCAATAATACAATACTTTTCGTCTTTTAATAGTGAATTACTGCTTTGAAAGATGATGCGCCCAATGGCTCCTTTTATTATAGATGTGTGTCTGATTTAAATTAAAATTGACTTTATATTAAAATATCATCAGTCAAAAACAATGGAAAAAGATCCAAGTTTTGTTAAAGTCATGAAGAATCAAGCAGTTTCATGCTCAATATAAACAGCATGAACAGAGCTGCTCTAGGTCTTACTTGGTGAGCTCGTGGTCCGACAGGACCTGCTTGAGGTGTCGGGACAGCAGTTTCTTCTCCATGGAGAGACGCACCCAGGCCCTGGCTTTGCCCACATCCGTCTTGATCTCGCTGATATTCTGAATGTGCCTGAGCAGAGCATGGGAAGAGTCGGCTGGTGTGGTCAGATGGTCTCACTGCAACATTCAGCTGGAACATTCCAGTAGTCTTTTACTGAGAAAATTTAAATGCGTGTCAGACAGTTGTTGGAATCATTCTGAGAACACTATCGCACTTGACTCTGGAATTGTGTTTCATATAGGCAGGACAAACTGATGAGAACGATCTCATCTTGAGTCCTGTGGAGTTGTTTATGCAGATCAAAAAATTCCACCAAACTCAAACTACAACCCCACTCCCAATAAAACCAGAACACCTGGGGGTGTCAAGGAAAACGTGCACAGAACTGACACGTCAATAAACCGGTCTGTGAAATGCTCCTCTCCTAACGGAATTTATGTTTCATCTGTCGAAACGTGATGCTTGTTAGACCACCTGATCACCTTTCAATTCAAAATTGGCAAGAACCTCACAAATCTCACTTAGCAGCTCGTGCAGCGTTAACCGGGGGGGGGGGGGGGGGGCGCG
>JAOXYF010000001.1:2771932-2784898 GCA_028565775.1 Sternarchorhynchus goeldii | reverse complement strand
CCCCCCCCCCCCCCCCCCCCCCCCCCCCCCCCCCCCCCCCCCCCCCCCCCCCCCCCCCCCCCCCCCCGCGTATCCCGCGTGCCAAGCGCTGCGTAACCAGACGTGAAGTGTGTGGAACCCTGGAACACAGAGGGCTTCCTGCAGTGCAATGGTGCACCAGAGGGCTCTGCAGCTCTGCTAATTAGACTGGAAGTAACGTGCATGCACACGCATACAAACGCCCTCTGCAACTTCTTCAAGCAACGAGGCCACGTTTACCCAAGAGTTAACAGGGACCGACTAGCCGAGTCAGGTCTTTCTTCCTAATATATCAATATACCTATAGTTGTATTTTACACAAAATATCACAAGTGAAGTTAGTAGTTAGTGAAATGTGTGTAACTAAACATCTGAACTCAGATGTTAAACGGCAATTCATGGTGATTAGCATAAGAGTAAAATAATTTGTAGCATTATAGCATTTATATTTTCCAAGTGATCACAATAAAATTGTATGAAATAACAAAGCTATATTAAAAGCTGTCATTTATCATCACAAGGGCACAAAGTCATCGGAGGTGGAACAGATTGAAAAGAGACTTATTTTTCACTTTTTGACCACAAGATGGCAGCCATGTTACAAATTCCAGAATTTTCCCTTTCACAGAAATGACAGCAGCTGCTGATGTCAAGACAATGAAACCAGATCTGTACACCATCTGTGCTCCCCTCTGCTCCAGAAACATCCAGAAGTTTCTTTAGACTGACCTCATGTCCTGTATGAGGGAGACTTTGAGAGGGGGCATTGCACAGCCAGCATCCGACTTTCGCCTCTCTGTGTCGTGGATGAGTCCTTATAAACACAGAAAACAGCAGGTTGAGCTGTCAGACCGTAGCCAAAACCGTCAGCATCTTCTCAACGTTCAGGCAAAGCCATCAAAGAAAAACAAAAGTCATCCTTAGTAACCGTGAGATGTTCGCTAACGTCCTCAGAGCCTTACCAGGGGGGCCCAAGCCCGCCGGCGTGGCATCCCTCTTCTCCTTACTCTCCTGGTAATGTAACAGGTGTGACCACAATGCCGATTTTCCCTAGCAGAAACAAGGAGAACATGGCGGCTCACACAACGTCAACTCCGTTCTGAGTGGGCAAGCGCCACAGCGTGTAGTCTGCATCTGTAACAGAGTGTTCGCTGCCCACCTGTTTGACCTGCAGGCCGTGACTCCAGATCCTCTCCAGCAGATCGCAGAGGCTGGCGATGAGCGTGTTCTCCTCCACGCCCGTGATGCTCACCTCGCCGTGACCCAGCTCCACCGCCTCCCTGCCCATCTTCTCCACCAGCATACGCTTGGTCTGAGCCAGGCACAGCCACAGGTTAAGAGGCAGTTTAGGACTACACAGGCCTCCAGAAGCATTCAAAGTACATTACACACCTTAACTAAACCAGTCACCATCCCTTAAACACCTTAACCTAACCATCATCACTGGCCCTCTACGCTGCAAATGTTGGAGAAACATCTAACATCTAACCGTTTAAACTGTGCATAATTTTTAAGTGTGCTAAATTAGTCCACATACCTTATTTCTGCACTCCTTCAGCAGGCCCTCAACAAACTTCCAGTTGGTCTGGGCAATGACGGAGGGGGACAGGTTGGAGAGCTTGGGCTGACGAATGGAGGTGCCCAGGTTTCTGGCCTCCTGAATGTACTTCTGTAATGGTGGAGTGAAGATGTGAGCAGAGACATGCTGATGTACAGCGTAAACAATGTTGTACACGCTACACAGTGTAGAAAAAAACCACACAAAGTGCCTCCTGAACTTCCCTAGTAGGGACTAGCATATTTCTGATTTATTGACGCATGTTGACTTTTTGTTAAAGGGAACCGATTATGGTTGTTTTGTTCTTTTGTTTTAATATTATATAGCTTTTTATTCATGTAAACAAGGTTTTTCATTTTAAGCAAGAGAGGACACTTTGTTCTGTACAGTGAGGGAAAACCTCCTTTGTGTGATCCACCAAAGATAGAACCAGAAAGTCAGTGGCTGAAATTCATTTTTACCAATTACTGTACTGTGTCCCTGGTACTTTACGGAGGACTGTGAAATCAGGACAGGGCACTTTCAGCTTTGTGTGACCCACTGGACGGTTCACAAGCTGCAAGTATGAATTATTATTTGTGATGTTTAAACCAAACAAGAAAGTTATTACGGGGTATTTGTGTGGAGTTTTTGGCTGTAGCTAAGCCACAGACCCAGGGCTCAGCTGTAGGATTCTCGTCTAACCGGGCGACTAATCTTAGTGCTTTAAAATGTTTTTTTTCTGATCAGCTACAGACCCACTTTTAACTAAACCTGTGTGGAAATGTGTTTTTTGTTACTAGATGTTGAAGTGTTTGAGTGTGGAGGTGGATTTAGGATTACAATCTATATTCTCTAATGTTACAGCCTCAGTCCAGTGTTGTGAGACCACTGGATACGGCAATGATGTCTATGGGAAAGAACAGCTTGGGTAAAGACACAGGAGCTCTTTGCTTCAGAGGGCAAAAAGATATCTATAGTACAGGAAATATAATATGTTTTTGGAGCACTGAACTATGTAAATCTATTCTAGTAGACCCCAAAAATAAAATGATGATAACTGAAAACGAGCATAATTTAAAGTGGTTGAACTTGAATTTATGGGGCATATGAAAGTGTGCAAACTGCAGTCAGATTTAGACCAGCTGAGTTCATATACTGGGGGAGGAAAAGGGGGAGAACAACTGAAAGTGAACTTATTTAATGGGTGTAACAACTTCTACGCATAGTCACTACTGATGATATCCTCTGGTTTTAGCTGTGAACCAATTTCACATTTGTAATTTCAGAATTCAGTTGTTCATGAATAGTTCATCAAATTGTAAACTGCTTAAACTGTGCAGCAGAAATATATTTAACATTCAAAACACACACACACACACACACACACACACACACACACACACACACACACACACACACACACACACACACACACAAGAAATTCCTGACCCTAGTCAAGGGTACATCATGTGACCAGAGTCACTGGGACGTGTGCAAATACTGTCTTACAAACGTGAACCTGGTGACGAGGATGGGGAGAAGGCTAACACAGGAGAACCTGGTGACGAGGATGGGGAGAAGGCTAACACAGGAGAACCTGGTGACGAGGATGGGGAGAAGGTTAACACAGGAGAAGCTCTCATGTCATTAGGACAAATCACAGCGTGACAGTCCACAGTCATAACCAGCACATACCACATCCACCTTGGACAGACATTAAAAGGGCCTGAATGACTGTAAACCAGTAGTAACCCAGACACGGTAGACACTGGAGCTCATGAAACAGACACTCCAGATGCTGAGTGTGTGTGTGTGCGCATTTGTGAGAGAGAGAGAGAGAGAGAGAGGGAGAGAGGGAGAAGGAAGGGTGAGAGAAACATTTGAAATATTTGAAAGATAAAAGAAAGATGAACAAAAAAAGGCAATAAATTGTGGAAAACAAAACAAAACAAAACAAAACAAATCAGTCTTCCAGCACAGAGATGAGAAGGTGAAAGGTGAGGCAGGCAATAACGGAATTAAAAGAACAGATATCAGAGAGAAGACTGAGACTAGAGTGAGAATACCACACTGTGAAACCACAAGCACCAGCAAGCCAAAGGAAACCAACATAGCCAAGGTGAAGGTGGCAGGGAGGGTGAGGGTGCAAGGTCCTTGCCTCTCTCTGGTCGTTGTCCAGGTAGAGGTGTTCTGTGTGCTGTTTCTGCCTGTCCTTGCGCCTCCACTGGGCTGGGGCACTCCGCTTGGTCCACCTAACACAGCACAACGAGGCAGAGAAGTTTTACACCAACCCCAACTATACAGAGGAAATGCTGCGCACACACATCAAACAAGACTGAAGATAAGACTTTACTCATCATTAAAGAGTCGGAAATACTGTGCAAGTACGCACCTTTAATGAACAGTTGTACCAGTAGTATTGCATGCGTTCTATCCCAACCATGTGTATAAAATATAAAACAAATCGCTGGTCTCACTTGTTACTGGTGGGTCCGGTGGACAGCACATCAGACTGCAGGCGGGGGAAGAAGCCCTGCTCGTAGCGGCCCTGGCCGATCTTCATGTCCAGCAAGTGCGGGTGCAGGGCCGTGTGGTCGATCTTGGACAGCCGCATCTCGATGGCCTTCTCTGGGGGAGCGCGTGCCGAGGCGGGGAGACGTCAAGGACGTGGGAACGATGAAAGCAAATGGAAGAAAGTGAAAGAAAGGCCCATGTAACCGCTGAATCTCGCCCACACGCTAGGGTATGAGTAAGTGTTACACAACTTTCCGCCTCCACTGTTCAAAGGCACTCACATACTCCGGAACCATGTGGGATTAAACTGTTAACATTCGTTCTTTTATGAATGGTTAGAATATGAAATTCCCTCAATACAAATCTGTTGCTGTGTACTGCTTTAAAAGATGGGAAACCAAACAGACCTCTAAATATGATAATTTCACTAAAAAATGCAAGATGAGCTCAGAACTGATCAAACCTTAAGGCTCTCAAGTCTTTTGTCTTCTATAATGATATTCTTAACCTTTAACACAACGTCGGAGACAAACAAACCGCCTTCTAACAGGATTAACTGAGGACACAGAAATATTGCTGACATCCGACTGTAATCAACATCATTTCCACAGTTTACCCAGTGCGCAGGATTACTAAGGTGAGCCTTGATCTCCTGATAAACAGGGTAGGGTAGAGGAAGCACCATTTTTTTTGGCGCTTTTTTAAGAAACGTCTCTAAAAATGGAGAAAAACCATAACTATCATCAGATTCTCTGAGTCGGTAGCCCATGGTTCAGTATCGCAAGGACGTGTTCCCTCGCATGAGAATTTCTCCTGTTTTTCAAGCACTTTCACAGAGGTCCTCGAGGACCTGGAGGGGCGTCCCACATCTGCCCTTACCTGCATCATCCATGTTGGTGCACTTCTGGTACATGGAGGTGCGCAGTGTGGGCGTGCGCACATTCAACAGGCGAACCTTGTCCACGCGGCTGTCGAACACCCGCAGCGCGTGCTCCTTGTCCTCGTCATCGTGGTACAGGATCTTGCTGTCGATGAAGGAGGCGAACATCTGCGTCTCGAGGAAGCGAGACAGAAAGGGCAGGTAGGGCTCCGGCTGGTCCGACAGGAAGGAGGCCTGCGAGGGACAAAATTCATGAACGTTATTAGCTCCTACTCTGTAGAAGCTACTTTCTGCTAATGTAAAGAAAATGTTGTATAAATGGATTAAAAAAAAAAACAATTTGGCAAGGGGATTCAAAAAGCAGTCCCCAGCTCAAGCACACGTTTACCTTGTCAAAGTTCTGCATCTGATCACGGTTGCTGAACCAGGACTCTCTGTCATGGCTGGGCTGGATGACAAAGACCTCGTAGTCGGCAAACATCTGCGTGAAGCGATTGGCAAAGACCTCTCGCACCTGAATGTTGAGCTGGTGCATCTTCAGCTCCTCTTCATCGCACTGCACCTTCACATCTTTGTTGGAGCTCGTGTCCTCTTTTGTGTCCAGCTGGCAGGAAGAGACGGGGCATGATCACAGACGCAGAAGACCAGAAGGGGGAACCAGGGGAATGGGGACCAGACCAACAGTATTCTCACCAAGAAAGACAAGAGAATATGCTCATCCTCAAAAATAAAGTCAATGCAAAGAGGAGGACAATGAGAAACACTGAAGCATTACTATCAAACTGGAGTTCTTTACCATGTCCTCCCATCGCTGGGGAACAGGCTGTGAGAACACAGGAACATTCAGGTAGAGGGAGATTGCAGAGAACAAGAACAGAAGGGTGTGAAAGTCAAGGCTGCGTTTAGAAGTCAGCAGGCTAGTTATCTCCTTGGCAACACCCTGTCTGAGGGAGCCTGGGAAAGGAAGCGAGAAAGACTGTTTTAAATGTCGGGCCAGTGAGGAGGGTTCCCCCGAGGCTCTGTGAGCGAGGGGTCACGGGAGTGGAATCCCTGATGAGCCTGCATGTGACTCCGAGCAAAGCATTGCGACATGAACTTGGAAACACAATCAGCTGGTCGCCCATCGACTACCTTAGGCGGCGTCGGGCTCGGCAGTCTCTCTCCCGTTTTCGAGCTCAGGGCGCCATTTGTATCGCACGCTGGAGGCAACGCGCCCTCTCCCTGGCCTTCTCAGCCCCCTGACCAGGGTATTTTTAGAATATTGACAAGACCTTTCCCCTCCAGAGGCTAAAAAAAAAAGTTAACCCGCTTACTCTGTAGAGAGAGAGGACTAATAAGAATCGGTTTATCAAGTGATATCAAGAGTTAACGGTAGCAGGAACATCGACTTCTACCCGATTCCATCTCCTTAACAGCTGGGTTCAAATCAAGCTGTGAAACTTTGTTGATGTGTCTGTGTATGGCCTACTGTTCATGCAAGGACATCCATCTTGGTTAGTGCTCTGGTCATTATTCTGGGAGTAAAGGACTCCTGCTAACGGCACTGTACAATCAGGTTTAACACAGAAATGGGATGCACTTCATTTCCCACCGAGTAAACTAGAATTCTCTAAATGACCCGAGGACAAATTACCTGACAACGTGAGCTCGGTATAAGGGGCAGTGAATTTGCTGCTGAACTCTATCAAACTTTTTAGTGCTACTGAAACCAAAGCAGGAGCAACTGTGTTTCAGTTATGGGCAGAGTTTGGCGTGAACGCCATTCTGCTGAACATGGTTGTTCTGTGAGTGGATCTTTGGATGTACCTTCTCCAGGCTCACGCCAGTCCTCTTCACCAGGGCCTGCAGGCGGGCAATGGTCTGGTTCTCCCGCAGAAGGTAGGAGTTCAGGGGTGAAGGGGCCAGGTTGCCGTTGCGTTTGTCTGAAGCCACGTCAGCTGCACGGAAGCTCTTCAGATTGGCGGGACCCTCTGTGCTGTGCACGTTCCCCTCCAGAGACACGCCGAACGCAATCAGCACTTCCGAGATCTCCTGAATGAATTCCAACTTGTTGGGGAACTGGGGCAAGTCCTCAGGCAGCTCAATGAAATGGTTGTCAATGTCGACGAAGCACAAATTGGCCTAATGGGGGGGAAAAGTATTCTTTTTTCACTCATTTTCTGATGCTGGAAGGACAGGAATATTAATTACAAGACAATTTGGCATACTGCCTCTGACCACTAGGTGGCAACTCACATTACATTAACTGTGGGTCACCACCCACTTTAGCAAAAACTTCATTAAATAATCTTATTGGTGCATTTTATAGGTACAAACGCTGCTGTTGCAATGCACAGTACATCAGCAACCCACTAAACCAGCGGAATCTGGAACAAAGTCCAGTTGTTTTTTTTCAACCCTTGAAAAAAAAAAAGATTCATTAAATGGTTGGCCAATTTTTCGTCTCACCTCCATCTCTAAGATAAAGGGAAGAACATCTGTAGAACCTGGACCTTAAAATACCTCTGCTCTAACACATTCACAACTGGTCTGTTTTTGACTGCAGGACCTCTGTTAACCAGGTTTTATTTCGGTGGTAGATCATTTTTAATGTAGGAGCCAGTGTTACTGGAGTTCTTGTACATGTTAGTATCACTGAGAGTGACCCACGACGGGGAAAACACCAAGCAGTCCTGTGTGGTCAGATCCTAATCACTGATGAAGCTCTAGATGTTGGAAACAGATGTACCATAGCTGATAATCATACTCCTGCACTGTTTTTCTAAAAAAACAAATTTGTCAAATAAAGTTGTTGGGGACTGCCAAGATGAAGCTTACTCAGATGAGATGCATCACAACATCACAGACAAATAAACAGAATTAACATTAATATTCAGTCACATTAATATGAATGGCTACTAAATGAATATCACCAACGGTAAACTGTGCTTTCCTTTCATAATCAGGTCTAATAAACATCAAAATTGTCTGGGTTTTTTTTTTTACATTAAAACCAGTAATTCGAAAACAATCACTAATGAACAAAGACATTTTTACAGTACTTAAAGTACAAGTGATGCTGTGAAACTGTGTAAATACATCTACTGAATCATTGAGAAAGCATCAGATCTTCTTAGATGAGACCATCCATTACTGTACACCAAATATGAGGCCAGAGATAAGAAGTGAACTTCCAGAGGTGAACGTCCATGTTGCTGGTCCAAACGCAGACATATTTCTTACGATGATGAGCTGCTCGTACTGTTGCTGGTCAAGAGTGAAATCACTGTTCGAAAGTGATATCACTGTTCACTGACACTCCAGGCAACCCGAGTGCTGTTATCTGTCCTTATTCTGTACATCGCCAATGGTACTTCTCCACTTTTTAAGTTCAGGGCTACTCCCAACCTACTCCTGACCCTGTCGATCCAACATGGCCTCCGGCTCACGTGACTGTGTCCTCGTCACATTTCACAGCAAGCAGCTCCCTGGGTGCGTGTGCTGCTGACCTGGAGTCACTACTCACCTCCTGGGGCAGCTCCAGTTTGGTGCGATCGCCCTGGCCGTTGGAGTGCAGGCCCATGAGGTAGGGCACGGGCGCGTCCAGGAAGTGCAGCAGAGAGGCGGGCAGGATGGGCACGTAGACGTGCTGCCACTGGAAGGGGAACATCAAGGCTGTGATGCTCTCCGCCACAGTCATCAACCGCTGGTAATCTGCTCGGCACAAGGAGGACGACTGATCTGACTAAAGAAAATCACGATGCTGCACATGTGTTGATTAACATTTCTTTCACATTCAATCTTAGCTTGAGCTACTAACAAAAAATTACATTAAAGTTCACAGGTAGTAGACACGTACTCTTCAGACAATATGTAGCACAGTCACTTAGTCCTTAGACACTTGTAGTACTAAAACACTTCCTCTTTCGACATGTATTTGTATTACTAGTGACTTAGTCCTTAGACACTTGCCAACAAGTCTGTGTTTGTTTTTCAGTCCAGGAGAAAACTCTACGGTCTAAATTTTCAGCAGAATTTTTTCAGATAGCCCAGGGCTTTTTAGCAAAATATTTCACAAAAGCCCAAATCCTGTTACCAAAAAACATCATTCTGGACCTTCTGCATTTCCTTATGTGAAATTTTGCGTCTCGCTTGTTTAACCACACCTAGTGTAAAATGCATGTATAGTGCTAAAAGGGAAGAATGCAATTTTTATTATAGGGTGAAACTAGCAGACTAAGAAAAATATGTATTTCAAGTAACGTATAACTATTGATAGTAAAGTAAGAAAGGTGGATTTGTAGTATACATTTAGTAGCTAAACATCGGATTGTCTGTAGTCATCCGTCTGTAGTAACGCTGCCACAGTCATCCGTCTGTAGTAACGCTCACTGGTTCCCCTTCTCTCCTGCTCTTTACCTTACACTCCCCTTAGGGGACTCTGGTCCCCAGGAAACCACCAGTGTCTAAGAGACAGGAATACTAATCTATCCACATAGCTCTGACCATGTAGTCCAACAACAGGCCTATTCACACACACACACTCACTCTCTCTGTCTCTCTCTCACACACACACACACACACACACACACACACACACACACTTCACCGAGGTGGCTTAAGGAAATGGCACACCTTAATGAGATCATTCATCAGTTCCATCATCATGTGACTTAAGTCCATTAACATAAGCCCTTCACTGTCCTCTGCATTTTCTATAAGGAGTTCGCTGATAAGTGAGACAGATGACACGTTTGCAGTGATCTAGCTGCATTGTGTGAGAAAAAACAACAGTCGCTTGAACAAAGGATGAGTGTGGGAAAGATACATTTGCTAGTCCAAGCTATGAATTAGTCTGCTATTTTTACACCAGCCCTAAGAGCCTCTCCTTTTTTGTAGAGATGGGCGTTTGTGTAAAGTGTGTACGTGTGTGTGTGTGTGTGTGTGTGTGTGTGTATGTTCATTTAATGACACGCTTTTCATTTGGAATCTCACACTCTGTCACACGTTCTGCTGCACCAATGAGCCTCCTGGAAAAAAGGGGGATGATGTCATTTCCATCCAATCATATTTCTGCTGCATCACCACCATCCTCCTCGACTAGGGAGAAGGTTGCTAGGCAACACCCCACCAATGCGCCCAAGCAGCCCCTCCTGACGTTTTGCCGAGCAACTGCCCTTCCTCGTTGGTGTAACAGATACGGTCGCCACTTCCACTGATGAATTCTTAAAAACTGCCATCCAGTACACTGCATATCCACTCCTTCCAAAGCCATCCTCTCAGTGACACACATACAAGAACAGTAAGAAACAGACGGGCCAAACCAACTGCACCCATTAGAATAAAAGCTTTAAAGAGTTTTCACAGAAACTGTTCGACTACAAAAGACAGTTTCCAGATGAGCTGAAATCAAATTAATGTGCCGGATGCTAAAGCGATTATGCACAACTTTGTTTATGTTAAACTCCTCTTCAGCAGTACTGAGGTCAAAGTGTGCCAGGTTTCTGTAGGCTAAGAGAACAATTCACTGACAAGCACACAGAGAGTGAGAGAGAAAGAGAGAGATAGGAAGAGAGCTATTCACAGCAAACTGCTAAATAATTCTGTTTACCCCTACGGCTGTACCTGAAACCTGGGCCATTAGTAGAAACCAACACCTGCAGTAGAACACATTAGTAAATCAGAATAGAGTGCATGAAAGAGTTTCACTTCCTGTAATCACTATCTTTAACATTAATTAAACGACCTACTTTGGTCCTTAAACAATATTACACACTGTGCTAAAGCTTTTTGGACATAATTCTCAGTTTCCGTTACAAAGGAAATAATGTGTTGCACATCAGGTGATGCGGGTCACAGGTTGACTTAACTACTGAGCTTCACTTCATCACTTCAAATTAAGAGAATCTGATGTGTATTGAAGTGGCTTTTCTAATCAAAGTTACTGACATCACTCTGACATCATTGGGCCGCTGCTGTCTAGATGAATCTTATGAGGTGCTCAGGCATTATAGAGTCTTGACATCACTGTCAGGTACATAAATATCTGTCTCTAGAATAATTATTGAGCGCACAGCAACCTATCAAATTGTTCAGTAATTCTCTGGTATAAATACCAGTTAGTTGTCAGCCATCTACATCCAGAGGACCTAAGAGGGCTAAAATGTGTCTCGGTGTGTTAAATCATGGTTTGGAACAGAACGATTTCTGCTGACTCTCACCTCTGGTGGATCTGCAGTTCATTAATTCGAGATCTATGTGGCCTCACTGATAGCAAACCCTGTGTTAAGACAGTGCTGTGCTGCGGAAGGTCTTAAAGTCTATAAGGTTTGTGTATGCTCAGCTCTGCGTCTCCCTCGGTGAAGGACACACAGGACAGTGACTGAGGAGGAACTCCGCGCAAACGAGCCAGAGGAGGAACTCACGCTGGGAGTAGAGCAGGATCTGGATCTCCAGCAGGGCGCAGGTGAACAGCTGTAGCACGTTCTCCACGCCGAGCAGCTCGAACATGTTGCGCATGGGGAAGTCGAAGAGAGGCAGCTCGGCCGTGCTGGGTCTCTGACACACCACGGGCCCGTACACGCCGGAGAACTTGAGGGATCGGCCGGCGGGAGGGAGCGGCACCTCGTACAGCACGTTGTAGACGTAGCTCTCCAGGGGCAGCGGCGGCGGCTGGGGAGACGTGACTGCGCAGTGCAGCTGTTCCAGCACCTTCCGGCTGGCCTGGGCGAACGGCATGGGCGCCGTGAGGCAGATGCACTTGGACACGTAGAGCGTGTCGCGGCTGATGTCGTAGGAGTTGAAGCGCTGCAGGCGCGAGAGCGCCGGCGCGGCGCGCAACAGCCCCCCGCCCGAGGTGGAGGAGGAGCACGCGGCGGAAGGGGGCGGAGTCCGGGCAGCGGTGGGCGTGCCCGGAGTGTGCAGGATGTCGTACTGCTCGGCGTTATGCATGTGGTACAGCGTCTGCATGGCGCTACAGATCTGCTTGCTGGTCACCTCCTCGAAGAAGGTGAGGGCGAAGCCGTATGTGCGCGAGCCATCCTCGCGCGTGATGATGAAGGAGTGGAAGTGAGGTTCTCGCGTGTCCGTCTGCGTCCGGAAGGACAGGCCCTTAGGCATGCAGAGCTGTGGGACAGAGAGGGCAGGCCTTGGTCTCAGGACTGCATCACGCAGGATATCGATGTCGTGGTTCAAAAAAAGGGGGAAATAAACGATATGTACAGGAAGGTGTCGGGCGCCGTACGGAGCCTCTGGGGACGCTTACCATGCCCACCGCATCCTGGTCAAACGGACTCCACTCCACATTCTCTGGGTAGTGCGCCAGAACTTTGGATTTGAAAGTTCTCCGCAGTGGACTCTGCTCAAAATTCTCACCTGGAAGCAAGTGGAGAGACAGAGGGAAAGAGAGAGATAGAGAACAAAAGAGAGACCGTCAAGATCGGGGAAGGGGGAAAGAGAAGCACATAAGGATGTGTTTTGTTAAGAGGTGGAAAAAGTGTTGTACCACAGGCAACTACCACTGCAGTTCAGAAATGGAAACAAAAATGCAAATAAAAAAAAAAGCAACAGGAAGTAGACGATTAAATCATTTAATATTTTCCAGTATGTGACAGCTGCCTTAATCTGCTCAGACATCGGTCATCGAGAGTTTCAAAAATTTTGGCTGCACAGAAAAACGCATTCACATATTAATTATTTAGTCAAGAACGTTTGGAAAGGGACAGCAGAGTTGGCAAAGCACACCCGCCCCGTGAATCACAAAAGGAAACGATTCAAAGCAAACATTAAATCCCAGCGAATGCAAAGTGAGGCAGAAGTGACGTGACGCAGCGCAACAAACTCATTCCGCATGAAAGAGAGCGAGTGCAGATCACAGTGACCAAGCAGATACCAGAAGCTCTGGCTACGGGTCTAGAGTCAGTAGAACAGAAGCTCTGGCTACGGGTCTAGAGTCAGCCGAACAGAAGCTCTGGCTACGGGTCTAGAGTCAGCCGAACAGAAGCTCTGGCTACGGGTCTAGAGTCAGCCGAACAGA
>JAOXYF010000001.1:2752695-2765193 GCA_028565775.1 Sternarchorhynchus goeldii | reverse complement strand
TCAAGTAAAATCTGCATACGACACGCCCACAGCTTCCAACTTCCACCGTCAGTGTAGCAACTGTACAGAATAAATCAGCCGCGTTATAAAACACAGCATAAGTTAGGAGAATCTGCTCTTTTAGTATTTGTCTAGAAGAGTCCAAAAATATTTAGGACTCCCAACATTTTGTAAAAAAATAAGCTCACACACTTCTTCTCTGCATCTAGCTGATGTGTAGGGCCAACTCTGATGGTGTGTGTAAAGAGCAACCACTAAGAGCAATTTGAAGAAAACTTTCTTCAAATTGTAGATTAGGGAGGCAAATATTATGACAAAGAAAAAGGCAATTACATTAAAAGGTAATTTACGGTATTTTGTTTAAATTAACTCTTTGATAGCTTCACAGCTAATGTAATCTAAATTAAATAAACTCTACGTACAAAGTCATGCCAAATTTGCATATGACACGCCCACAGCTTCCAATTTCCACCATCAGTGTAGCAACTGTACAGAACAATCACCTCTATAGTAAAGGATGTGCCACATCAGAAAAACTTGCTCTTTTAGTATTTGTCTAGACGAGTCCTAAAACCTTTAGGGCTCCCTTAATGTTGGTCAAAGATATAATCAAAAGGTGTTTTTTGAAAAATTATTCTTTTAGAATTTCTTCTTATATAATTAACAGGCTGAGATCTAAGAAAGTATTTGAGTATGTATCAAGTTAATGTAAATTTATAATCACTGGTATTTTTTCTAAAAAATTATTTTAATTATTTCTAGCAACCAAGTTAATCATCTTTGAGCTTACTAGCAAGAACAAATTTGTGTGATCATTTCAGTTCAGAATAGAATGAAGACTGTTTCAATAAAGTAATTATCTAAGATGGTACAATCATATGAATTCAAAAGACTTTTTTAGAATATCACAACTATGTATTATAGACAGTTATTACAGTCAGAACACAAGTGTTTCTTTTTTTAAAAACGAGGGAAACACTTCAAAACACCATCTTTTTTTTTAACAAGATTGTTCAAAAGAAAAGCTGTTCCTCGACAGCGGAGGTCAGCTTCATTCTTCCACCATTACTTCACGGCTTCGGTGTTGCAAAGAATACAGAGCACCTTATGAGCTTAGTTCTACAGAAGCCAGATCCTGCAGTTCTGGCCTTATCAAACAGGAGCAGCTGCAGGTGATGAGTGAAACCTATGTTGCTCTTAGCCAGGGAGAGACTGCACAGACGCCAGCGGATTTAGCTCGTTTCCGAGAGATTGGTGCGCAGTGTAGCCAAACAGAGTTCCATATCCATGCCCTTAGAATCACCAAGCCTTAAGGTTCTTGTTGATGATCTGAACGCTAACGGTGACCTTTTAGCAGAACGTTACGTTGCTATAGGGTACAGCAACACAACAGACCAATTACGCAAGAAATGACATTCTACAAGAACTGAAGCCGTGTTGTAATATGGTCCTGCCAAAGATGTAACAATGTAAAAAAAAATAAATAAAAATCTTTACAGAACAATAGCCGCTGATGACTATGATGTCCAGAGAGACAGAGACGGCCATCTCTGACATTATGAGCGAGAGAACAGAACACACCAACACTTTCATGCAAAAATGGGTCATGTTGGCAAACATATACAAATGGCAGTCAAAAGAAAGTCCCCTCGTGGAAATGCCAACTCTTCCCAGCAGACACGTACAGTCCCTTTTACTCAATGCAGCACTACAGTCGTCTTACTTCCCGTTTTCTTTCAAATGACCGCAAACCTATAGTTGTCTCAATATGTACTTTCAGATACATCTCCTAGCTAGACATGTTCTTCGGGATCTTATGTTTAGAAGTCCTCAGAATTTCAGTTTGCGCTGGCTTCGCCCCATATCTGCAGCAGTGCTAAACGTTCACTCACACTTCTGTCACAACGGATCGGCGCGAGCCCTCTCCTGTACCAACACGCCGTGTTTCTAAGGCCGCGAGTCTGCCACGAGAGACGCGCTGGAAGCTCAAACCGAGGTGACAGAGACGGCGTGTGTGCGAGAGAGGGGTGGCACCTCGAAAAAGAAGAGAGAGAGCTTCTTTTCTCTGATCTCACGGGCATTCATAGAGAGATCAAGAGGCTCAGGAGGCGTAATTTCACAAGGAAAATTATTCAAGTTTCAACTGGCTTACCATTCACAGCCAAGGGTGGAACACGGTAATAAGTGCTGACCACTATCTGACTGTCTGACCCAATCCTCTGAGAGGATTATTGGCACGTGCGGAGTATCTGCGTAAATGAAAAACGCCTGCTTGCGTCAATGTGTTGCGGTAACAGCTAAACAAAATTTGGAATCTAATAAAAAAAAAATTCTGCCGTCTGTCTGTCTTAATTACATTTCACAGACGTTCTTGTCCAAAGAATACAGAATGTTTCTTTGAAGAATATAAAATAAGAATTTTGCATGCAAGCAAAATATCCACACACACTAAATATTTTAATAGCCTCTGCTCTGTATTAACTACAGTTTTGTGGGTATATGTTTGTCAGCAGATATTCTAGCCAATGCAGATTAAGCTTTGTCGTCATCAAGCCGTTCCTTGGCTCGTGGTGCCTGTGGAGAGGAACAGCAACGCCTGGCTCTGGAAGCTGCTGCCACCTGGGTCGCACTAGAACACAGTATGTCATCATTACGCGCCGGTGCGTCCAACGCAAGTCAGATTTGATGATTTATTTATTTATTTGAAACAATGTTCACACATGAATATCAACAAGATTCTACACACGTTCACATTACCTGCCTGAAGTGACTCTAATCAGTCAGTGAGATTCAAATCGGACTCTCTCATGAATGTGATTTTGTTGTTGGCGACACAGGTGATAAAAACATTGTGTTCACATTACAGACAGATAAAGTTCACTTGGAATTATTAACGTGAAGCACTACGAACCATCCGATCTGAGTCAAAGAAAAATCGGAATCAAACAACATTTAACAGCTTTCAGTTTTCATTGTACCACTAGTCTCACAACTGGAATCAGGCAATTGTTCACCTTTTATTGTGGGTCTTTAATATGTTCATTTACATGTTCGTAACGCAGGCGAATTCACAGTTACAGTATTCAACAGTATGTTAACATAATCACCATGGACACTAAGAGAAAGAATAAAATATTGCGTTTCACATGGTGCAATAACCATCAGGCTTTATGAATCAGGTCCTGTGCTCCTCTCACAACCAAACCCGTGACTTCAGTGTTAATAGCACCATGGAAGCAAGAGTTTCTAAGAAACCAGGCACGCTTCGTTCGACCTACTCCTGAAGCCTATTGGTTTGTGGTTGACCCTTCACCCCCACTGTGCTGCAGGGTTAGGCACAAAGGTCAGGCTGGAGGTCAGAGGGACAGGTCAAGCTGGGCTGAACGGTGTCGCAGGCGGTGGGAGCAGTGCTTACAGCATCCATCCATCAAGCCTCTTAAAATCTTAGTGCATGTGTGCTTCAGTACAGGATTATCAACCGTGCATGCCGTGTGTAAAAGAGACCACTACTGCACAACCCTATTTGGTCATCATAAAACAGTACTGAGAAACAGCACTACCAACAAGCTGGGAGAGTTAAGACATCTGAGATCCAAAATGCTGTTTTGTAGGTCAACAGCTGCCTCTGTAAGCGAAGAAAATCCACTCTATGCATGTCTATTAGGTGGTTATTTTAAAATGAAGCTTAGCATCTTTGATTAAATGTCCTAAACAAAGAGACTTCATAGATGTGTTAAGAACTTCCTGAATGTTTCTTCAGTGTATTCATGAATAATTGACCAGCAGGGAAAGTGAGATTTCTTTTCTCTTTCAAAGTGATGTCATTGAGAAAAAGATTAGGAGAGTGGGGGTGCATGGGAACCTCCAGGGGGGTTAGCATTTAAATGTATGTATGTGTGTGTGTGTGTGTGTGTGTGTATCTAGAGCCCAGCTGCCAGCCTCCAATGTACTAAGGGCCTGGTGGTACAAACAGGCTGTTAGCCAGCCAATCACAACCTACTGGCGGGAGGCCCCCACTTCATACATATGCTAATGAGGCCCTCACCCTGTGCAGTGTCATTGGGGATAAATGGGGTTTTTGTCACCAAGTTTGAAACATTCTGGTTCCTTCTGTCATTTAATGGACATTAAATTACTCATCATTAAAAAGATGCTCAGGTTAGATTACCAGGGTAAAAAGACGTTAGAGTGTTATCAAATGAAAGGCCGAGTCTATCTGATAAGATATCCTGAAGATAACCTGAAAAACAGCCCATTGCTTTGTTTTAGCAAAGGTGGTATGTTTTACAGAGAACTGTAAAGCTCTCAAACACCCACAGCTGGTGGACATGCCACCAAGCTCAAGGCAGGACTATAGGCTGACGTTCTTATCGCTTTTGGAGGACTTATCAATCAAGGGAGATATGACAGAGGAGCAAGTATAGCTTTGTGCTAAGAGCAGAAGTAAACGGTCAGCTATACAGAACAAAGATGCAGGACTACAGCTGGCGGGACTAGATCGCTAATCCAGAGTCAGCACTCCAAATCTCCATAATACGAGAATAATCAGAACACGAGCATTTTAATTACTCCATCACAGGCAACCCAAACCTTTATTACTGCACAGGGAACCTGACCACCAAAACATTTGTGACATTTGTGTTCATGTCAAGGCCTTATTATAACATCAGTAATCTTACTGAGGAAAGTCCACAATGATTCAAATTGAGACACTTCCGTTTTGAAAGACTTAATAGAGTAATAACCAAAAGACTGAGATTACCATTACTGAATCACCGAGATCAACATCATCACTGCTGGGTTATGCAAACAACCGCAATTTAAGAAAAGCCCTCACCGCCTGCCTCCATGTATTAACACATCTTAACATTACTAGACTATATGATATGCTGTAGCCGCAAATAGTGCATCAGAGCTTTGTGCGATTCAGCCACAAGCATGTGCGTGATTCACTCAGAACCTTGTCTGTGATTCAATCACAATCACAGACACACTGTAATGAGCACCCATCAGCGTTTACCAGATTCAGAAGGCCAACACTCCCTTGTAGACTGAATAAAGGAGTGGGGAACACCAGGAATGCTCCTCTACATCATACTGCTTATGCTTCTCTGCGTTGTACTTCTCTGGAGTGTCAGCATGTTCATTTCAGGCAGGACAGGCCGCTATTGTGCACACACCAACGTCCACATGGCAACATGCACGCTCCAACCTGCACACACCACCACTGTGCTCACGCCCACGTGCACACTCCAATGTGCACACTACAACGTGCACACGCCCACGTGCCTCTGGCCCATGAAAGCACATGAGCTCAATCAGCACATGGTCCCAGTGTGCTCTCCTCCAGTATGCAAAGAGCTTCCATAAAAAATCTGTTTGTTCACTGCCAGAGAATTCTCTGGATGGGCGAGGCGGACACAGTTCCCCCCCCCCCATAAAACGAGACAGAGATTCTCCTGGACAGGATGAGCAGCAGCCTGAGGGCCATCGCCGGCTAGCTGCGGCTCTAGCTCCGGAGTGGTGGTCCGAGCTCAGCGTGAGCCGCGGAGGGGTGAGGGGGACAGAGCGGTTCCTGGTTGCGAGAGAAAGAGAGGGGCGGGGTGAGGGGCGTTCGTGGGCGTCACAGGCCCCGGCTGGAGCGACGCACCACAAGGACACATAAGAGACCGGAAGTGGGGTTGTGCGGGCATTAAAATAGAAAGGGAGGGGTCACATTGTGGCTCTTCTCTCCGACAGTCATGTTTCTGGTCAGCTCTGTCCATTTTTCTAGCCACGAAACTGAAGCTGGCCGTATATATATGTAAGGAGCAAAGCTTTGAGTTGCTTTTTGGGGATAGGAGCAGTCAACGTGGAGGAGAAATCTGATCCTAGGTCAGACACTGGCAAAAGGACACAAACATGGGAACGGAAGTCAGAGAGACACCTGCAGTTAGGAACAGGGCTTCACCCAGTTCTAGAGACACACGCGTGTACTGCTCAAAGCACCAGTGTCAGCTCTCACTTCAACATACAGCTAAACATTCGTATGTGCAACAAAAACAGCAAATGTAATGACGGGGGGGGGGGGGGTTACAAACTTCTAGAGTAATAATACCCAAGATATCATATGTTTAGTGAGTCTAAAGATATAATTCACAGTTCACACACTACCACACCCTTTATAGACTCAAACCGGAAACATTTGGGTATTGTTACCAATGCACTACTGTAAGCTATTTACGTATTTACACTGAGCCTGCTTTATACATCACTAATGTATATGCTGGATCCGTGAAAAACACCCTTTCACTGCAACAGGTGACCCAGATTTGGAATGTATGCTGTACATTAACCACAGAAAAATGGGTTGCAAGTCTCAACAGTTTGCACTGTGGCTACCTTACTGTACTTCACAACCGCTCCTCTAAACAGCAAAACACGCACGCGACTCCCCGTGAGGAACCGCAGAGGAACACCGATCCATTTTGAGCTGCTTGGAGCACAGTCCTCATGAGTCATGACAAGATCCCAGTCACCTTATCAGAGAGATGAAAGCTACATGAAGAACACATTGTTTATCACCTCTCTGTCAGTTCTAATCTGGGAGGGAATGCGTTAAACACAAAATATATAATATTTTTCGTCAACTAAAAGAAAGGATGTCCAGCACAGTGGAACAACACAATGACTCCATGTTTGCTAGACCTTAAGGTCCATAGCAAAGCACTCTGCAGAGAGTGAGCAGCTCATTTTCAGGGGGGCCAAGCTGATTTTGTATGCGTCTTCCTGCGTTACATTTGATCATTCAAATCGGTGAAAACCAAAACTGGAACATATAAAATCACAAAGAAATATGCAGAAAAACTGCATAAAAATGTAAGACAGTTAATTACTAATATAATTACGGATTTATTATTTAATTAGCTATTTTCCCCACAAAATTTAGGACACGATAGACCTACAATCACTTAAAATGGCACCCCCCACCCAAGTTAAGCTATATTAAATTCACCATAGATATGGTACATAGCATTTGAAGGAAAAATATTCATAAAATATCCTACGCAGCCTTAACAATGTCTTGTACAGAGAGAGTCAACAACCAAGCAGTCATAGCCTTCTGTAACTCCCTGTGGAGTAACCCAGCAGATAATGATTTCTCACGGGGTTCCACTTAAACGGTCTCTTCAAGCTTAGCCACATCAAATTCCCCCCCCCCCCCCCTCCCCCCACACTGACAGAGAAAGCATGACATTCAAAAAAAAAAAAATCTCTCTGAAAGTTCAAGATCAGCAAGACTGCAAGCTAAACAAAGATCACATGCTATTTCTTCTCCATCCTGACACATCACCACAATATGTAACCAAGAAAAAAACGTTGACGAACTTGTGCCTCTTCCATCAACTCAGTGAAACTGTCTGCCATTTCAGAAGTAGTGTCAGTATCGTCCTGCATCATGCGACAAAAAAAAACTGTCATAATATAAAGAAAACAAGATATGCCAGCACAAAAAAAGCCAAGATCAGTAAACAGCATGTGACTCATTAATCAGCCATTCTCTCTCCCTCTCATCTCATCTGATTAGCAACTCATCAGTGGGTTTTCCTTTAGGGATGACCAAAACCAAGAAACCTGAAATTTAACCTAACCTTTGTTATATCCATTATACTAAATAAGCACATTAGTAAATGTAAGTTGCTCTAATGTACAGGACAGTGCCTCATATAGAAGAGGTACTATGTTAACAGCATATACAGACATATGGCGATGAGACACATGAACACAGTCGGGCTCATTAAATCAAAAATAGATTATGAAAAGCCACTGGCTATTTCCTCCTTTCACATACGATCATCATTAAGTATTCGAAAGAAACTACTGGGATTTAAAAACCTCACAAAGCAGAATTTGGTTTCACTGTGAAAAGAGGAAGTACTTAACCACAGGAAATATGCGTTCTCTTCTAACTCTGGTTTTAAGACATGAGACAAAAGTGTATACAGCCTCATCAAAAACACTTTCTCCAAAAAAAAACTCCAAAATAGATTTAATTCTAAAATAACCATGGGGGCATTGAATCTCTGACATAAATTTGTAATTGCATGTTGTCTAAACTGGACAGCAGGAGTAAATTCACAGCAAGTGCCTTCAATTGGAATATCTACTGAGTGTCAAAACCGAATCGAACCGCAACCTGGTTAAGAAACTCCAAGCCCGCTTATCTCTGTATTGGGACAAGATGCTGAAAGAAGTCATGCAAAATTTTCTTGCAAAAAAATGTCCTGGGTGTTACATCGTGAGTTACATTCTTCAGTAGAAAGACAGACATCATATTATGAGGACATATTTGGGCACATAATATAAATATCCAAATTGATGTTACAAAACACAAACTCGGTATACAATATATTTACCTCAAAACAAAACAGAACATTGATTTCCATCTTTAGAATTACTCGAATTTTTTTAGGACTTACCGGACAGCTCGTCTGGTTCCAGCCCGCTTTCGGTGTCGAGTCCGCAGATAACGAAGTAATCTGCGAATCGGCAGGAGTTCGAGCTGAATCCGGTGGTCATTTTGAGACTGGTCCGGTTGTGCTCTTTTATTCGGTGTCCTACTGAGGTGCATAGTAAAGAATCTTAGGGTCATTTTGCGCAGCCATTGCGGATGCGCTTGTCTCCCGAAAAATCAGTGAACAAGCTCGCGAAACCAATCGAATTGCATTCTGGGTCCTGGTACAGCTGTTTTCGACTGCTCCTCGAGCTGTTACTGCGCTTGCGCACTCCGCTGTTAACGATTACGTTATGTGATTAACCCTTCATCGTGCGTGGCCGCTTCAACGAAGGCGATTGGCCAGCCGTTAGTTTGAGGCCTACGCGGGCCTACACCAACACACCCTAAAATTACTAAAGGATTATACGTTTCAATCAACTATACATTATCTTAACAAACGAGGTTTAACAATAATATACATGAAAGCAGAATCTAAGACCGATAGCCATGTCTTTTATCTATAGGCTGACAAAGACTTCTACAAAAAATAAAAATTTCAGTAAATAACAGACGTTTTAAAAATGGCCCGGTACCCTACGAAATAAGAAATGAATCAATATACGCTAGAAATAAGTTGACAGACTGCCCTCTTCTGTCGGACGGTAGAAAACCGTGTGTTTACAGAACAGCAAAATCAACGCAAATCCGTCAAATGCACGTCCACCGTGTTTTCCTCATCGTAAACAAAACACTTAATTCCAGTTTATTCCACCCTATGCCTATGTGCGAATACATTTAGGTCAGAAGACATAAGTAGCCTTTTGACGATGGTTTGTGTTATTCGATATATATTATAAAAACTCACTATATTTTTAAAAACTCACTGCTTACCTTTTTGTTTTAGAGAGCTTTTTATATGAAATTATTTTTAAACTTACGTTTTCTAAAATACCACCCATAAAGGTCACATGAAAAGGAATTGCTCATGAATACGCCACCTAAACTTTGAAATGTGGCCTGGGCGTGAATGGCTTCCCAAGGAAGCAGGAGAATCAATCCCAAAAAATAGAAAAGCATCTTAAATGCTCAGATAAAGCCAAATGTCTCATCTGAGGTGTTTCATTTTCACATATCACAGACCTAATTCACAATATGCAACTACAGTTTTCATGGGACAAAATGTGGATTGTGCTTGACTGGTCAAGCCAGTTAGCTCCAGCCCACTGAGGATGCATTTTACTTGAGACACTATGTGATTAAACAAGACGTGCACCATAGGCCTTCCTGATAATCACCAGGTAAGACAGAGTATAAGGTAATGTCTTTGAAGACTTCTGATGATGAAACAATGACATTTTTCATGTTTGTTTTTTCAGATACTTATGGTCCACAAAAAAGAAATATGTACAAGAGGGCCTGCACATTCTATACTGTTTACCTAATACAAATATCATTAAATACTGTATAAATTCTGCACTTTAATTTGATCATTTTTCATTTTAAACCAAGTGAGAAGGTTTACACAAGCAAAATAAAATAGTCACTGTTCAGTGTATTTTTCACCGTACAGTAGAACTATAGAAGCACTCTGTTCAACTAAATATGCTCTCTAGTTTCATTTACTGGTTTCTCTTATACATACATCTATTGCACCGTTAATCATAAGTCAAGGAAAACACTTGTTTTAATCTTGTTTTAATAATTTCATAATAAATAAATTTGTTATATAACATTTTCTCATGGCATTCAAAAGAACAGTTTATTAACAGGATTTACACAAGAATAACACTCAGTGTAATACTGTGACAACAGAGATAAGCCAAATCATAAGACTCTTGAGAAAATTAAGTCAGGAACATAATTCGAGATCACATGTCATAAACACAAATCTACAACAATCATGTTCCAGTTGACATGTTGGATGAGTTTTAAAACTGCTACAGAGAACCACTGTTATAAAGTGTTCACATTCCACTCCCAGTCTACAGATAAAATGTCTCTGAGGTGTGGACAGCACTCACACTATCTTGGACAATAAAAGAATGAACAAGGACACAACCTTGTGATATGAAATCACACCAAATTAAGAATTCAGTATCTAACTTCCTCCATGACACACCGTTTCAGGAAGAGACCGTGCATCCGATATACACCACTCAACATTTCATACAGGACAATGAGAAACTAACTGTCTTTTTAAAGAAATAGAAGCCAAAATAAAATGTACCTAATGGGATGACTTCTTTTGCATATGCACTAGTGAGTTACATATTTTAAAATAATAATTTAAAAAAAAAAAAAACATCCGTTTTTCAGTATTACTAATCCAGTTGACTACAAAAGAGGATAATTTAACTAATCTCTTCTAATCTAACCCTTCTCTTCTGTATCTCCTAGCCTGATAAAGAATCCCAGACCCCAATGTGATCTTTCCCACAGCCTTGTTCGGATGCATCAGCCACTAAACAGCCTAACTTTTCCAGCAAATTTTCACTATTTAGACAAAATAAATTAAAACAAAAAGCTAAACGTTTCCTAATCCCAGTATGTATAAGGTACAAATAATCAGTATCTGAAATCGCATCTTTTTTTGGACAATATGTGGTGGCAGTGAAGAAATGTTTAAAAGAGCCAAGAGCACTAGCACCTCCTACATGTGGTTGGCAGCAGTACAAAGGGCACGAACAGCAGATCACCAGGGATCCAAACAGCAGATCACCAGGGATCCGTACAGTTTGAGCTGGCATAGCATTAGCTTTGGAGCTTCTCTCAGTCTTCCTCAGATCAGCCTTAAGGCTCAAGAATACCCAGAATGTCCGTTCTTCTAACATAAGTCTTCTAAGCAAACCTGTACCTCTGAGAATCACGGGCAAGCTGAAGTGTGAAATATCATGCTGATGGCACATTTCTGCTTTAGAAAAGATGTTGGAGGTGTATGTGTTATATGTAAATTTCCCTCCTCGTTTGTTTGTTTTTTTACAGGCATATCATACGAAGTAAATAAAACAAATGAACTGTGTTGTCTAGGCAACACACCATAAAATCATCTGAAGTATTGCTTTAAAGGCTCCAGGAAAAATAGGGGAAAGACAAAAACTACTAAATTTAACATGGCAGGAACATAAATTAAATACTCAGTCATACTCAGTATTAAAACACAGGGGGGGTTGAAATAAACACAACACAAAAACCCTGATCATGGTTTGAAATCTTCATTGTGCTGGGGGAAAAAAGCCAAAGAAAAAGTATGGACCAGAACCAGCTCCAAAGTTTTGGGCCCCTGTTCATCCACCACATAGGCTTGCCCCGTGAGGACAGAGCTGTAGGGTGAAAGCTGAATAACACCATCTTGTGCAGGGCAGGTTGAGCGGGGTGGGCGGAGCAAAACGGGATGAGTGGAGCAAGGCAGCGCTCTACTCCAGCTTCTGCTGCAACTTTTTCTGGAAGCAGACCGGAAGGATTGAGAGCACAGCTAGAACAGCTAGAACAGCCAGCGAATTCCAGGACACCGCCTCCCCTGCTGTGGTCAGCTTGTAAAGCGTGGTGCCAGCGTTGATCGCCACAAAGGATGGGGGTGCTACTCCTGTAAAAGTGAGGGGACGGAGCATTAAGGCAGGCTGGCTATCTATGCGCCATCAAAAATGGAAGTGACTAATTACAATTAAAATAAAAGTCAAGTGTGATCCATGAAACACATACAATGTTTAAATGTAAGAGATTGTGCAACTCTAAACAGAGGAGCAAACATAGAAATTAAAATAAGTATGTAGTTTTGTCTTACCAAAGAATGTGCCAAGGAAGAAGACACCCAGAGGTACATTGATGACAGGGGAAGTAATGTTGATAAACCAGTTTGGGAGGAAGGGGGTAATCCGCAAAAAAATGATGTAGTTGATTAGATGTTCTCTGTGCTTATCGACCTGTGGATAAAGGGAAGCAATGGCAATGATATCCAGTGGAATTACTTTAAAAAAAACAACAACAACACAAATACAGGACACTACAAACAAACAAATATATAT
>JAOXYF010000001.1:2728986-2744819 GCA_028565775.1 Sternarchorhynchus goeldii | reverse complement strand
CCGCCACCCCGGTGTGTGTGTGTGTGTGTGTGTGTGTGTGTGTGTGTGTGTGTGTGTGTGTGTGTGTGTGTGTGTGAGATCTTCCAGGCTTTTGACTGTGACATTCAACATGTGTCCTCTGACCATGTAGCCTGTCACTAGGGCACCGGTGCATGGCCTGTGATTTTGGCCAGATTGAATTTGGCTACAGGTTGTCATTACTGTAATCACCTGTGGCTGTGAAGGCGGCTGTGGCAGCGGCAACAGCTGAGTGTGTTCGGAGTTCTAAGGGCTGGAACCATGCCAACCCCTCACCTCCCACCCCCTTGATGCACTAATCCTCGAGCGCGGTCCCTTAATCAGGTGCCGTCGCTGTAAGCTGAGCCCCCGCAGGCGGAGCTGACAACGGTCACGGCCTCGCTCGGTTATCCGAGCCCTTCTCAGGAACTCTGTTTCCCTTCTCTCCGGCTCATGGAGGTTTGGCCGTACGCAGAGGTCAAGGAACGGTACAGCAGGGGCCGGATTACATTCGCTTCGGGCATGTTCTTTGAGCGTAAACCACCACGCTGTGCGGTCGGCTCGTATCAGGTGCCGGGGTGAGGCAGGCCGTTTAGTGCGGGTACGCGGCTAGCTGCCGTGTCGGCAGGCTAGCGGGGCGACCCGCGCTCCCCTCCTGCTTTGGCCACGTCTCCTCCGCTGGACGGCTGGACTGGGACGCGCGGAGCAGCTTTGCGACTCGTATTCGCGCGGCCCGGCCACATCTAGCAGGTCCGCGTGTGCCCGGGACGAGCCCTTCGCCACCCAGCACAGCCTGCGTTTCCCCTGCCGTCATCTGGCCCGATGCCATGCTGCGCTGATTTCCACACGCAGGGGAGGTCCACCATTGTGCTGCCGCGTCGGGTGACGGGAGATGAATACCGTCCTTACACGGGGCTCCGTACCAGCCCCTAGCTTCACGTGCCCATGTGGGTTAATGATGTGGAGAGCTTTGCTCAGAATAGGCCTGAAGATCACGCCTGCTGCTCATATTGAGCACACGCTCATCTAGGGTGCTTTCTGGAGCTCTTTTAACACCGAACACCTACACTTCCTTCTCACTGGCTGTGTTTGCATCTATATCAGTCTTTCCTTCTGATCAGAGCACTGCACTTTTCAGAATGTCACACATGCCTGTGCCTAACTGCAGTCGTTCATTATGTGTAAGTGATTGAAACCATGTTCTGACTCTCTTACTGTGGAATGTTAACAGAATAGAATTACAAATCACTGCAGGAAGATTTATCTGCTTTATATTATTCATTTAGACTTTTTTAAAATACCCATTTTAAAAATTCCAGGAGTTTTCCTGAGCTAGGATTTTTTCCCCATATACTATTTCACTTACTCAAGTAGATGACGGAGACTTACGTACCTGCATATGTTCTTTGCTTGTGCAGGCGTCATCTATTTGAAGAACATGGTCACACAGTTCTGGAGCGAAGGCGAGAACGCAAACAACGAGGCACCCGCCAGCAACATCCCCGATTCGGACCGCCAGTTTATCCGAGACAACATAGTGGAGGCCATCATCCACTCCCCTGAGCGCATCAGGTAGCAGCCAGTCCGATCACAAGCTGGGCAGCTTCCAGCTGCGGGCCACCGTGCCACCCACAGAGGCCGGATTCCTTTAGTCACCTGACGGATTTAAAAACATTTTTCTTCTCCTCACCGTCTACTCCAGGGTCCAGCTTACCACCTGCATTCACCACATGATCAAGCACGACTACCCTGGCAAATGGACGACCATCGTGGACAAGATCGGCTTCTACCTGCAGGCCGACAACAGTGCCTGCTGGCTGGGCATCCTGCTGTGCCTCTACCAGCTGGTGAAGAATTACGAGTAAGGTGCCAGTGATTTGGGTTAAGGGGGCATTTGCCTCTCCAGACGGGCCTCCCTCGCTGATTGTGTGCGTGTGCACATCGTAGGTACAAGAAGCCGGATGAGCGGCAGCCCCTAATCGCTGCCATGCAGATCTTCATGCCCATGCTGAAAGAACGCTACATCCAGCTCCTGCCAGACCCCTCCAGCGACTCTGTGCTGGTGCAGAAACAGATCTTTAAGATCCTCTATGCACTCTTTCAGGTACGCTCGCTCACCCAAGATGGGGGGGAGTCACTTTTGAAATGATTAGAATGAGGCTGATGGGCTGTGCTGAAGGTGGAGATGTGGTTTGAGTTGGTATTGCGACATTCTTTCCTCCCAGTATAATCTTCCTCTGGAGCTGATCAACAAGCAAAATCTGACTGAGTGGATGGAGATCCTGAAGACAGTAGTGGACAGAGATGTTCCTCCGGTAAGGATGTGATGTCCGGCGTGGGGCCTTCGGGATCTCTGAGTTTGTGTTATACATCACTGGCTGTGGGTGGGCGGTGTGCGTGGTGTCTGTCTGCGTTCAGTACCGTCTCCAGCTTGTGTCTTACAGGCTGGGTGTCTGTGCTCACACCACACCTGCAGCCACAGAGCCACCGGAGATCATAGTACTGGTCTAGTGACGTCCCTGAGACTGTCCACCACTGGCCAGCCTCCATTCTCTCCCACAAAACATGTTTGGGGTTGTTGTTCTGAATTGTTGTTGGCAGCGAGTTCCTTTCCTGTTTCTGAAGATCTGCTCATTTATTTCTGAGTTTATTTCTGTCACTAATGTAATGCAGTCAAGGTCATTGAGTAGGAACGGAACTAAAATGAAAAGTAAGAACGTTAGCCTGTCTGGTACATCTTATCGCATCTGCTCAAACTCCCATAAGAGTTGGATACTGTAATGCTGCGATCATCCAGAATCGCATCCAGAGTCACTTCACCACACCTATTGCGCTCACCCCGTGTGCCGTTGTCTAGGAGACCCTGCAGGTGGACGAGGACGAGAGGCCTGAACTCCCCTGGTGGAAGTGTAAGAAGTGGGCCCTGCACATCCTGGCCCGGCTCTTTGAGAGGTATGACAGCTCGTTCCCGCAGACAGGCCATGCCCCGGCTGATCTCCTCGTTGCCGATTTGCGGAAACGCCAGCCCCCATTTTCAGGCTTACTTTTTGGTTGGCTTTTGTGCAGCCGACACGTGCAACCTTTCCGCTTTGTGTCTTAGGTACGGAAGCCCCGGCAACACCACCAAAGAGTACGCGGAGTTCGCAGAGCTCTTTCTCAAGGGCTACGCCGTTGCCGCTCAGCAGGTAGGGGTCGCCACGGTGACGTCCCGTCCCACCTCGTCGACGCACGGCCGCGCTGATGCTCACGCTCTCTCCGCTCGTGTCTCCCTGCAGGTCCTGCTCAAAGTCCTGTATCAGTATAAGGAGAGGCAGTATGTGGCACCCAGAGTCCTGCAACAGGCCCTGAACTACATTAACCAGGGCATAGCTCATGCTGTCACATGGAAAAATCTAAAGCCTCATATCCAAGTAAGGGCACTTTGTTTTATGCACTAGCCTAGTTACTATGTTACCATTTTAGATTTTATTATTTTTATTGTTCCTGCTGGCAAGCCTTGGTTTTCCAGCCCTAAAGCAGTGTTTTTGTTTGTGACCAAAAGAAACCTTTCATTCGCTGAAATATTTGTATGGTTGTGTGTATGGGTGCAGGTATTTCTATTAGATGGGTCCTAACAGAATGTGTTTTGAACCCGTGGCTGCAGGGCATCATTCAGGACGTGGTGTTCCCCCTCATGTGCTACACGGACAGCGACGAGGAGCTTTGGCAGGAGGATCCCTACGAATACATCCGCATGAAGTTCGGTGAGCGCGCCGCACCTTAGCACCGACTTCTGGCGTCGAGCTGCCTCGGCGCAGCGAAAGAGGAAAAGAGGAAGCTCCTCACTGTTCTCTCGCTTTCCCTCCCAGACGTGTTCGAGGACTTCATCTCGCCCACCACGGCCGCTCAGACCCTGCTCTTCACCGCCTGCAACAAAAGAAAAGAAGTGAGTGTCGCCATGGCGCCGGTTGGACTGCCCGAGGCCAGGGATGCACTAATTTGGCCGCACTTCCGGGCACACGGACCCTGGTGCCAACGTGCAGATGCGTTCAGTGTGCACCCTGCTGCTCCTGTAGCATCACTGTTGGACCAGTGCCTGGACAGATTGAGCAAAAGCGTAAACTGGTCTGTCGGGGAACAGTGCGTCTTCTGTCACTCAGATGGGAGAAAGTTTCTGTATGGTTTTTAGTTTAAATGAATTGTGTACGCAAGCGGCCCTTGGTTAGTGGTGAAATGCTGTCGTTAGTGTATCGCTGGCTGTGGGTGGGCGGTGTGCGTGGTGTCTGTCTGCGTTCAGTACCGTCTCCAGCTTGTGTCTTACAGGCTGGGTGTCTGTGCTCACACCACACCTGCAGCCACAGAGCCACCGGAGATCATAGTACTGGTCTAGTGACGTCCCTGAGACTGTCCACCACTGGCCAGCCTCCATTCTCTCCCACAAAACCAAGCGGATCGACTTTCAGTTGCTGAAGATTGCAGTTCTGTCTTTGTGCCTGTTTAGTTTACTCTGGTTCCTCTGCTACAGGTGTTGCAGAAGACAATGGGCTTCTGTTATCAGATCCTCACTGAGCCCACCTCAGACCCCCGCAAGAAGGACGGTGCTCTTCACATGATTGGTTCCCTGGCTGAGATTCTGCTCAAGGTCTGCTCAGCAGTTATTTCTCTCAAAGTGGACTTCTCTTCCATAGTGGTGCAACTGTGACTTTGATTACTCAAGTGGCTTAGGTTGGAAATCCACTTCACTATGACTCATAATTGATTTAAATCCTTATTTTACTGGCTTACAGAAAAAGATCTACAAAGACCAGATGGAGTTCATGTTGCAGAGTCACGTCTTCCCTCTTTTCCGCAGTGAGCTTGGTTACATGAGAGCAAGGGTAAGACAGGCCAAAATCATTAGCTTTCTCTAAAACTTTATCCCATAAAGCCATATTTTACATTATTTAACAAAGTGAGTGTTTTGATGGTGGAAAACTAGGTATGAACTACTCGAATTTCTTGATGTACAATTACTTTGTGTTCGAGTGTTTCTTATACCCAGAACATTAAAATAAATAATTTAAAATGGAAAATGGAGCTGTCAGTGGCTCAGGCAGTGGCAGGGGGCTTATTGTTTTAGGTATATGCATATAAACTCAGACACTCGAGATCCGTATCGAGTTTCTCTCTGCCCACACCTCGTCCTTACAGGCCTGCTGGGTCCTGCACTACTTCTGCGAGGTGAAGTTTAAGAGCGACCAGAACCTGCAGACGGCCCTGGAGCTCACTCGCCTCTGCCTCATCAGCGATAACGAGATGCCTGTGAAAGTGGAGGCGGCCATCGCCCTGCAGGTCCTCATCAGCAACCAGGAGAAAGGTGGGCTGCAGTTCTCGCCTCGCCAGTGTGTCCACGTCCAGGCAGATGCTTAAACTGTGCTTATTTGACATCACTGAGTGTTTGTTTCCCCTCCCTGCAGCCAAAGAGTACATTACTCCTTTCATTCGGCCAGTGATGCAGGCCCTCCTCCACATCGTGCGCGAGACGGAGAACGATGATCTCACAAACGTCATCCAGAAGATGATCTGCGAGTACAGTGAGGAGGTCACCCCTATTGCCGTAGAGATGACCCAGCACCTGGTAAGGCCCACGTACTAACCCTTACTCCCCGGGTGAACGCTCCACAGTAGTCACTGTGGCGAGTGCCGTCACGTCCCTCTCACCCGTGTCTTCTCTCTCCAGGCCATGACCTTCAACCAGGTGATCCAGACCGGCCCCGACGAGGAGGGCGGTGACGACAAGGCTGTCACGGCAATGGGCATCCTCAACACCATCGACACGCTGCTCAGTGTAGTGGAGGACCATAAAGAGGTCTGTATACCATGGCTGCCCCTCCCCCTGCCTTCTCTCGGGCTTGTATCACATTGCTGACGTGGTTCCAGCCGCCCACGAGCTCCAGGGGGGCACTCGCTGTTCTTCAGCCTTATAACGTGAGAGTCTGCTCTCGAAATACATCGCTTGCCACGCAAGCCATCCAACGCCTTCCTTGCGCTCGATAGTTATTTTATTAAAAGGTGTGAGTAATACAGAAGTTTATTTTTAAGCGTGTAATGTGTGATGCAGAGCCTCTCTCGCCACTGCTTTCCAACGATGCGTTAATGTTGGAAAGGGAGTTTCTGTCTCAGGGCAGGGCATTCGCACGAACATGGGGTGGAATCGGCAGAGCTGGCCAGCCCCAGTGACTGTACATGTTAGGCCGCTGGCCGGCGACCTCAGTGTGACCCTGTGATGGCTCCTTTCAGATCACGCAGCAGTTGGAAGGGATCTGTCTGCAGGTGATCGGCACAGTGCTGCAGCAGCATGTCCTAGGTGAGTGTAGCCCTTCAGACATTTTTGGGAAGGATTTATTTGTTTATTTTTAAAACCAAGATGTGTGTGTGTGTGTGTGTGTGTGTGTGTGTGTGATGCCATGCTTGTTCCACAGAGTTCTATGAAGAGATCCTGTCGTTGGCCCACAGTCTGACGTGTCAGCAGGTGTCCCCACAGATGTGGCAGCTCCTGCCTCTCGTCTTCGAGGTCTTCCAACAGGATGGCTTTGACTACTTCACAGGTCATTTGCTTGCTGGGTTGACTAGAGCGCTAACCTTTTGTGTGGTGGCGGTTGTGGTTTATTCTCCTCTCCCAACGAAGGAAGTCATGCCTGGCTTATTTCATGCCGGAGCTTATTTCTGCTGAATTTGTTTATTTCAGATATGATGCCACTTCTCCACAACTACGTTACAGTCGACACGGACACCCTTTTGTCTGACACAAAGTACCTTGAAATAATGTACAGCATGTGCAAAAAGGTAACGGTCCGTCCACCGTATACAGTACGTTTTGACGCTGCCAGCCCTGATTTAAATGCTAACTAGTGTCCAACATTCAGGTTTTAACAGGTGACCCAGGAGAAGACCCAGAGTGCCATGCAGCCAAGCTTCTGGAAGTCATCATCCTGCAGTGCAAAGGGCGGGGCATAGACCAGGTACCTCCCTTAAACCGAACAGCACTTTCTCGAAAGGCCAACAGATGCAACCACTTCCCACACCTGGGCCCATACGTTTCGTGATGCTACAAGGAAGATGCGTCCATTGCTGGCTGTGCCTCCCCACAGGTGGTGCCTCTGTTCGTGACCACGGCCTTGGAACGCCTGACTCGGGAGGTGAAGACGAGCGAGCTGAGGACCATGTGTCTACAGGTGGCCATTGCTGCCCTTTACTACAGCCCCCTGCTGCTGCTCAACACGCTGGAAAACCTCCGCTTTCCCAACAACACGGAGCCCATCACCAACCACTTCATCTCCCAGTGGCTCAAGGACATCGATTGCTTCCTTGGGTACTTGTCCTCCTCGTTCCTCATTCTCGGCTCGCTTGTGTCTGATTCTCCAGTTCCCCCACCCCCCAACAGAATATTCCTCTAGAATGGACGGTTTGGTTGTTGTTGTTGTTACTGTTGTTATTATTGTCGGCTGTAACTGCAGTACGCCGCTGCTGTTTTCCGCAGGCTCCACGACAGAAAGATGTGTGTGTTAGGCCTGTGTGCCCTGATGGATCTGGAGCAGAGGCCCCAAGCTGTGAGTCATGTGGCCGGCCAGCTTCTCCCCGCCGCTATACTGCTGTTCAATGGCCTGAAGCGCGCATACGCCTGCAGGGCTGAGCACGAAAACGAGGATGATGACGACGATGAAGATGGCGAGGAGGAAGACGAGAATGGTAATTGACTAGCGACATGAAAATCACGTTCAAGTACAATGGCTAACGTTCGGCAGGATAGACATGCCGTTTGTGGAAGTTGGATACTTCGATTAGTAATGTCATGTTCGAATTCTTTCTGGCAACCTGTCGAGTGCTGAGGTGTGTAGTGTAGAAATAGGATGCGAATCCATAGATGGACTATGTAAACATTTTTTTCTCTCTTCCCCTCACCGTTCTCGTCTCTAGCTGAACTTGGAAGCGACGAGGATGATATAGACGAGGAAGGCCAGGAGTACCTCGAAATGCTCGCCAAGCAAGCTGGAGAGGACGGTGATGACGACGACTGGGAAGAGGATGATGCGGAGGAGACTGCGCTCGAAGGCTACACCACTTCAGTCGATGACGAGGACAACCCTGTCGATGAGTACCAGATCTTTAAAGCCATATTACAGAGTAAGAGGTGGTTTATCTGCAATAAGGCAAAAATAATAATAAAATACAAATCCCCTCAGGTTAATGTGGAGATTTGCTGACTAAATGGACTGTTGTGTCTGTAGATATCCAGACCCGTGATCCAACATGGTACCAGGCACTCACCCAGTGTCTGGACGAAGAACAGGGCAAACAGCTTCAGGACATCGGCACACTCGCAGATCAGAGACGAGCAGCACATGGTATGCCCTGAAATCCTGGTAGCTTTCAAGAAGTCGCTCTGGATAGGAGCGTCTGCCAAATGAGTGTGTGGGCTTTTTATACATGTGTCTCCTTCTGACACTCGCCATCCCCCTTTCTGTTCAATTTTTTCTGAAATACTATATGGCATTATTGCAGTATACTGAGAGAAATTTATAAAAGTTTGCATTTTGTTTGCTAATGTCCCTCTCTGTCTCTGCATCCAGAATCAAAGATGATAGAGAAACATGGAGGATACAAGTTCACAGTTCCAGTGGTGCCAACCAATTTCAACTTTGGTGGCAGTGCCCCTGGAATGAATTGAGTCCTCCTTCTTCACCTTTCTTACGCTGTGACTGATTGTAGTGAAGTGAAAAAAAGCTTGTGTTATTCCCTCAAGTAGTGGTTCCAGAACTGGTTCTTCTCACTCAATCTTCAATCTGACTATCAAACTGGACAGCACCAGAAGACGTGGGAAGGAACCCAAATGCAACCAATGACTGGGGAAAAAAAACAAACCAAGAACTTGCAAGTGAAAAAAAGAAGCTTTGAACAATGCTGTCTTATGGGATCCAAAACCAAGAGGGGTACCATGATGGCAGCTCTTTTTTTCTCCCCCACCCACAATGCAACGGGGCCTATAAATATTCAAAATTGATAATGGGACTAAATCTCATCATTTTCACTGTTCTGGCCAAAGGGCCTCTATAAGATTATACCTCTGGCAGTAGTGTGTCAACTTTTTTCTGCATTTAAAAAAAATCATTAAAAAAAAAAAATCCTCATGTTATTGTATATATAAGCCAAGGCTCTTGATTTTTAAGCAGCCTGGCTAGACAACCAGAGGCATTTGAAAGGTGTCAAACGTGTATTCAAATGTAGCATATTGGATACTTGTCATAGCACTATGTGATGCCTGAAATCTGTAAATTAATGACTAGCACTTTCATATTGTTCAGGTCTCTTAGCCTTCTGTATCAGACTGCAAATTTTTTTAAAACTCGATTGAAGCTATTTAAAACGGAGTGACATTTGTCACTTGGCAGGCAACGTGTCCCATACTGTCTGGTTGTCAGAAGAATCACGGTGAAATAAGTGGCAGTGCTTTGCTGCTCGCAATGGAAATGTTTAAGGTTCCAAAAAAAAACAAACAAAAAAAAATGCAAGCACACTGTGTGTTCGCTCTGGGCACATGGCTGCAAACACTGAAAGCTGTTTGAATAATTAATTGGAGCATGTACAATTGGCTGGGTTGTGAAGGTCTCAAGCATTTGGTTGATGTATGGATGAACCATCTATATATATATTAAAAAGAAAAATAACTTCATTCAGCTTCTTCTGTGATTTGATGCCATTTCCATGTGTAGGGTCGGGATGTCTCCTTGGGTCATGGTGGTAGTACTATGTGGTTTTCCAGTTTGGTGAGGTGACATTGGAGTAGGAATATTTAGTAGAATTCCACAAACTGGGGATTTTGGGTGTTTTTGTTTTTGTTTGTTTTTTTAAACTGGAAAAGGACCTCATGAATCTGTAACTGAATTATTGTATTTTCTTTGATGTGATGCTTCCGTAACAAAATCTCTCAGAGGTGGAGTGGTTACTGTTGCCCACCTAGATGAACATATGCTGACATTTCAGAAAATGAAGAGATGAGTTCATGTTGCCTTCGTGGAGTGGAGTGACTCAAGTCTTACCCACCCCCACCCCCCACTGTTGGAGTAGGAAAAATTTATGCACCAGACAAAAGTTGGCAGTTTTCTTTACTATTATTCAAGAACAACTCGAAGATGTCAAATAGTGAACACAACTGTGATTTCATACAGAAAGTTCCAAAAGGCGATGTTCTAGAGACTTAATAGTGGATGTGTGCATCTAAAGTATTTAGTTCAGTGCACTGCAATAAGAATTTAAGAACTGCCACAACAAGCCTCTAGAACTAATTGCAATATTTAGCATGTTTATAGCATTAATAGTTCCAATGGGAAAAACACATCAAAGCCTCCATTATCCATATGAATCTGCAATAAAACAACCAATATATTTCTAAGATATGACAGAAGGTTTTGTATTGGAGGTTTCAAGATGGTTAGGTTTGCTGTTGTCAGTCAGTTTGTTCTTGACCTTGAGCCCAAAAAGGTTACATATCTTCATTAGAATCAGGTCCACAATTTCTTCTTCTTCAGATGGCTGTAAAGACAAATGGACTTAAATGGTTTATTACATGATTAATTTTAATTGCTGGTGATTATACCTTCAACATTTGTACCTGGTGATGTATCTGCTCTTGACTGAATGCCACCAGGATGACTGATATGAAGAGGTTCAGTACCACAAATGTCATGAAAATGATACAGGAACCAATCACAAATGCACCAAGAACAGGGTTATAATCCAAAACCTGTAATCAGGAAGGGAATTGCCATTGTATTAGTCATTAAACTAGTGGTTATAACACCATGTTACAGTCTGCAGTGATTTCAATATTGTTGTCTTACTTCTTCATAGTTGAAGATCCCCAGCTGTAAGCTGACCATGGTTTGGGCAGCATGGACAAGAGTCCTATAGGAGTACAGCTTCCAGCCATACATGAGGTTACACTGTGGGAGGGCAAATGAAAAGTGAAGTGGCACGAATGTTCATACCGAGGTTCTAACGTTTCCAGTGATGTCATTACTCACGGCAACGGAGTAGGCCAGGAACATTATTGTTATGACCACGATAAAACCAGAGATGTCGTTCCAGGCTCGTCGCAACGTGGCAATGATCATGTTCAGTTTGGGGTTAAGTCGCAACAGGTGCCACAGTTTGACAGTGGCCAGCAGAACCAGGAAAGCTATAAGGTATCCGAGAACTGCATCTGCTATGGCAGTTTCATGGAAGCTAACATACCTGGCAGAGGACAAAAAGGGTTAGGGTATAAACCAGCAAGTTTGATGGACAATCCACACTGCCAAGTGACAAATTAATCCTTGATAAAGGGATGAACATTGAATTAAGAGAATGGTTAGAAACGTGTAATGTTTGTACCCATGTCACAACATTAATCAGGTTATAAATTAAAATGTTAAAGCATCTGCCTACATATTTACTTACTGGTCTTTGTGGTTTTGATAATACTCAATGTCTCGGTTACCCAACAGTGTCCTCTTGATAAAAACAGATAAAGCACTCCAGCTTAAAATAACGATGGCCAGCTCCAAAAGGTTCCACTTGCTTCTGAAGTACCCCCATTTCTGTAGCTTCATAAGCTTGCCCTGTGAAATCCAATACATCCCTCTATTTGACAACAATTTATCACCTTTATTTACACTGCCAAGAGTGATGACATGTGAAAGGACTAACCTGCTGAAACATGTAATACAGGATGAAGAGAAAATAGATGGCCTCAGAGGCCATTACGAATATATGGAAACCACCTGTGGACTGATAAAGACGGACACTCTGTAGCTCACTGCGAAACTGGAATGCTCCTAGGAAAAACGTAGAAAAACATGAATTGTCTTTATTTCAACCAAAGAAGCTCAGAATATAAAGTCAGAAAACAGTTCTTACCCACTGCTGTGGTCTCAAGCATCAGGGTTATAATGCAGAAAAGGTTGACGTTGGCATTATAAACCGTGAACTCCACAAAAATAGCACGTGTGTGTACATCTAGCCAAGTGTTTTCATAAAGGTGCTGAAGCAAACTGCAAAAGGGGAGAGCAGTGTTTTGCTGTTTAAGAATTTATGAATTCAATTTATCAATTCAACTCCATTAACAATGAAGTTTCTCCTTCGCAGTACTTGCTACCTAACTACTTTAAAATTACGGTAAGTTTGAATGTCGTTAAATTACTACAAGCTACTGGAAAATGTGATCTCTAGCACATCTCCCACACTGCTCATAAAATAGATGGAAAGTACCTGCTTGCATTTTGCTGGTCACAGCCTAGGTCAACCACAAAGCCTCCACCTCTGTACATGGCCACACTCCCCCAGACTGGATGAGCCCTGAGAGTCGACTGGGTTTGGTACTGCCATGGTGTGAGCCAGCTCTTAGACCCATTGATATCTATAGAGCGGTTCCAGCCTGGACCATAGGAACCCATGTCCTCCACCTCCCAAGAGTACGGAGCATTGCATTCATGAAGAGAGCTATGCATGGAAGCTGCAGTTTTGCAGGAGCCTTTCTGCACTCTAACCTGCCGGATACGAGCATTGCCCACTAGCTTCGAGTTCCCATCTGTGATGAACCCTGAGAAGGAAGAAAAAAATACTTTAGAGACTTAATTCTGTTTAGAGACTTAGTCCATGCTCTGGAACAATCAGCTCCAGTGTTTCTGTTGCACTTCTTTCATGTGTTATGTTTTGTTTTGTGGTTGAGGAAGGACCTGGACGTTCTCCAAAGAGGTTTTTGAGGAGATCATCTTTTGCCCAGGCAAACACATCTCCAAGGTTCATGCTGTCAGAGATGCCGCTGCTGAAGCTCTGCTGAATGTGCTTAGTGAAGAAGTATGCATTTCGATCATGCTCACCATACGTAGCAATGAGTAACACACACAGAAACCCCACATAGACTGCAAGGAAAACAAACATATTTTATAATATGCTGTTTTTATCACTTATTATCAAGAACTGGAATTAAGAGTTTGACTTACTGAGAATCTCCATGATTAATGCAAAAGCTTTCTTTTCTTTGATCATGTTGTCCTTCATCTTTTCAACATCAGAAGGGGGAGGAGGCTGGTAGAAGCTGCATGTACTGTCCCTTCTTGAAATGCGCACATCATCAGGGTCATCTAGACAGGAGTACAGCTTAATCTGCTTGTTATTCATTAATAGGCAACTGTCAAGAGGTATTAAGAGAATGTTGCACTTACCTGAGTAAGTAAGTTTCTTTTCCATCGCCATATACATATAAGCAGTATCATCTTCATTATCAACAGCCTTCACCACTAAAGCAAAAAAGATTGCTAATCCTAGTACCTACCAAAGGAAAGTCACAGTACCAAAGTTAAAACAAAACAAAAACTGAGCAGGACATACATCTTGGTACTGGTGAAAATCATGGTATTTTGATTACACTGGCATCTCTTACCTTTATAGGCTGAGTCAAGAGAAGACTCTCAAAGAAAGACACCATTATAGAAATGAGCCAGCTAATGGAGCGTTCTTTTCCATACGTCAGCCCATACATCATGGTGAAGTACGCCGACACTCCACTAGTGCCTGCAACAAGAATCCAGCCCACGAACACAAACCACCAAGGCAGGCCCTTCTGACAGCACTTCTTCCTGCCTCCTCTGCTCTCCTCTGCTGTGCTGGAGCTGCAGGCGGACTGGTCCTTCACGGAGCTCGAGGAGAGTTGGGGCTCCAGAAGTGCCTTCATACCCTGAACCTGCTGCACAGTCTGGCTGAAGCCCTGTGCGCTGGAGAACCATGAAGGACCCAGCAGTCTCAGCTCCTTCTCCATGTTCTGGAGCTGCTTGTAGAGATAATGTCGGTAGATGTTGTACAATGAAATGCATTCATTTTGGGAATCTTCAACCCAAAACCTGCCAGACAAGAAGTCCTGCTGCCGGATGATATCTTCCACAAGAAACAGCAGGGTGCTGATGTCTGTTTCACCTGATCCCAGCACTGTGTTTGGAATGGGCCTCCCCACTGCCTTCGCGAGGGAGTGAAATATTCTTTTTAAGTCCTGAAAAACAATAACTTTGAGTAAGCTGTGTAATGCAGGCAGTCTGACAGAACTTGATAGCCAAGATCAAGATTTTTACAGAACATTGAGCTATTTGTAATTATTGCAATATACTCACTCTGATGATAAGCTCCACGGTAATGTCTGTCTGCACACACCACTGTGGGAAACCATCAGAGTAATTTTTTCCCTGCAGAGGACAATCAGACTTGTGCTGCTGATCTTCTGCTTCTTCTTTGATCTTGCTTCGAGGTTGGGTGAATCTGAAGATGCTCACAATGAGGAGGTTGATGGGGAACATGATGATGGAGCTTTGGATGCCAATCATCACCTGCTGCCAGGAGAACTTGATTTTGCCTTTATTAATTATAGAAACAGAGACTTCAAATATATTTCTTCATGATATTTTATCCACAGTTCTTTTGACAAAGTTGCTAGATTAGTATAAGACTATTTTATTAGTAGATTAGTATTATATTAGTACCCATCTCCATGGTCTGCTCAGAGGGGTCTGTGGGAATACCCCAGAACATGATACTGGTCAGCATGGTGCAGAGTAGCAGGGAGAAACAGCAGGAAACACGCTGCACACGAGTGAAGTTACTACTGGGGGGTCGGCTAACCACAGAGTACCAGATGTGACCATCACACAGGTCTTTTGATGTCTTCATGAAAAACAGATTTCTAGAAAAAATACAGGAGGCTTAATTTCTGATTATAATTGCAGGTCAACAGTGATTTTGCTTTCTGAAAAAAATATCTGTCTATTATATATTTTTGCATAATGCACCCAGTATTTTTCTATCACAAGGAAAGTGGATGTGCTCTGTCCTGACTACTGCTCTGTCCTGACTACTGACACTGAACAAGTATCTTCCTGAGGGCAAATATAAGCCAAACTCATAAATACTACAATGTACAGTAGAAGTATATGTGTACACATTTAAGTATAATAACATCCTTATTCATGAATAAGTAATGTATAATTAAAGTAACATTTAATAACCCTGTCACTTAAAAACCATATGTGATAGAACAATTCTAAAAAAAAGGATGTGAATTCAGCACAAAAGTCTTATAAGATCCACATGCTTTTTTTTTGGGAAGGAAAAAAATAGAATAGAAATATTATCTGAAGAAAGGCTCACCTAAACCCTTTTAAGTCCTTCTCTGTTGCTGCTGGGAACACTTTGTCCAGTGCACACTCTCCTATATCAACGGCCAACCACGAACTACACAGGAAGTACCACTTCTGTCCAGTCTCCAGGTCCTGAACCATCACCTTATTGATATACCTGTTAAATGTACACAATTTACTGAAATCTCTTTACAGTGTAACTCCACTGAGAGAGTTACAATCCAAAAAAGAACCAAACCAAAAACTAATTATAATGGTCTTAAGCACAAATAATTTGCCAGAATTAGTTTTTATACACTTCCTCTCCTACATAACTTATTAGTCTTGTTTCAGTCTAATTTGTCATGTGTCTGTCTCATATATGTATTTTTCATCTCTGCCCAAATCCTAGAGAATGTGTTTGTGATCTGTCAAGCAGTTCATTTTCCTATTGCTAAGCTCCCCAGTGTTTCCTTATTTTGGCTGTCTCTGATTAACATCAGGATAACCTCAGGATAGTCTGTTTGTCTCTGATTAACATCAGGATAACCTCAGGATGGTCTGTTTGTCTCTGATTAACATCAGGATAACCTCAGGATAGTCTGTTTGTCTCTGATTAACATCAGGATAACCTCAGGATAGTCTGTTTGTCTCTGATTAACATCAGGATAACCTCAG
>JAOXYF010000001.1:2717409-2728886 GCA_028565775.1 Sternarchorhynchus goeldii | reverse complement strand
TTGCATCAAAGGAAATACCCGGTTGTCGTCCAAAGAGATTTTTCAGCAGTGTGGTGTTTGTCCAAGTAAACAGATCTTTGTGGCTCATACTACTGGAGATGCCACTACTGAAGCTCTTCTGAATGTGCTGAGTTAGAAAGTAAGCATTTGGATCACGTTGACCATAAGCTACCAACAGCAACATCCACAGGAACCCCACATAAACTGTAAAAGAAACAAATGAAACACCACTTATTGATATTCACCGGTGAACCAATAATGTACAAGTGGATATTTCCTTACTGAGAATCTCCCTGATTAGCGCAAAGATTTTTTGTTCTTTGATCATGTTGTTCCTCATCTTTTCAATATCAGAAGGGGGAGGGGGCTGATAAAAGCTGCATGCACTGTCCCTCCTGGCAATGTGTATGCCATCAGGGTCACCTGTGGATAGGGAGTGATATTTTAGTCAGTCTTTACATGATATGTAGGCTAAAACTAAAAACTATTATGCCAGATAGTTAGTTCTTTGGTTTGTTGATCAGCACAGCTGGTTCCAGCTGGATCACCTAGGCTTGATGCTGGGTGTCGTTGCGTATCTGTGGTCAGAGGAACCTCCTTTTTTTCTGAGCGGATAGTATAGAGGATCAAATGTGTGCTTGGGTTGCTATGGTAGAATGTTGCGTGTGATTTGCTGGTCTGGTAGTCAGAGTTCTATGGGTTGGTGATCGGAGCACACATTTGTCATGTGGAAGACTCACTACATTGACTTCTGATGTACTAAACATAGTTATGGTAGGCCTTTATGTAAAGCTATAACAAATCATACAATATTTTTAAACTTACTTGAATTTGCAAAAGTCTTGTCAATTGGAACATCTCCATATTCTTCCTGATCAACTGTCTTCATCACCAGAGCAAAGAAGACAGCAAACCCTAGCACCTGAATAAAAAAACGCATGCAAGATGATCAGTGAGTAACAGTGGATTCATCTAAATATAATGCAGTGAATTGTCGAGTGAGTCTTACCTTTATAGGCTGAGTAATAAAGAGACTCTCAAAGAAAGACACAACCATAGAAATGAGCCAGCTAATGGAGCGTTCTTTTCCATACGTCAGCCCATACATCATGGTGAAGTATGCAGACACTCCACTAGTGCCTGCAACAAGAATCCAGCCCACGAACACAAACCACCAAGGCAGGCCCTTCTGACAGCACTTCTTCCTGCCTCCTCTGCTGTCCTCTGCTGTGCTGGAGCTGCAGGCGGACTGGTCCTTCATGGAGCTTGAGGAGAGTTGGGGCTCCAGAAGTGCCTTCATACCCTGAACCTGCTGCACAGCCTGGATGAAGCCCTGTGCGCTGGAGAACCGTGAAGGACCCAGCAGCCTCAGCTCCTTCTCCACATTCTGGAGCTGCTTATAGAGGTACTGCTGGTAGATGCTGTTTTTATCATTTGGCATTTGTTCAGGACTCCGGACTGCGGAAAAATGGCCAAAATGCTGCAATGGCATTGTATAAGAATTGTTACGAACATGTTAAAGATAAGTGTATTTTAGGTTTGTGTTCATACCTTGCAGATTTACAGACCTCAGGGAGACAGCAAGTTCTTTTTTGGAGCTGGTGGAATAGAATTCGCAACATATGCGGTTTTGTTGCCGAATTATATCTTCAACCAGCGACAGCAGAGCATTGATATCCATTTTACCACAGTCTATCGTTGGCATGGGGCTTCTCAAAGCTTTGGAGAGTGACTGCGCTATCCTTTTGATATCCTGAAATTTTTAAATGTTAAACATCACCCATTACATATACTGTATGCCCATATGTATTTATTAAACATTGCAAATACAAAAATATCCTTAAACAGCCACAAAAGGAGGATGTTGTTTTGTGGGGTCAGGAATGTTCTCATTGTGTCTTCATGTACCTTAATTACAGCATCTGGTGTGATCTCCTCATGCTCGTTCTTTGGAGATGTAGGTTGAGTTGGAGTCACACGCCCTGTTTTTCCTTGCTTAAAAGAATCCACCTTAGACTGTTTGACTGACTTTTGTTCCCTTGGACGGGCATTTCTGAAGATGCTCACAATGAGGAGGTTGATGGGGAACATGATGATGGAGCTTTGGATGCCAATCATCACTTGCTGCCAGGTGAATTCAATCTTACCTTTGGCCAGAGGTAGATGATCTGTTACTCTTGGCTTAAGTTTAACATTCTTCAATGTGTTATAATAAACTTAGTAGAGAAAATACAGGTTTTGGTGCAAAGGAACATTTGCATTACCCAGGTCCATGGTCTGCTCAGAGGGGTCTGTGGGAATACCCCAGAACATGATACTGGTCAGCATGGTGCAGAGTAGCAGGGAGAAACAGCAGGAAACACGCTGCACACGAGTGAAGTTACTACTGGGGGGTCGGCTAACCACAGAGTACCAGATGTGACCATCACGGAAATCCTTTGCAGTCTTCATGAAAAACAGATTGCTGTAGAAACATCAGGTGTATCCATTCCATCAGATGTATGGCCAGGAATGTAAAAATGAGACCTTATAGGAGAAATACTTAGGGTATTCTATCCTACATTATCTCAGAAAGCTTGTCTATTATATGTTGAGGGTAATATATTTCATTTCATCTGCCAAAGTTACTTACCTAAACCCTTTTAAGTCCTTCTCTGTTGCTGCTGGGAACACTTTGTCCAGTGCACACTCTCCTATATCAACGGCCAGCCACGAACTACACAGGAAGTACCATTTCTGTCCAGTCTCCAGGTCCTGAACCATCACCTTGTTCACATACCTGAGGTGCACACATAGCAGTCATTCACTCTACTCCAACAAGAACATCCATTTTGAATAAATAAAATACATGCTGTACAAATGTAGCATTCATTTCCTTACCAAGCAGGGTGTTTCCCCGAGTTATCATGCCACAGTCTGATGCTTTGGAGCTCTCCAAGAGAGAAAGGAGTGGTAAGGAGGAACATGTCCACCCCTCCCCTTTCAAAAACCGGCTTGTCTGAGTCAGTCAGATGATGTGGCTCACTCTCCCCCTCAGAGCCAATTAGGGTCACCGCAACCTGTGGTAGCATTGGTTCTATTTAGACTGTTTATCTTAAACATTCATTTGAGGAATAAAGTTTATAGATTGATTTTATTCCTGAAATGTGTAAGCAAAAGTAGACGCACTGACCTGAGAGGAAGTGGAAGCTCCCCGTCGATGCCCTGTGCAAATGGTCACTAAATAACGATATTCCGCCAAAGGGTCATTGTCTTCTAGCACTGTTACTTTCACCTTTTGGATTACACCAAGAGTTACACAAGGAAATCATACACTAATAAAAATAAAATGATTATTTTCACATTACAAAAATACGAAAAAAAAGCATAGTTTATGAAAGATCAAAACATCACTGACACTCAATTCTTGGTCTTGCAAAGAAACAGGAGGTAGTAAACACAAAGAGGCAGGGATGGTGAGTGCTATGAGGCAGACCTTGGCTGTATCCTGGATGTCCTTTCTTCGTGCCCATACTACTGCTGCAAGATAGACCAGGAAGATGGCGCCAACAAAACACACCACCACAGGGTTGTTGACAAACGTGGCAAAAAGCTGAGCTGTGCGGGACACATCCACCAGGTTGGGCATAACAAAGAAAGAGCTCCCAAAAAACGTGAGATGGGTGCACAGGCACTGAGTCACCAGTGATGTGGTTCGAGGGCCAACCTGCAAAGACAGTGATGGAACTGACAAGTGAATAAATAAGTGGTTGTTATATGTTAGACAATGAATATTATGTGGTTTTGAGTTCTAAGCTTACCCTACAGCCGTAGTCACTCCAGTTGGTCTTAGTTTCATCCCAGTATAAGCACTGGGCAGCAATAGACGTGACAAACACTGAAGCATTTGAGGAGGTCACACCTGCTCCTACAACCGGCCTCACTAGAAGATAGTAAACCCCTTCCTCTAATGCTATATCCCTAGGGTCCAGCACCCATGTGTACCTCTCCTCTGCACCACACAAACACAGCATCATATATTCATTATTTCATTTTAATTTTCAATGGCAATGGTAAGTAATTATATTATTTCATAGTATCAGTTAGTGTATCACCTGATGAGTTTCCAGATTGTGGGAGATAAATTTTGGCCTTGTAGCTGGTGTCATTTGGGTAGTGTTGAAATCCCAGGAGTAACTGTAAAGGTGTCTCCTCGAGGGGATCTAGTTTCAAGACCAGAGATATGTTGGGTGTTGTCACATTGATGACAAGGGTACTGTAGTTTCCCAAGTCCAGAAATGTGCTGTTTACTTCTGCCACCTCTGACCTCGGTAAGAGAATCTGAGGATCAAAATTACAGAGTTTGAATATACATGTTAACTGTATCTTATCCCATCTATATCTGCCAGACTCATTTTATAGCAGTGTTTACACAATTACGCATGACTAATATATAGACCATCAGTATTGTACAGAATTGTTTTATTGGCTAAGGCATCTTACCTCAATCTCCTCAGTCAAGTCTGACACTGGAATGACTGTGCCATTCTCACTGGTGAGAGAGAGAGACCCCACTGCTCCACTTATAGGTGAACCTTTACTCCATGAGAAGGGATTTTGCCAAAAACTTAACATCTGTAACCAGAAATGTTGACAAGCATTTCATTTACATAGTGTTTCATTCCTACATTTAAATATAGCTCAAAGTGGATAATAAAGATGCAGGTTCATCAAGCTATAAAGAGTAACAGTTTTTTTGGGATGTTGTTAACCATTAACCAGCATCTTGAAGCTCGTACCCGCACATCCACTGGTCCCTCAAAAGACAGCATGTCAGACTGCAAAACTGGAAGCACAAAGCTGACTGAGCTGCTGTTCTCAATGCTGAAGGACTGTTTCTGGAGTTCACCTGGTGACATTCTGGGCACCATAAAGTTCTGGTCAGTAATATTTAAACAACTGTAAAGCATTCAGAGTGTCCCTGTGGTACACCAAGTAACACAGTCTTTGAAGGTGAGGTTCTGTGTGAAACCCATAACATGTGTGCCTTACCTGTTTACATAAACACTGATCTCGGGGGTGCTAACAATAATAGCCTCTTGGTCTGCACTTCTGCCAGAGAGCAAGGCACTCTGCACATTGTCTGCTATGCTCAATAAGTGCTTGGAGATAATTTCCTATAGCAAAGAGAAAGGCATTAAAGGAAACATGCAATATCAGATGTTTGCAGACAAGACCCTCCTGAGATTAAATTGGAGCGCAGTACCTCCTGGTCCGTGTCGGAGGAAACCTTGAAGATGTTACCAGCAGCCTGAATGATGGGAGTGGCTGCTTGCATCATTAGTTCTTTGTCATCTCCCTCAGAGGGAGCGAGAGTGGCCAGGGACTTACTGAGATTTGACAGAAGGAAACCAGCTTGCAACTGCAGAGAAGAGAAAGACAATTTAGGTTGAAAATGGATGAGAGATGCAGGACCTCACAAAGTTCAATGGAAAATACCTGAGCTGCAGACGTTAGCTCCTCCCGCTGCGTTGTGATCCCCACCACAGCACTTGCGGTCATCTGCACTTCTGAAGGGTTCCTGAGGGGCCCAGTATTCACTGCTGTGCCCAGGTCCACCAACATCTGCTCTCGTAGCTTCATTGAGGAAAAACATATATTTATATCCGTGTTATTTATTTTTTATGGTTATATCTGTGAAACTAAATATGATTTTCTTACCTTGACAGGACAATAAAGTTCAACTTTATTCTATTATGCAAAATAAGTACATGAAATAAATAAGACAGCATTCCACTTCATAAATGTTTTTTGGATCTTATTAATGTATCCTCCACCCGAGGTAAAGAAGAAAGTGGAGTCTGTATTCTTTGTACCTTCTTTTTGGTAACTTGATCTTGGCCTACAGCTGAGCCCTCATTTAGCCTGTTGGACACAGACTGGTACATCTGTGCTAGCGCTGGTCCCATCAGCTTCCCATGCTGCTGCAGATGGTCTGTCTGGCCAGTCACGAGGGCCTCCAGGTCATGCACCGTAGACCCAGTATTAACGTCATTTACCTGGGAGTGTGACATTTCAGGAAGTGAATTGAAAAGAAACAATAACTTTTGATTTCTTCTTTGATTTGTTTTATTATACAGTGGTCTAATTGTGGTGTAGTGCCTACCTGTGCGGACAGAGTAGCTTTAATCTTCTGCCCTGCCCCATTCTCAACAGTGACTGCCACCAGCAGGATGTGATCACTGCCAGCTCCAAGAGGGAGGAAGAGGGACTCCACCACATGCTCATGGCCACAGTGCAAGTAGTCACCTGGAGTGGAGTTGGGGGTTGTGTGTAAATGAATGGTATTCAGTTATCTTTTGTGGAAAATGACAAGAGTTTTGGAAAAGGAAAATACATGTACCAGTGGATGTTCTGAAGCAATATGTACATGGATTTGCACCGCAGAACGACGTGGCCACAGTACACGTGATGTTAAAAGGGGAGAGGACATCCCCCACAGTGGGTCTAATGTTACAGGAGGGTGGGCTCTGATGGCCCGGTCGAGACACAGATGGCAGTGTGTTAACTGTGGTCAGAGAATCCACATGAGCACTGGATGCAGTCATGGTGGAGACCGATGACTGGGTGTGGGGCTGTGAGTTTGGTTGCCCTGGTGAGGTTCGACTGGCAGGCAGTGATGTTGGCGACACTGTGGAAGAGGCACTGAAGACTGGAATGGTGAATTGAGCAAATCCAGATAAGCCATCCTTTACACCTAGGAAATGTAAACAGAACTGATGTGGACCTTACTTGTACAATAACACAAACATATATTAGATACATTATTCATATTGACAGCTGTTATAATGTTTATAGAAAGAATAAATTCATGTTAATACCAAGTTACTTCTCCATGAAAGATCTGGCTCTCCTTTAACACTTGTTTTCAATCCCAAACCCAACCCAAACTCCACATGAAGAGCGAATGATACCCACCATAAGCCACTACAGTAAGATCCTGCTGTGCAGCTGTCAGAACTGTACTCTCAATGGTAAGAAAGCTGTCGCCTTCCTTCTGCTTTATCAATGGCTTCTGCCCACTGTTAGAATAGCAGGAGCTTAGCAAACCCTAAAGGAAATGTACAAGAACAATTATAGGTGACTCTATTAAAGATATGCTAAGGAGTCCTTTACATATCACAAAGAAACAATAGATAAAATACGACACTCCTCTTCTCCTATTAGAGAACATCAGACTTACAGATACAGGGTTTGTGTCCTCAGTGTACCAAACCATTTGCTGACAATGTTCACATTGCAACTGCAAATTAATGTTGGCATTTATATTTACTGGGTTGCAGTTTGAACATCTGAAAGAAAGAGCATCACGAAACAAGATCATCATGGTATAGAAAGGTTTAACCAAATTCTATTACAATTAACCAAGAATTATGAAAACAGCTGTTTTGGATGGGTAATACCACATTTTAGACCTCACAGAAGTTGACAGAAAAAAGGTCATAATGCTTTAAACTGTAGAGGGAAAGGGTTTGCAGTGTAAACATGAAATTAATTCAGTTCCTATTTTGCCTGTGTTTGCTATGGTGTAGAATGGCATTTCTATGGGCTTTGGTCTCTATTTCTAAATCTGAATGAGAGCTAAATGTTAAGAAATTCTTCACTTAAAATCACTGACTGCTTAGATTGATGCCATTACTCAATGCCGTCTCATCACTCGTGGGACACATAAGATCCTGTTACTCTCAGTTTGCTTTGAATGAGTTATGGTTTATGGCTGAACATATAAAGGACCCAAGCTCTTACGTGATCACTGGACTAAAATCAGTCCCTGGGGTGACAGAGACACATCTTGTTGCTGTTAGGGATTGTGGAGGTCCTCTTATCTTTGTAGCAGTCACTGAGTAGACTGAGAAACTGTAGGGTGGAGGGAGACATGCCATACGTATCTGATGTGTTTCGGTCTCAGTTCTGACATTACACGGACATGTTCCATCTGTATGGAAAATATAACAACAGACCGAAACATCAGGAACATAGCCATAGTAAGTGCTACTTAAACAGTTTTTATGAACAAATGTCAAAAAGCACAAACTTGAATCTTTAATAAAGTGATATCACTTACTGCAGCTCCAGGAAAATGTATAAAGTTCAGCATTGAGTCCCTCAACCCCCAGTGTAACACTGTCTGTGCCAATGACTGGGTTCTCTGGGTTCACAGTGATCACCAGGTTACTGTCACTTGGGACCGTTGCACGCTCTTCTGTCTGAGAAGGAAATCCATAGTAAGATCACTTAATAAATGAAAAAACATGAACAAATTATCATGAACGACTGTTTTCTTCTTTATGAACCGTTCTCCTGTTTTACATACTGAGTTTTCACCCTGTATGGGGTCCTCTTGACAGGCCACTGTTGTGTTTCCAGCATCCACTTCCATTGCTGAGAAGACATTCCATGCCCTGACTACAACCTTTAATGTACCTGTAAATATGCCAGCAAAACAAAGGACAAAGGAAAAAAAGGACTGAGAAAAATACAACACAGTAGGAGTAATAATAATAGGAGCAATAATGTGGAGAAATGTTCATATTTCTCAATGGAATAAAAAAAACAAACAATGCAAATTCATGGCACCTTTGATTTTGCTGGAGATATTGAAGACCTGTAGACTGTCACTGAGCATCCGATGGGTCTCAGTGAAGCTATCGTTGGAAGTAGACAGAAGGAACAGCAGCTCCACTGGAGCACCTCGAACCAGGGAGACGTTAACATAAAGGAATGAGTCCGAGCAGGACTCTTGTTCTGGTGCGACAGACACAGCCAGACCCTCCACTGGCTGCACCACACACAGCTCCAGAGCACTGGACACATCTGTATCTGTTACCTCATTTGAGGCCAGAAGAGTCAGCTGATGACACCCTAAACCGAGGTTCTCTAGGGTTTCTGGAGGTAAGGTGATATTGTGGGGAATTATGCCTCTGACTGCAGAGGAGGAAACAAGTTCCGTAGCCCCATGATGGATTTTGTAGGTGATGTTGGTTCCTAGTGGAATAAGGAAAAAATATTCTTGTTATCTTATTTAAAGAACATTTATACATATATCTCCATATCTTGAGGAGTGTAAACAGCATGGCTGTGAGTGTATATTACCTGCATTCAATTCCACTTGGATTTTCAGTGGTTGGTGGTGGAGACTTGAGCAGTTGTCAATGTTCATTGAGTGGTTGGTACTGTGGCATCTAATTATACCAAATTTGCCAAGTGGCTCCTGAATGGTGATGGATTTTTGAGCTGTCACATGCCAGTCACTGGTACTGCACTCCACTGTAACAGTGTAGACTCCAGCATGCTGGTACTTATGCATTAACGTACCCTGTGAACTAACAAATTACTTACATTTTAGTGACAATGTGTCCATTATGAATCATGTAAAATTTCAAAGGTGTTCTGGGAATTCATGATGACCCCCTCCCCTCCACTGAGACGTAAAAGGGAGTGTAATTTACTTTTCAGGCCTGTAGGGGTCAATAGTGTGTCCATCTCCAGCACTCAGAGAACATGTGAGGTTGCCTTGGAAAGGGTGCAGCAGCCACTTTATTGTCACAGTGACGTTTTTAAATACAGCGGCCAGCTTGTTCACTGTTAGATGAAGACCTGTTAGATGAAGATCAATTATCCAAATATTATCTACGATGAATATTTATTAAGACCTTCAAAACTTTGAAACCATTCAATCTTTCCATCAAATCAAAAGGGGCTTCTCATATCCATATAAGAGAGAGAGGAATTTACTGTTTTCCTAATTTCTTGACCTTTAGCCATTCATTTAGTTAGATCCAACAGCACTAAAACATGGTAGTTGTGCAACAGATAAGAACTATTCTGAAACCATGTCATGGGGCACATATCACATCCATAAACATATCAATAATCTAGCAATTAAATCTCTGATACTGTATCAACCATAAAAAGATTAAAAGTGTAAACCCAAACTGTGCGGCTCTTTAGATCATTTTCCATGTATATTTGTTTTCTAATTTCGAAAATTGGAGCCGTTGTCCAAATGCAATAATTCCCAAATGTAAAATTTATTTGGATGCTATGGAGATAAGATAAATGCGAAATTGTGAGTCTGACCGTCTTTGCAGTGGTATTCCACTAACAGGTAGCTTCCCAGTCCTGGACAAGGCTCTCCAAAGGATGTGTCCTCAGTACCAGTCTGGCATACCTGAAGGCCGCGACACTGCTCTGGCGGAGTGAACAGTGGCAACACAATGACGCGTGTTAATGTGCAGAGTAACACTACAACAACTATCCTACATTTAACACAAATGCTATCAGTATTTTTTAGTTTTTTGGGCAAATGTAAATGGGTTGAAGAAACCCCAATCCCTGACTCACTAGCATTTCCAGAACATTTCTGTAGATTTCGATTGCTGTAATTTTAGATGAGGGACGTGGTAATTATTTGTGCTTTGAGTTTATTTAAACATTCAGCTAGGTAACATTATCTGCCCAGCGTCAGCAAGCAAGCAATGTGCATGATTCATCGAATGTTTACATCCCTCTGTAAATATTTAATTTGTGTTAGTTTGGACATCAATCATCCTAAAGACCTTTAAAGCAGTGAGCCTGATATGGGTCTTGAGCAGCTCCGTTTTTAAACCAAAAAAACTGAGTTTATTTTGCATTATATTCAGCTACAAATATAGTATGTGGCAATAGGTCTTCGTTACATAATAAAGGCAAACATTTGAACATGCAATAATGAGCTCAACAAGATAATCTGTAAAATAGTTTTTAAAATTAAAAACTGGAACTACACAGTCAAAATCTCTGGCACTAAACTAACTTGTGCAATGTGCAGAGTTCACTTAGAAGTGATCGTTTTTTTGTGCAATGCAGTTGTTTGTGCAAATGGAAGTTTTGCTTTACAGACACTCAAGATGTGAAGGATCAATTTCCAGCATTCATGAAGGCCCCTTAGTTTGGATATATTGCAGAGGTCAAAAACTTGAGATGTTTGAATGCATTCAGTGCAGAACTGTAGCTGAGAGTAACTCTGTGACTATCTGATATATGTGACTATGATATATGATATTGCCCTTCTATAGGATACGTGACTTTCATGACCTATAGCACAGTGTGGCCTCTCTTTTTGAATCAAGACACCCCAGAGCAATTTTTCGATCCATGTTTTCTACAACAAAGGAAACCGTCAGAGAGCAGTACAATACTCCAGCCTGTTTGTGAAATGATTGCGCTACTTTCTCGTTGTTATGACCAGTTTCACAACGGTAACTGTGAAGTACTGCTGTCCCTTACATACCTGATACAGAACGTACCACATCCACCCAGCTGCACTCCTGCTCCGGGGTGGTGGGAGGGGGGGAGTGGCCGGCCCGGCAGTAGTGCCGCGTCTTCCTGCCATAGAAGCCGTCGTCGATCTGGATCACCTGACCGGAGCCGCACTGCAGGGTGGCGTTGTGGCCCGC
>JAOXYF010000001.1:2689171-2717309 GCA_028565775.1 Sternarchorhynchus goeldii | reverse complement strand
CCAAACTGGCAGATGAAGAAGAATTCCTGGCTGCAGTTGCTGGTCGTCTCCCACTGAAATCCAGATGTTGAAACGTATCCACAGTCTGCATCTGGTAGCAGCTCACCGAGCCAGTTAGAGTAACTCACGTCAGAGCCGTCCAGCCAGGACAAGGGACCTGTAGGAGCAACAGTCAAAGAGGGTCGATTATTTCCATAGACATCGGAGACCATTCCATCGAACTCATGCAAGAAAAGGGTTTAGCTGAAGAAGTTCATGGTTGCAGTCCTATTGCACACCTTTTAACTGCACACCATTGTCATTCAGATCACAGTACTAGAAAAATATATTTTATTCCAGCAAATTCTTTATATTATATGCAGCTAGCCACATGTACAAGTATTTAAACATATGGAATGCTTTCAATAATTCCATTTAAATATATGGAATGCTTTCAATAATTTCATTTAAACATATGGAATGCTTTCCATAATTCCATTTAAACATATGGAATGCTTTCAATAATTCCATTTAAACTTATGGAATGCTTTCCGTAATTCCATTCCATTTAATTTTTATTTTAATAAAATAAAATTAACACAATAAAATAAAAAAATAAAATAAAAATTAAACAATAATTCCATTCTATAAGTGAAGAGAAATTTTCCAAAACATGGAAGCCCATGTTTTGCTTGACTGCAATTCCTTTAAACTGGAGGACAGTGGTAACAGTGGTAATAGTGGCTTTATTGTGTTTTAATCCTCAATGATTTAAAGTGTATGTTATAGCTGCTGTATAGTGTTATGTGTATTTTGTAATCATGAAATAAATAATTAAAATTATAATGCGAATCTAATCACTGCCCACTTAACTACTTCCACGGTTACCGAGGTTTCTTCTTGGAGGTTATGAATGCGATTTAAAGTAATCAGTTATTAACACGGCTGAAATAAGACCGTTAATGACAAATCAGCAGATGTATGAAGATGTAACACTATAGGAGCTCTGCCAGTGACTGATAAAAGCAGCTCCTTTGTTGCCATCAACAAAAGGTTTTCTGTAAAGCAAACTCACTGGTTCCTGTAAGGCCTCTGTGAATGAAGGAAGCCTCATATCAGACCCATATACCAGTTGCTGGTCTATTGAGATAATTAGAGACAGCAATGTGCTGTAATGTAATTGGCAGTAATGAATTACGTTATCAGTGAAAGGCAAGCTGATAGGAGGGAGATGTGTTCGTGTACTGTGTGCTTTGTGCCGGCTGTGCTGGGAGGAACCTGGCTGATAAGGTCAACAAATGCACCCCTGTGCAGATGGTGTTTACACACTAGTACAGTGTAAAGACAATAATATTGTAAGCTTAACATATAATTAATAATCAATTAACTCATTAAGCGGCATTTCATTCCTACATTTCCTGGGCACATTCAAGAAAGATAAGCGAAATGAAAACACTGCTAGTAATTCCAGCTGCTAGTAATACTTTTAAAAAAAGTATTTTTAAAAATGGAACATTTGAAAGCATCTAACAGTACCTAAGCATCTTCCTGTGACATTAGCATAATGATGCTATTAGCCCTGAAGTCCAAACCACTTACTCTCAGTGACAGCAGAGTCCAGGGAGAGGTTGAAGGATGCAGGTGCGAGGCCAAGCCACCAGCTCTGCTCCGGCTGCAGATGCCTCTGGAGGAACTGCTGAGTCTCGTCGTTCTGGACGAAGGCCAGGTGTCCTCCGCCGCGCTCGCACCAGCCCTGGGCTCCCACGAAGCTGCGCCGCAGCCGCACAAACTCATAGCAGGAGCCTTCGAAGGCTCGCTGGTGCTCGAGGCACGACAGGCTCTCTGCGTCCTCCTCACCGCACACCGCGCTGACCCTGAGGACCAACCCAAGCACCAGCGTGGAGAGAAAACGTCCGACCATCTTCACTACCACTCGTCCGCACAATACTGCAGTCAGCTTGGTACCTCCATACTTAAAGGCTGTTGACGTCAGCGTCCTAAATGAAAGTCTAATCACACCAACATGCCTGGCTACCAGGGCTTTGTCCTGTCCTTTTATACACATTATCCCCAAGCAACAGGGTATGAAGTGTAATACGGCCCTTCTTACCTATATGTAAATAATGAAGGGTTTTCTTCTCCCTTTGTAGGCAGCTGTTGATACCTCAGTACACAGCCTGCACAGTGAGAGATAAGCTAGTACTCAGTCATGAATGTCCTGTGGCACCAGGAAAATAAAAGATTTCACATTTGGTGTTTGTCTGATTTAGCAAAGCTTTTTTTTGTCATGAATAAAATCTAAAATAAAAATAAGGACATAAACGTGTGGTAATGAAGAGGCAGCAAAATGCTTTCAAAATGCTACAATGGGTAATACAATATGTAATAGTGTCGTCCATTGTGAATGCATATTTTAGCATAGCACTTAACTGAAAGGTTCAACTGGTCTAACGTCAAACAAAAAAGAAATAAGATGCAATATATTTAGTTTATAACTAGAAAATTTTACACATCCCTATTAACAGATGCAAACAAACTGAAAATACTGTCAGCACAGCAGTAATTTCATATATGCCGTCAGTGTTAATGACTAACAAAGAGATTACACCTTGATCACCATTAGACAAACCATACATACAACTCAGTTCAAAGTCTAAAGTGAAGATTTATACTTGCAGTAAAAACAGAATGATGCTAATCCGAGTAATTACTATTAGACTGCAGTGCTGTATTGAACAGTATTTCTGCAGTTTTATTCCTTAAGATACGACATGTCTTCCCACAGAAGATGAGATTTTACATCTCAAACTCAAAGCTTTCAAAATCGCTGAAAACAGTAGGTTCCAGACTACACAGTGATATTTATTATCTTAATTCTTGATATCCTTGATAAAACAATTATATGCAGTGTTTGCACAGCACTTACACACTGATAAGGTACCCAGATTTATAAAGTGGGAGTTGTAATGTTCACTAAGGAAGAATCTAGTCTGCTGCAGAACGAGCCTTAATAAAAGCCCTCAAGTTTGAAAGTAAAGGAAACTTTTTTTTATCAGACTAAAATATATTTTGTTGGTGTGTCAAGCTGTATCTTGTTTGAATTTTGTATAGGTGTATAGGTAGTGTTCCAGTCATCTGATGCTAATGCTGCATAAGACTTCAGAATTTAGTAAAATAATAAACATAACTAAATACATTAAACAACAATATAACTTTAAGTAAATAAGTTTACATAAACACATTAACATATATGTATGTACGTATGAATGAATGAATGAATGAATACTGATACAGATACACCTCTGCAAAGCAATGAATCTGTGATTCACACATTGTGCTCGTGATGTGATTATCAGAACCCCGCTCTGGCTGAAGGGGGATGGGATCAGACCAGTCCGCCAGTCCCTGCTGATAAAAGCCAGACGTGCCAACTCCCATATGAGAATTTGGAATTTTCGGGGTCTATCACGTAAAATTATGTAATATTACACATAAGATTTAATATTACACACAAAGCTTAATGTTGCATATCTAAAATGTCTTCAAAGTGCTTCGATGCTACAGGATTACGACCCCGATTCACTTCCGTTATAGAGCTATTTTTCACTTATACGTAAAATCATGTGGTGTAGCAGGCTACTTATGAAACGACAAGCAGGTGGTTACGTGCAAAAACATGGGTACTGACTTATCTATGAGGTAAGGGCGGTTTAAAAGACCGACAGAGTTTAAGTGACGTAGTGCTGCTATCCTACTTCTTCGCAGACAAGCATGGCGGAATCAACTCAAAACATGGAAGCAATATTGTACAGGAACGGAAAAGAAACGCCGGATCCTGTCAAAGCACAGGTGTCGGGTAGGCAGTAGTATTTCGAGTCGCCTTCAGTCAACACTTGGGAGGTTTTTATTTGTAATATAACTGACGTTAATGCGGTTTCGGTTTCTGTCATTGCTACTGCACATGCGAACTTCTGTAATGAACGTTGCTGGTATGTTTGCATGTCCAGTAACGGGTGGCTCTGTGTGTAAGAATATTAAGTGATACTGAATGGCGGAACTACCAAAGAGAAAGAAATGCATTAAATAAAGAAAGAAAAAGAGAAAAATGACTGTAAACCCCAACTTTACCTAATAATAACAATGATGTGATATGATGGTTATAATGTAATACTATAAATAGTTGATGGAGAATTGTACACTCTACAAGTCCCAATTGTCTGTAGATCATTCTCTGTAGCTCTATAGAATATAAATATGTTCATTATGGAAGACACTTATGGTTAGTCAGGGTGCAGATTTGTAAGTGCTTTGTTGGTCGTGGTTTTGCTGGACTTGATGTTATCATATACAAAACACTGGAAGTGCACTGAAAGGGGAGTAGAAAACCGGAGAGCTCCAGATATTGAGGACCTGATGCGCATGCACTGTGGGTCAGAAAACTGAAAATCCATTTTCAAATGGAATTGTCAAGCCTTCACTATCATTTTAACAGTTTTGTTCAGATATTGGCCAGTGGGGTTAGTTGTGTGAAATAAAGGAGAGTTTTGAAAATATCTTCTAAACTGTATGAATTCTATATGTATTGGCATCCAGGCAGGTACAGGGTATGACCTTTATGTTCTTGTTGTTTTGAGGTGTTTCAGTGTTATGTAATGTATGGTGTATCTTTGCAGGTACCATCCCACCCTGGATTCATGGAACTTTGCTACGCAATGGGCCTGGTCTTTTCTCCATTGGAGAATCTTCTTACAACCACTGGTTTGATGGAATGGCTCTCATCCATAGTTACACAATTAAGGATGGTAGGTCATATAAGTAACAAGGATTATATATTTATATAGAGAGATTTTTCCAATGCTTGCAAATACCACATCCCCTTTTTAAGGATTCATCATTAATCTGCAGATGAGAAATGCTTGTCAAGAGTGAGATAAATAACCACTCAGATTATTACTAGAACTGTGGTCTGCAACCACTCTAGATGTGCTACATGTACATTTTTTAATACAGCCAATTGAATTAATTGTTAACATATAATATAAACTGGTTCCTCCTCCTAGAACTTCAGAGGCACTAATGATGGACCTCTGTCTAAAATGTCCTGTTTCTCTGGAAACCTTGTGTATTTCAATACAATTTTTAATCTTTTTCTCAATCTCTCTGTCTCTACAGATATGCATTGTATTTACATCCGTATGTGTAGGATGTAGGGGGGCACGTTCCCTTCCAAGTTTAGGGGGAAGTAAAATGTCCCCCAAGTAATTGCTGCTCATAGCATCAGAAGATGTGTTAAGTTGGTTCGCGTGAGCAATATACCTCAGCCCCCAAATTTAAATGAAACCTATGCCACTGTTTAAATCTCTTCCTGTTTTGCCACAGCCGTTCCTTGTCCTAGTAGCTTTGATTCCTCTCACCAGCAAGAATATCAAGCTTTTCATGAGTGGAATCAGGGAAAACACTAAACTCTGAAGTGCATCTAGAGCAGTGCTATCCAGAGCCATCTGGTGGTGTCATTTTAAAAGAATGTAAGAGGAATTAAATGTCTTTTTTGTTGTCAGGTGAAGTGCACTACCGGAGCAAATTCCTGAGAAGTGACACTTACAAGAAAAACACTGCTGCCAACAGGATTGTGGTGACAGAATTTGGAACCTTGGCCTATCCTGAACCCTCAATGAATATATTCTCAAAGTAATTCTACCTTCTTTTAAAGATGATATGATTTTAAATGTAGTTGTTTATTGTTTATTTCTGAAAAATAAATTAATGTTCTTAAAACACTTTTTAGGGCCTTCACATACCTGATAAATACCATCCCAGATTTCACCGACAATAATATTATTAACATTATAAGATATGGAGAAGACTACTATGCATCATCAGAGATAAACTATATCAACCAAATTAATCCATCAACTCTCGATACTGTAGGAAAAGTAAGTTCAAATACATCAGGTTTTTGTTTTCCACAGCATTTTAAACAACATTTGATTCTAAACATTACAGTTTGGTTCCTGTTTCAGACTAATTACAGGAACCATATTGCCCTGAACTTGGCTACAGCACACCCTCACTATGATGACGAGGGCAACACTTATAACATGGGCACCGCAATTATGGCACTTACTGGACCCAAATACATCATTTTCAGGGTTCCTGCCAGTTCACCAGGTATATGATGACCTGTGCTTAAACTGGATGAATCCCTTTAAGACTGTATTTTCAGTAATTCACTACACGAAAGCCTAAGAACTAGTGACACTTTTAATTATTTTTAAGAAGAATCTGAAAATGTATTAAGGTTGTATTAGTGTTTAAGAGTGTAATTAAGTCTTTTAAGTCATTTTAATCTGCTTTAATTACTCTCTAAAGCACTTTGTAAACTTTTTTTTAAAAGCCCAATATAAGTACAATTATGATGATTATTATAACTACTACTATTACTACTGCTGCTATTATGCAGCCTGATTCTCCTGCATCCTGTAAAGTGCATAAAACCTGATCAACACATGAGAAAGTTGATAGGTTTTGTTACTCCTTGCAGACAAAGAGAAGAATAGCCCTGCGCTGATGAAAGTGGAGCAGATTTGCTCCATTCCGTTCCGCTCCACGTTTTACCCCAGCTACTTCCACAGTTTTGGGATGACAGAAAATTACTTTGTCTTCGTCGAGCAGGCCTTGAAGCTGGACATCGTCCGGCTGGTCACCGCTTACGTCAAAGGAGTCTCCTGGGGCAAGTGCCTCAAATATGATAAAGATGAAGTGGTAAGGGACGACCCTTGGCACTCTATGTTTCCTGCTAGTGCAGATGTGTTCCCAGCTGCCCCGGTTTTGTGCGTCCACAGACGCTATTCCACGTGATCAACAGGAGAACGGGGAAGGTGGCAAGAACCAGGTTCTACAGCAACGCATTCGTTATGTTCCATCATGTCAACGCTTACGAGGAGGACAGCCACGTCGTGTTTGACGTGATCACCTACGAAGACAACAGCCTGTATGACATGTTCTACCGAGAGAACTTGAGACAGGATGTGGAAGCAGTCGGCAAGAGCAGTAAGGCTGTCTCTCAACCAGTCTGCCAGCGATTTGTCATTCCCATTGACGTTGATCTCAAGGTTAGTGGTGGGGAAGGAGTTGTGTTATTTTTTGTCTTTGTCAGTAACGCTGCTGTTCTTTCGATATTGGAGATTTGTTTGCTTTGCATTTGTAGGAAACGCGACCAGGCACCAATCTCGTTGGGCTGGAGGGAACATCAGCTACGGCTGTGCTCCAGAACGATGGGTCTGTTTACTGCTCTCCAGACACATTACATCAAGGTTAGAATCAAAGACTGCTCTTCTTCATCATCTTTCTCATCACTTCACACTCACAACATTGATGACAATAATGTTAGGAGCCATTTTTTTTTGTTTTGGATAGTAAAGCAAACTGCATCTGGTTTCTCTGCAGGTTTGGAACTACCTGGGATCAACTACAACTACAATGGAAAAAAGTACAGATACATCTACGGGTCCAGGATGACGTGGTCCCCGCCATCAAATAGTGTAACCTGCACTTTGCAGAAAAAATCCTGTATTCTGTGAATTTGCTAACTGACTAAATTTACTTTTCTAACTAATTAATTATTAATGGAAGCACAATTGAAGATAAAAATAATGTATTTGATTGTTTGAAAGTTAAGGTGATGGTGCTTACACATCTCGGTACTGAAACAGATTGCGAAAGTGGACACCATTACCAAGACGTACGTCGAATGGACAGAAGATGAATGCTACCCATCAGAACCAGTGTTTGTGGCGTCACCAGGCGCTGTGGATGAAGATGATGGTGAATTTCTTGAATTCAACACAAACGCACATTATAGCAACACAAAGACATATCCTTGAACAGCATTTTCAGGGCTCAGAGGACACTGTAAAACATTTCAGAACATTGCTATTTTTGATCTTTCAGGTGTTATTCTGTCATCTGTCATCTCACTCAATCCCAAGAAACTACCCTTCCTGTTGGTCCTGGATGCAAAGACCCTTAATGAGATTGCTCGTGCCTCTGTGAACGCAACAGTTCACATTGACCTGCATGGACTTTTCATCCACCAGTAGTACTAAATGAAACAGCCACCAGCAAGTATCGATCTAAGTAACATTTCTCAAAGACGATGCACATCTATTCAATGCTACCAGGTGTACAGTGGTGTTGGAAGCAAACTGCAACAAGACTACCTTCTTGAAAAGAGTAGTTAGTTGCACAATAGCCATTAAAAATGAGCTATGGCTTCATGACACCACAATAACTGATATGTAAATGTGTATTATTTGATAGATTGGTACACTAGGTTCATTGAACTGCTACTAAAGTTATTTAGTGGCTATGCTGAAATTAATATGAAAGTATTTAAGAGTGAAGACTGACTGAAGGAGTGTATGGGGGTAAATCCTTATTTCAATCATTTGTAAACACTGACTGTCTAGTCATATCATTTCTATTTTTTACAGAAAACTTGTGAAATAATTTTATAATGCAGACCAAACTATATTTATACAGGTTTACTTAAACGATTGTGAAATCAGCTTTACTGTTATACATTTTTAATGATTCCTAAAAACAGCTGCTAAAATGAGTCACAGCTGTTTTAGAGAATTTTAAGAGATTTTTAAAATGAGAGGAAACAAAATTGGTATAAATAAATGATTCAGTTCTGTGCCGTGTTTGTATGTCATACCTTACTGAGAGAGGCAAACGATAAGCAGCTAATCAGAGTAGCACTTACTAACAGTAATTTAAATCTGCTATGCAAACAAGGTCCAGAACCCTGTTTGAGAAGACCAACGTCCAATGTCCAGAACTATCGCACAATCTTTTCTCTCAAATAGTAGACATACACAAAGACATGTGGTAATGCATTCATTCAAATGATTTTTGAGCAAACCTGAAAGATTTCAGAAAGAACGCTTATAGTGCATCTCTTTTTTTCATTTTTACATTATAATTATCGTCTGCAAGATTCCATATTTGTTCAGGTGACATTACTGACTGATTCTTTAAAATGACTTTAACAACTTAAATTGCCTTTAAAATTATGAAAGTCATGACATTCAAAACGTTATAGGATTCTGGCATTCAGTCTAAATAACTGATGAGTAAATGAATTTGGGCCAGTTTTCAGTATTGTACCTTAAAGGAGATTTTTCCTGTATAGTTAAAACTGTTTTCTTCGGAACAACTCTACAATGGCCTGATGTCTATGGAACCAAAAGGCTACGAAGATGCCCAACGGAGGTAAGCTGGTCTCAATTCAGTCCTTCTATTAATGCGTTAGTCAGGTCAGGACTCCCGTTCTGAGGAATCCAGCCCAATCACTCTAGACCAAGCAGCAAAATACAAGCTGATGAAAATACATCATACATATGTCTAATATTAATACCTTCACCATCTTGTTTCTCAAATATTCATGAAATTATGATCCAGAGCAAACTCATAAATGTTTGGCTGATTTCACATAGGTCTATTTTCATTTAAAAATATTCTCTATTTTCTTTTAAAAAACTCTCTAAAACAATGATCTAGATGAAAAATAGACTGGAATATGACATTCAGAATATTGTCTCTACAGCTTTTCTTAATTTTCTTTAACAGGCCTTCAGGAGAAAGAAGAAAATGCTAAATTTATGTTATCCTAAAATAAGAAGTTCATTTTAGTCTCGAGGGAGCTACAGTAAGCAATAAATTTAAAAAACAGGATGAAAATGTTACTCAGATGTTATGTGGTCAGCATTACTACATCATTCTGTTGCATTTTTTACATGGTGCTAGACAGTTTCAACTGCAAACATCTTCAAAAGGACCAAGGTTTAAAAAACAATGTATACAATGTATACGAATATAAAAACAGTATATAACAAAGTTTCCTTTTGGATGTCTTGTCATAGCATTTCTTTATCTTCTTCCTTTAATCCAAAAGCAGTGTGATCTTTACTGACTTTAATCCACAAACGGTGTCACACTCGACCAAAACCACCTTACAACATTGGCAGTAAAGTTGGTGAACGTTACCTTTTAGGAAATTTTGTAAACCAGGGCTGACTATAGAGCAAACACAGCAACAAGTGTATGAGATAAGGTATTTTAGCATGCCCTGAGATAAAGGTCCTGAACTCCATGGTGAGGGGCGGAGAGATATCTCTGAATATAAATAGTCAGAGCAGAGGTGCCGCTCATTTGAAACATTCACCAAGAAGGATACCGTTTGCAGTCTGAGTTCCCTCCTTAAGGGGAAATGCATTATGATTATGGAAAAAACAAGAGTGAATGTCCCGAACCTATAAAAGCAGAGGTAAAAGGTATGTAAACAATAAGACCAAAATACTTACAGCACTGCTTGAGATCTTGCATGTTTACGTTTAGCCACTATATTAAGTTGGGTTTTTTTTCCCATGAGTTGTATAGCTGCCTTTAGTTTAACAATTCAGGGAGATTCTTGAAATGCAACACATTTTACTGTCAGGGTTGTTTTAAAACACAATGTCTGCCTCCCTCACGATCATGTGCCGGTGACGTTTGGATAAGTAATAGTTGAATACTGTGGTTTTCTTCAGGTGTTCTCCCTGACTGGTTGCAGGGTACTCTTGTGCGAAATGGTCCTGGTCTTTTCTCAGTTGGGAAGTCTTCTTACAACCATTGGTTTGATGGAATGGCCCTCATGCAAAACTTTACAATCAAACATGGTAATTATTTACTCCTTACCCCATCGAAGGTGGACTAGAGCAATGTAACATTAAGAAATTACTAGGATAAAAATGAATCAATAAAGTTTTTATTAAAGTTTTATTTATAAGTGCTCTTGACATGAGTATTGATCTTGAATTTAGTCTTGATCTCAAAACCAGTGAAGAATACATTCACTTTATGCATAAACTGTCTTGATTTGGTGAAATACTCTGATACGTAGCCTTGAACAGAAACTGGAAAACGTGACTGGACATGTTTCTGGACAATGTCCTTCATTCATATTATGTCTTCATTCTTTGTTCATTCGTACTACAGGCACGTGAAGCAAATTAAGAAAGACTCCCTCACATGTGCTCAAATACAAACCTTGCTTCAAACATCTTGTCTAGAGTAAAGACACTTTTCTGTGACTTTGTGGGAACATTACTGATGAATGTGATATCTGAGGAATACTATAATTTCATATATTTTCAAATTACGTATTTCATATCAACAGGAGAGGTTACCTACAGAAGCAGGTACCTAAGAAGTGACACTTACAACAATAACATAAAAGCCAATAGAATAATTGTGTCAGAGATGGGGACCATGGCCTACCCAGACCCTTCCAAAAGCATGTTCTCCAAGTAAGCAACAAAATCCAGTTATTTTATCAGTACAGTTTATCACAGTGAAGGACCTTTAAGAGAGTGCTCTCAATCCAATTCAGATCTTTTTATTTCCAGAGTGGTCACCTTTCTTAACCATACCATACCAGACTTTACAGACAACTGTGCTGGTAACATAATTAAATATGGAAATGATTACTACGCCACATCGGAAACAAACTACATTCGTAAAATTGATCCAGCGACTCTGGAGACTCAAGACAAGGTAAAGCAGACCTCTAAGGTCATTGTCACAGACATTCTTAATGACCTGCAAGATTTTAAATATACTATTCTTTTTTTTCCAGGTGGACTACCAGAAATATCTTGCTGTCAATCTTGTCACGTCACACCCCCATTATGATAAAGATGGAAACACCTACAACATGGGAACAATGATTGCAGACAAGGGCAAAACAAAATATGTGCTTTTCAAGGTTCCTGGAGCAGAAAAAGGTGAGCACATTAGCATCAAGATGCTAAAATTAACATGACTTTACCACCTGCCTCCAGGAATGATTAAAAATTAGCATGTTGTCTTCAACTTTCAGAAATGTTCCTCTGTCTCGAACCCATTAGGTTGCTCAGAGAGACCTCCAGATCTGGAGAGCATAGAGACTGTCTGCACCGTACCCTGCAGCTCTCTTTTTACACCGAGTTATTATCACAGCTTTGGCATGACTGAGAACTACATCATCTTTATTGAACAGCCCTTAAAGCTGGACATCCTCAAAATGGCCACTGCCTACTTGAGAGGGGTTAACTGGGCCAGCTGCATGAAGTTCCATCCAGGGGATGATGTAAGCATTATTCCTGTGTTGTTTTGACTCTTCTAAGTGTGATTCTTCTAACTTTGTGGGCAAAGTGACTTTCTTTGTTTTTTACTTTCACAAAAGACCCTGATTCACCTCATTGACCGAAAGGCAAGGAAAGAAGTCGGCATCAGGTACCACACAGGTGCTATGGTGGTATACCATCATGTCAATGCTTTTGAGGAGGATGGACATGTGGTATTTGACGTTATCGCCCATGGCGACAACAGCCTGTACGACATGTTCTACCTGGATGAGCTAAAACAGCAAACTGCTTCTGGCACAACCAGTAACCTTGTCAAGCCTATGTACAAACGATTTGTGCTGCCACTCACAGATAAGGTACACTGGTCTCCTAATCCCTGTGCTTGAACGGAAAACCGAAAGATAGAATACAATCTGCAACATGTCTGCACTTCACCTGTAGGGTGCTGAGACTGGAAAAGACCTGGTCACACTGAACTACACAACAGCAAGTGCTGTTAAAGAAAAGGAGGGGAAACTGCTCTGCCAGCCAGAGGTGCTCACTGAAGGTGTCACCATTACAGTAATTTAATCAAATCATCCAGGACTCTTCACTGAGAGCCATGTTTTCAACTGCTTCTGTTTGAATCTTGCCAGGTGTGGAAACCCCCAGAATTAACTACAACTACAACGGACAGAAACACAGATATACATATTTCAATGTTGTGGGTATGTCTTCAGTAGCCACTAAGGTAAGAAAGTGCCCCCTACCAACATTTATGTGGGGCAGCACAATGGATCCTGTAACATGGTGAAATATTTTCACAGATCACAAAGTTGGATGTTCAGACAAATCAGCGGGTGGACTGGACCTCAGAGAACTGTGCGTTCACTGAGCCCGTCTTTGTGCCAAGGCCGGGCACAAACGAGGAGGACGATGGCAAGTCGTCCTTAAAATTCTGGCTGATCTTTAATGTAGCAGTTTTTTAGGGTCAGACAAAAAAATATATGATACCAGTACTGATGAAAATTTGCACTGCATAAAACAGGGGAAATATTCTCAAATTCTAAATATTCCAATTGTAGCCTTTAGCTGTTTTGAGTAAATCCAACATGGGTGCCTCTAAATACAAAGCTGATATTATTTGCTTGTGATTGTCTGCTTTTTTTGCATTTAGGTGTAATCCTATCAACGGTCATAAATGGCAATCCTGGAGAGTCTGACTTTCTTGTGGTGCTCGAAGGAAAGTCATTTAAAGAAATGGCACGGGTCTATGTGAATGTAGAGCTGTATGTAGATATGCACGGCCTCTTCATACCACTAACCAATGAAGCCTAATTAGTGGACAACTACCAGTGGCAGAATGTGGACATGATAAGATTTGGACTGGCTTATGTTGATTAAACTGGTTTTAAAATGTAATACACTGGGTGAAGAATGCAACTGTGATAACTGTACATGTGCGTGTGTGTGTTTGTGTTCATGTGCGTGTGGACAGGAGGATGCATGTGGATGGATGTGAACATGTACATTGTATGTGCGCTCGAGAGAGAAAGTATTTGAATTTGTTTATGACACAATAGAAGCTATGAAAATGTAATAAGTATGCACAAGTGTGTGTGTGTGTGCTTGAGAAAATACTGAGTTGTTGAGACAATGGAAGCAATTTTTGTAATGTAAATGTAATAAAAAAAGTAATGTTTAAATTTTATAAAAAAAAATTACATGTCTGGTGTATTAATTACATGATTAATCAAGCATTTTTAAGATTTAAAATAATACAAACGTTAAAGGTATCACATATATGCACATGTACATATAGGTGACTTGTATGCAAACCGTATCACTGCGTTTTATTTTACGTACAACTCACCATGAAGCCCTCCAGCAAACTGTTGAAATCGTTTTTAAAATCTGTCAGCGCTGACAGTCAACAGTGAATTTTTTTTTTATCTGTCTAGAATGAAAGTCATATTTTCGGTGTTAATATTGATTTTCAGCGATTATGAAAAAGCTATAATTCGCCAGCACGGTTGGAAGGGTGAGGGAAGGTGGGAGCAAGATTGCGTCAAATAAACAGGCCAAGGAACATTGCGTCATATTATTGCGACAACAAACAGTTGGGCATGACTTTTATTTCGAGTCATGGTCAAGTAATCTGACGCTTGTATTTGTGAAGTACTATTATCTTGACAGTGATTTAGTTCAACGATGTCTCTTCCTGGTCTGCTAAGATACAAAGTAACTGTTTTTACCCTGACATGTACTGCTGTTCTGACCGATTCATTGCAGATTAGCTATTATGTATCCCTAGCTAGCTGCTGCTCTTAGCTCAGCAACTTTAGATAAGACGCTTGCTTCTCTTAGCTTGTTAGTTAGCTGGGTTAGATGGCATGCATTTGTCAATACAGTGTATTTCCAGTGGCTCATCAAGTAGCATTCACTTGACAGCTTTAGGAACTACATTAACTGGTAAATGTAAAGTAATAAGCCGATGGTATTATGGTTATTTCTGTTTAATAAATATCAGCTAATGTAAGCGATTCATTTTAATTTTAATTTTCGCATGCAGATTCTACTGTCGATACCGTGTAGACAAATGTTAAGGACTTTTTCCAGTAAAACGGATGGGGAAGTCCGGATTACAAAAGTATTGAAAGAGAAGTTTCCTCTCGCGTCGTCGCTTAAAGTTGTGGACATATCGGGTGAGCATTATGGCGTAAATAAAATAAACTTTCTCCGACTGCGGTAGCGCTTATTCTTTGGCAATTTCTCTACGGAATTCTGTTTATTTTAGGAGGCTGCGGTGCCATGTATGAAGTACACATCGAATCTGATGAATTCAGAGGGAAAAGGACAGTGCAACAGCATCAGTTAGTAAATCAAGTATGTTTAGAGCGTTTTGGTTGCTCTTGTGCGAAAGCCTGGTGTAGGTATGCCCAAGTCCGGTTCTGGAGATCTACCGCGCTGCAGACTGTAATGTAAACACAAATCTAGCGCAGCTTGTTCTCATATTTAATACTCTGCTGAAGAATTCGATTAATTGGAGCAGGAGTGATCGCCAGGACTGGACGGGCACCCCTGACCTAGTGCTTTAGAGTGCCAGGTGGGAGTGAATAAACATAATTAAGTTATCTTGAACATTATCTGTCACTAAGCCCATTCATTACTTTGGTAAACTAACCCAACATAAATCTGATATGCATGTTTTGTAGTTTGAGAGAGAGAGAGAAAAAAATAAAAAAATGCTAATTATTTAATTAAACATAAACTTTTGCCATGGGTATATTATTTACAGTATGCAGCTATTCTTTTTTTTAATAACATTATTTTTACAATCTCACAGGCACTCAAGGAAGAGATTAAAGGAATGCATGGACTGCGCATATTCACTGATATTCCAAAAAAATAGAATCTACTGTTGGTGTAGACCAACAACCAAGTACCAATTGTTTACTTCACTAGTTTGGTATAGAATATAGAAGTGATTTCAATGTTTCAAGTATATTATTACATGGTATATAAAGAAATGTCAGGGAAACCTTTTAGGAACAATGTAACATACAATATTGTTATGTAATGGGATTATAAATGTTACAGTACGCACAAAATGTGTCTCATGAATGGTGTAATGCGCACAATGTTATATTGTAGCACCAATCACAAAGCGACATGAGTAAAATAGGACCTAGCATACAACTACTGCTGGTAGCTGAACAGGCTCAAATGTAAGTGTTCTCTGATGCAGTTGTATGTGATGGATTATGCATTTGTCATTGTTCTGAAGATCTACTGCTATTGTTTTTTCGAAGACTTGTTTTCTGCACTGTGAGGATTAGAATTGAAAGCCATTAAATTGCATACCATTTCTCTAACCCAAGTTTCTTTGTTCTGTGTTTATGAAAAGATCATTTTGTGTGAGTTTTTACATCCCAATACAATAATTTATTGAATGAAGCAACAAAGGGGTTTGTGAATAGTCAGTGAATATTAGAATATATGTAGTCAGAGATGGATAGAAAGTAGTTTTAATATATATATGTATATGTACATTTGTAGTCTGAGATAGAGGGTAGTTTTAATATATATTTATATGAACATATGTAGTCAGAGATAGAGAGAAGGTGCTTTTAAAAATTGTCTTTGTGGCTTACGGTTAGGTGAAGGAGGAGAACAAATTCTTTAAAAATCAAACTTAATTTCAGGGCATTTGACATGAATGTTGTGTAAAATGTTTAGCCACCAGATGGCAGGTTTGTTTTGAGGAAGAGTAACATTTCATGTTACAGATATAATCTTTAAAAATATAACTTTATATTGTTTAAAGTATTTTTAATCTCAGATCGTTAAAGGTTCAGAAAATATGTCAATAATGGTTGCATACATTTGCTGGACACTTTTCACTGGTATAGTAGGAACTCATTTGTGTTTTACAATAACATATCAAAGTGTTCTTTTTCAACAGGAGTTACCTACATTTGAAAGACTGTAATCTTGTATCTACACCCTTTCATATTTTGTTTTAAAAATAAACACAAAAGCGCCAAAATCTGAAAAGAATCCTATCTGTGATGTCTAGCTAACGGTGTTTGTTTTGTTGATGTCAGTCAGAATGAGCCTCAAACATTGTTTTTCTGCCATGTTTCATTTGTTGTATTACAGAAGATGGACTTCCTGTTTCCAGGTAGTGTTGCACAGGGTGGAACGAAAGATCATCTGTATTCCCACAAATAGCGAAGTTACCTGTGGGAATGAATCATGTTTCTGTTTTATGCGTGGTTATAAGTAGCTGTGTTAAAAAAAAAAAACAAAAAAACTTGGTTAGTGTTTGAGTTAAACTATTTAAAATGCATGCAATTAAAAAAATCATAAGGTAGAAACATCACAGATTATTTTTGGGATCTGGGTCATTTGTATTAGCAAAGACTAGAAGTTTCTCACAAATTCTAATATTGTATTGTAGAATGTTGTCGACGAATTATAATTGAATTTAATTGAAACACCCCACTGAGCAGTGATATCAAAAACGTTTCATTATCATCCAGATTCACTATAGACGTGATATTCCTGCCATACCAGTGTTGCTTATCATGTGGCCTGGACGAAACCTGAGAAAAAAGCCTCAAAATGAGCTTTTTTTTTAAAAGGTAGAATAAAATCCTGTTTCACATCTACTTTCACTGATCTGAAAATATTCTAAATGTTGAGGTTGTTAAATCAGTATGCCTGAATGCACTTGTAAAATAATGACATGTGGACCAGTACGTCTGTATCAAAATAGTGTAGATGTTAAGAAAGTTTTCGAAAGGTAAAAAATTATGTATACCGGGTACCGCTATTTTTGATGATTCATCGCAAATAGTGACAAGTTATTGAAAGCAACCCTTTTAATAACAGTGGTCTGTACGCGTTTTGTGCCAGTTTTACGGCATTTTGTAATTCTACCGTAAGTCTCCATATAGCTTGTCTTCCCACGTTTCGTTTTGGAACCTGATACTCCAGGGGAGACCGAACTAACGCCAGACTTGGTAGCGAAGGGACGGGAAGACCGTTAGATCGTGGGCATCTTTTGGCCAGCGCGTGAAACCAACGATGGCAAAGGAGGGAACGGAGATGATAGAGGAAACTGAACACATGATAGTGAAGAACGATGCAAAGGAGCCGGAGAATGCAGTTTCTGCAGTGGATTCAAAAGAAATGCGTGCTGTGGTACTGACGGGTTTTGGAGGTCTAAACAAACTCAAAGTAACCAAGAAACCAATGCCTGAACCCCAAGAAGGAGAAGTCAAAATTCGTGTAAAAGCATGGTACATCTCTCATCTTTCAGCTTAAATTGTTTTTCCTTTTTTATGTATATTTTGAATTTGGTGATGTGAAATGGCAATGCATCGGGACCTTGCGCAACTGGTTTATGGTCTCAATGGCAACGTGTTGCAGCAGGGTAACTGGGAAGAGATTAGCTTGTGTAAGAGTGCATGTTTTGTATGCAATTTCTTCATTTATCTAAATAAGCATACTGCATTACAAGTTTAACAAACATTATGTTAAGAAGTGTAGTTCATTTCGCCTTTTTACAGGCTGTTACCTGATAAACTAAGGGGGAAAACTACATTTTGACAACAGTCTCTCAACAGCAGTTCCCACTTCCAATGCACCATTTTACGCGTACTCATTTAGCAGGTGTCATTAAAAGCAGATGCTAATTATCCTGCCGCGGCGCGTGTTTGGTGTGCGTCATGAGCCTAAGCCTTAAATGCCGAGCACGGCTCTGACTGGGTTTATCACCAGATCACCATCATAGATTTTTTTAACGAACATTTTCATATATATCCGTAGACTGTTTAATTAATAATAGCGTACTGTAAAATTAATAACAGACTTGTTTCATTCCACGTACATTCCTACGGATTCCTACGGTGCATCATAACTTTCGGTATAATTATCATATAAAACGCAAACATGACTCATCACAAAATTAGTTTTTAAAAATTGTTCCACTTGCAGGCAAAATAATTATTTAACTTAAGTTTGTAATGCTGTGGGACGACGCCGGAGCAGTATGGGTACCTCAGTTTAAAGTTACTGTGTCAACATTTTTCTGATGGAAAAAGACAAAACAAGATTTTTGTCTTTTTCCGTCAGAAGCAGCCAAATTGCACTGACGTCACTGATTCTAAGATCAAGACCGTGACATTTTGTTTTACAGCGGATTGAATTTCCTCGATCTTATGGTGCGTCAAGGGAATATTGATAATCCCCCTAAAACACCTCTTGTGCCTGGATTTGAATGTTCTGGAATAGTGGAGTCAATGGGAGAGAATACTACTGGGTTTGAGGTATGAGGCATTGTATTGTCATATTTATTAAGTGTGAGTAATATATTCCATCCTGTTAAAGGTCAACTGATGTGTTCATGCACTCTGTTAAAATAATAGAAAAAATAAACACAGTTAAAGCAAAATATTGCAGAAATCCAAACTCACAGCTATAGGAAATGTAGAAATGGACTTTCTTTACCTAAAAGGCTAAATGAAATGTAGTAATTCCCATCTTTTCTTTGAATGAGTTCATCCTGAATGATCATTGATAGTTTTCTTTGTTTTTTAAGGTTTGTGTGACATGTTTAAACCCTGTGTCTGGCCCGCTCTCAGATCGGGGACCGGGTGATGGCGTTTGTGAACTACAGCGCCTGGGCAGAGGTGGTGTGCACACCAGTGGACTGGGTGTATAAGATACCTGATGAGATGACGTTCCCCGAGGCCGCTGCCTTCTGTGTCAATTTTGTGGCTGCTCACATGATGCTGTTCGACGTGGCCAATCTGCGGGAGGGAATGTCTGTTCTGGTTCACTCAGCAGGAGGTGGAGTGGTAAGCTTCTGTTTCTTGTACTTTGGATTCACTTTAGACATTTTAAATGTGTAAAAAGTATTAAATATGAATGCAAAGCTGAGCTAAAAGTGAGTAACGGACTAATTATTTAACGTAAACATCAGAATGGTGGCTAGGTAAAAATTCACTGGTTCCAGTTGACCTGGGATATAAGGGAAGACATTGATTGCTTGAACTGATTAGATTGTTTCATATGCACTCCAAGGTTTATGCTCACAATTGCCACGAAGAAAATGTAGGTTAAAATTTTTAATAGAAGACTTTCCTATTTTGACTGCGTCAGTGATGTGTCTTATGTCCAATGTCTAAACTCTGATGATCTGTTTTCACGTACATTATTTTGGTCCCCCAGGGTCAAGCTGTCACTCAGCTGTGTTCCACTGTTTCCAATGTCACCGTTTTTGGCACAGCCTCTGCCTTCAAGCACGAAGCAATTCGACATTCTGTCACTCACCTGTTGGACAGAAACGCCGATTATGTAGCAGAAGTCAGAAAGTAAGAACCCGGTCAAAGCCACAGACACGCTGAACACTCTCCGTTTACGGTCCTGCTCAAAGCCGAGCACACGTCGAGCTGTCGTTGTACACGGTTACCGTTACTGTGGTTACTGTACATGCAGCACATTTCCCGCTCATCAGCAAACCAAGAGAACCATTTCTGTGGCTGTGGTGTATTTTTTTCCCATCGAGCAGCGTTTGCGTGGGGTTCAGCAGGTCATGTTCTGGTCTGATGCTGCAGGGCAGGGTGAGACGGCCAGCAGCTCGTGAGGGAGCAGAGTGAGTAGATGATGAGGATGGCGTGAGTCATGCTCTCGGGCCCAGCCGTGGCCCGAGGAGGCAGACGTCACCAGTTACCTTCTCTGGAACTGCGCGGCTGCGGTCCCCATGGCAACAAAGCGCTTGGCTAGGAAACTAGTGGCTTAATAGAAGGAGGGGCACAAGATTGTTCTCCAAGGCTCACATGCAGACAGAGGTGGCGTGCAGGTGGGGGGTGGGGTGAAGTCTGGAGTTGTGGAGCAGTTCACCCACACTGGACTTCCCCCAGACATTACTCTAATGTGATTTCAGATTAGAGAAGAATATCATTATGTGGGGAGAATCATTAGTCATTCTGCAGAATCGTCCTTTGTGACTGTGTTGCCACCATATTGCTATTGGCTCCAGCTTTATTATACAACTAATATCTTTTTCCTCTGTGTTTCTCCATTTTCCCATGTGATCTTGGTGACAGACAACAGCCCTGCAATGATGCACTCAAGCTTTAGTACTTACTACTATCAGTATTAAAAGTCTGAGATACAAGCAAAGCCTCATTAGCTCCAACGTGCTGATTGATTGAGCTAAAATGCAACCATGGTGCATTTCAGAATGCTAATAAATAGAAGTAAAATGAGTAGGAGAGGGGAGATTAATACTTCTTTCATCTCCCTGGCCCCACATTCCTCTCAGGATCAGGAGGAAAGCAAAATTAAATTGCTCTCAAGTCAGTTCTTTTACAATGGGTGAGACTCTGGGCATCACAAGACTACTAGGCAGGCAGTCCATGCAACAGAACAGAAGAGAAGGCATTAGGGCCACTTGATCTTAATGACATGGTTCCCACTCACTTTCACTATTTCTTGTTTGCATGGCACACCACTGAAAATGCACTCAGCATTAATCATGTACCATTTCTGATTCTTTACTTACTAAATGGTTCCGCGTGAATGATGCCAATTTTCAGTTGCTGAAAAACAAAGTTACTGTCAGAAACAGCATAAAATCATAATATAGTTAAGTGGATATGGTTTGGATTAGAACTATAGATAGATGATGGACTGAATAACAAGATACTTAATGATATTCCTTTCCTATAGGATTTCTCCAGAAGGAGTGGACGTTGTTCTGGACTGCCTGTGTGGGGAGAACACGGGGAAAGGCTTGGGTCTCCTGAAACCCCTGGGCACATACATCTTATACGGTTGGTAGTTTTTGCAGATATTAAATCCATGACACAGAGCATGATGTTGCTAAAAAATTTAACTGTAGATTGTAGTAAACATGTAGAACAGATGATAAAATGAGGACTGACATTTTTATTTTTAGGCACATGAAAGAATCCGTTAAGCAAGGTTCATTATTTCTCATTAGGACAGAAGTTGTTGAAGATCATGCATGAAGGAACACTTTAATGCAGATGGGCACCATCCTTAAACCGTACCAGGCTTTAATGAGGGTGAATCTGTGACCTTTTGGACCTCATTTGAAATCAGTCATGTGTATCCCTTAAACACAGGACAGAGGTTAATTCAGATAAATGGTGACGCACTGTTTCGTTCATTACCTTTTAATGCCTTAGTGGGGAGGAGCCTCTACGGTTTGTAATAAGGTATAATATGGGTACTTAATTGATTAATTAATGAATCAATTAATCATTGTTTCACAGGCTGAAGTCCACTAATGTCAGTCAGTGTATTAATTCTCACAATTTTGTCATTTCATTATGGATGGTATATGATAGGTCTTTTTCTTCAATCTCCTTAAGCAGAAATATTAAAAACTCATGTTTGCAGGTTCCTCAAACATGGTGACGGGAGAGACGAAGAGTTTCTTCAGTTTTGCCAAATCTGTAAGTCATGGTTGAATTTTCTTTTGTATAATGTCTAACATTTGATATCTTGCCAATTAGAAAATTATATCATTTTCTTGTGCATTTTATAAGTTACATTTGTCTCCACAGTACAGTTGCTTAGTGGTCAGTTTCTCGTGGCATAGAGTATTTGACTGTTCTTTTACAGTGGTGGCAAGTGGAGAAGGTCAATCCCATCAAACTCTATGAAGAAAACAAAGTCTTGGCTGGTTTCTCGCTGCTCAACCTGCTCTTTAAGCAGGGTGGTTGCAGACAAGTGAAGACTGCTATACAGAATCTCTTCACCCTCTACAATGAGAAGAAGATCAAACCTTTAGTGGATTCTCTGTGGGCCTTGGAGGAGGTAAGCGATCTGGCACCTAGGAACAAGTAGAAGAACCATCGTTGTTGTTGGGTACAGCATGCTTGTGTAGCCATTGGTGACGATGGGCAATCCTCTGTTCGTCCGGAGTCTCTGGCTCAATCCGTCAGTCAGATTACTTGTTCGAGGCCTACTGTCGGTGGAAGTGACTCACTTTAAAACTGATGCCCTGGAAGCCCATCTGGTTGTCACGTGAAGGGTGAGACTGGAGGTATTTTAAGAGGAAATAGCAAACCGAGCCCTCCACCAAATCTGTTGCACAGGGCAGGCAGGAAGGCAGGCCCTGTCCCCAGAAACATTCCCTCATCCGGTGACAGGTGGGCTGTCCAGCCCTGCTCCCTCTCTATCTTTTATAGATACCGTTTATGTTGTTGCCTGCCTACGCACTCTCTAACTAGCCGTCTCCCCATTACTCTGTGTAAGGCTAACAGGCTGTGGAACAGCAGACCAGGACCAATTATGTTTTAAAGAACTGGCTGTAACATTTGCTGTCTCTGGCATTCTGGTGTTGTCAATTGCATGAAAGGATCTCGATATCTATGAGGAAGGAGATTTGCTTTGGTAAGAATCTTCGGTTCCGTGAAGGTAGACGCAGTCCTCCGTTCTAATTTTTTTCCATCTTCTCTGCACAAACAAAATATTAAACGAACTCTTATGGTGTCATTTGTGTCCAGATGGACTTGTAAAAACATTGTAGATGTTAATTCAGTTCATGTAAAGCAAGGCGTCAAAAGCATAGCAAAAGTGCTAGTTTTGTTTACTTTGTGTTGCATCTTAACCCTGTACTGTAGTTGGTCCTCATCAGCCAACTGTGGCCAGTTGAATCAGTGAAGGAATCGGCCATGAGAGAAAGCTTTCTGATTGGCTGTTCTGTCTAAGTCACAACATCATAATGTAGATATAAACTGCATAAGGATTTTGTGTAATTTTTTTGTCGCATTGTGGCTTGAACTATCGAGGTGGTGTGCTACGCTAGCATTATACTTTGCTATACGGAACGTAGTTTTGTTATGCTAAATATCTAGAGAAAATGTGGGACATTTGTCATTATCTTGACATTAACCTATGAAATTCTATGGAAGAAAAGACCTCAAGAACAGGTGGGAGTCAGAACAGTATTATCTTGGACTTGCTCAAGTCTGAACCTTTGGGAAGCAGCCCGTTTTCTTTTTAGCTTATTTGGTTATAATTTTTTTTATTTTATTTACACAGGTACAGATTGTATGCGCATGTTTGTGAGCTCTAGTCTGTGTTGCGTTTCCAAATGAAATACACACAGGTAACAATAGGCAACAGTGAGCTGAAGGAAATAGCTGTTGGTTCTTCAGTGTTGGTTTTGCACGTGTCCTTTTCAGCATTTTCCTCACAGCAAGCTGGAAACAGTACCAATATCCCACTGCTTTATTGCATCAGCTGTAGATTTTTTGTGAGAAGATGTGAATGATGGCCTGTCAGCTGTCTTCTAGCAGAACGCCACTGAATTCAGCTTATGTGGGGTTTTTTTTTGTTTTTTTGCCATTTCACCAGACAGTCGCAGCTTGCAAAAAAAAAACAAACAAAAAAACTAAATCTGATCCTCAGACACAATTTTCTTCCTTTGGGGTATTTTTGTGTGCGTGTGCTGGGGCCCTTGGAGTGGGCAATACGAGATGAGTGGATGGACCTGTATAAAAGTAGCGTGTGCTGAGGGATGTCCCTGATCTCTCATCATAGTTGTTTCTCTGCACCTTAGCAAGAGATTTGCATAAAAGGCGTTAAGATAGAGATTCCTTAAATATAATCTTTGGATCTCGGATTCTGTATAGCATATATAACATTACAACTAATCTATAACCTGTATACCATTACAACTAGTCTATTTATAACTTGATAGATCCTTTGAAGTTAGTGGCAAATATTACTTCTCACGTGTCTGAGCAAACGCTGTTCATGACTACAACTGTCACTTGGATTTAGCTACTTGGAGACTTTTCCACTGGTGATGCTGCCTGAAAACTTGCTTCACTTGAAGGGAGAAGAGATCCATTTGCTCTCAGTGAAGGGATGATGTGTAACTCCTGGGTGGTTTTATTAGTGCAGTGTTTCCCAGGCCAGAGCTGGCGGCCCACATATGGAGTGCATTTATTGCTCTGGTCAGTAAGAAATCAAGACATACCAAGAAATTAAGAACACTGAGCACCTGCTGGGGCACAGGACAGAGTGAAAATTTGCACAACTCCAAGGAAGGGATATTGCACACGTATTCAAGATGGCTTGGAGTTATTATTCTTTGCCACAAGACTTTCAAATGCTATTTTCCCTACTGTTAAGCTCGAACCGACACATGAAGGATGAGTCTGTGAGATTTTTAGCCTTCTCTTTAATCTCTTCATCCACGCACCCCCCCCCCCCCATTGACGTACAAATGGCTGGTTTTTCTAACTGCTCTCATGATGACTTTCGAGGTAAAACCAACAAACTTGCCGTGAATGGAGCAGAAATAGAAATAATCGTCCACTTTTAACACCTCCAACCCTCCATTATCTCTTACATGGTTCACATCTCATCCCACAGAACAGTTGTTTTTCCCTACTTGTCTTTAATTTTTCCTTTCATGCCTCTGCACTGTCAAGCTAAAACTTATTAAAAGTGACATATGAAAAATCACTTTTCTGTGCTTGTGCGCATACATTTGGATGTCTGGAGTGCCAACCAACCCACAAACTGTGAAATACCCAGTCAGTTTCTTGTGGGCTGTTTGTCAAACCCGGGATCAAACAAGCTGTTCAGATTTGGCTCACTTATACATGTCATGAAACTAGAATGACACAGCTCCCCTTCCGTGTGTCTCCAAGGCTTCAGAACTACCTTTGAGAAGGTGATACTTTTTCCCCCCCCCCTCTCTATCAATTGGCAGGCCTGTAAGCGTTATGTCAAAGAGCTAAAGTACAGGAACTGCACTGCTATTTCTTTCACACTCCAATACAAAGTGCCACATAGCCTCGGAGGACAATGCGCTGAGTGGATGAAGTTTATTTTTGATGGCAACATCCCACTTTGTTTCTGTTTCTACAACCTACATCAGTACATCCCAGTTCTGGCAACGAAGGTTCCTTAAAGAGGGAACAATACTGAGTATCTGTGGCAAAACTGCAGATGAGGGAAATGTAGCTAGCTAGCTAAGTATTTAAAAAACAATTTTGCTGAACTAGCATGTTTGTTCATTGAATGCTTATCACTAGTTAACGCTAACAGTGGTGGCAGCTAAGCTAATATATTGGAATTTTTTCAAATGTCATTGATGTTGCCTGATGCAGTATCCACAATAATGTCAACAATATTTGTCAGATGAATGTCTATACAATTATTATAATCTTATTCTTGCTAGCATGAATAATGTTACAGAAAGTGTTACTATGGTGTTACAGCCAGGTAATCAGGAGTTGGAGATGTATGGATCTTTATGCTCGGGGTAAATGTGCTTTGTGTCCGTTTGTAATTTGGCAAATGGGTAATGCTTTGTAGAGTGGTTGTGGTTGCTAGTATGACCAGAGAGCTGACCTGAGAACAGCCTCCAGGGTGTGACTCTGGTTCAAATATATACAGCTGCACTGCTAAGGTTTCTCTAGCATCCATGTTTCTCTGTGGTAACGCTCAATAGTTGTGACAGTAACACAAATTCAACTGCTGACCCTTAACACAAAACTTTATACTGATAGTAACTCGTCTGTCTAACCCCTCAATTCACTCTTTCACCTCTCCTTCGTCCTGTACAAAACCCACTGACATTCAAATGTACTGAAAATTCAGGCTCCAGTCATGAATCTTTGGCTATAAAGATGCAGCCGTTGACCCAAGGCTGATACATACACATCACGTTAACTGCTGTTGTCCAACACTACAAATCTTTTCTTTTATGCTTCCATCCTCCCACACATATCTACTGATTTTTATTATTCTTGAACTGTCAAGTTTTAGTCATCAAACTAAATATTCAGATCATGAGTCACAGCTGCCCTTTCCAACTTATTAGTTACAGCTATATTTGTAACTCCTTCCCATTTTAGTAATATAAATGCAGTTTAAAAAACTTTAATAAACGATATTTAATGGGTTTTCAAATATGCATAAGCACACACTCACTCACAGGTGTGTACACTTAAACAATCCATATATAAACCGGGGGGGGGGGGTGTAAATAATTATCGAATTTTGATTATTCTTATATACACAAAGGGGGATGCATAGAAATATGAGTGATGCAAAATGAATGGCTCTTCAATTGTAGGGAGTGAATAGTTTTTGCCAAGCAAGCGACTGATGTTTATTTAGAATAGAGCCTGATTTCATCAGAGAGTGTAAGAAGCTCTGTTGCACCCTATAGGAATATGTTTCACTGCTCTTAGAACCAGAGCTCCAATGTACCTTAGGTAGCTTTTTAAACATCTCATCATACAGTACTATTGACTGTTAGCGGCAGGCCTAGATTTTATCCAGTGAAATCTCCTAGGCAATAAAAGGAGCTTGCTGAAGAGAATGAGGAGCTTGCTGAAGAGAATGAGGAGCTTGCTCAAGAGAATGAGGAGCTTGCTCAAGAGAATGAGGAGCTTGCTCAAGAGAATGTGCTGTGCATTAGTTATAGAGATACTATGATCAGGGATGTTTAGAAAGAAAAAAAAACTTGGTTCTGGTTTGATCTCTTGGTCTAAAATGCTACTGAGTTCTCTTGCAACGTTACCGTAGAAGTTTTTTCGAGGACCATTGCCAGAAACAGTGTAAAAACAAAATCGCTGCTGTTGATTTTAATTCTTATGAATCTTTAGTTGGATCATATTTTCTAAACAGTCTGGGAAGTACACAAGCATCTGTAGTATTGGAATATATTGGTAGCATTCCAGCATTGGCAATATTCCATTTTCATATGAGAAGAGTACACAGAAATGCAGATTTAGCTCTCTGTTCAGCCAGTGTCCGGTGACCAGAAATATGAACTTGCCATGCACAAAAGGCCCAACGTGTGGATTTTAATCACCTGGATCTAATAACGCTTTCCCAAGAGACCACAACTTCACGTCTGTTCCTGCTACCAGAAAGTGGTTGGGTGGGGGAGAGCGAGAGGGAGACCTTGCTTTCCAAAATCAGAGAGAAGGCAAAAGAGATGGAGAATAAATAAATGGTGTGAGGAGGCCGACAGACTGCAGACAGTAATGTTCTCGGCAGGAGAAGCTGGAATCTCATTACCTGTGTCCAGTCCAGCTGCCCTTGCTCTCTCCTCCCCCTGTGGCGTGAGAGGAAGACATTTCTCTGAACGCTAAATGGAACATTAGGAGCACCCTGAATCTTTTCTCAGGCAATGTTCACTAGTATTTTTGTGACACTGACGAACACAGTTACTGGCACAGGAGTCCGTCTCGGGGCTTTAAAGGGAAGGTTAAAGGTTTAAGGGAGCTCCAGAGTAATTTATCCCTCTTGCACATTTTGAAAGATGAAAGTTTATTTATTTATTTTTATGCAATTTCGTATCAGACTGTACTTCTATGTCTGGCATATGCAATTTATCTAAGACCCCAGTCATGCACACTAATGTGCACTATGAAATCTGCAACAAATATTCCATATGCGAATGTATTATGAATCAGTCAGAACCCCCTCCC
>JAOXYF010000001.1:2641578-2671186 GCA_028565775.1 Sternarchorhynchus goeldii | reverse complement strand
GTGTGTGTGTGTGTGTGTGTGTGTGTGTGTGTGTGTGTGTGTGTGTGTGTGTGTGTGTGTGTGTGTGTGAGAGAGGGGAAGCTGTTAGGTTTGTATTATTAGCATGCACTTTAGGAGCATCAGTCCTGACTGTGCTAATTGATCTGTAAATGGTTTTATTAACTGTAATTAGTAGCCGTTGTCAGCATTACCTCCTAGGCCTTTGTTTTAGTTATTACTGCTAGCTTGAACAGAAAGTTTCGCTAATGTCAGGGATGGTAGACAACAAGAGCAAAGCTGAGGAAGTACACCTTACTGTAATCTTTACCTTAATCCCTGTATCCTCAGTGCAAGTTGTTCATCAGTTATGCTACTGCCATCTTCGTTGTTTTGCAGATAAAAGTAAAGAGAACAAGCTACATGCATAATTCTGTGAACATCATTAGTCACATGGACACTGGCGCAGTTTCCTGTTACAGTCATGTTCAACTCTCCAAATGCCATGGACTTGTACTCGTGGTTGGATCAGAGGCTTTTTTGATTTTGTTGTTCTGAGGGTTCTCCAAGAAGCTTGGAAGTGCTAAGCAGGATGTGCCAGGCCTGTGGCTTGCTCTGCTTGACCCTGGCTGCAAGCCTGGGAAGAATCTTTGTTCAGTGCTGCTTTCGATGAAGACGGTGATTCACCGCTCGCCTATGGGTTTTCCCTTTGTGTGCAAAATCGAAGATTTCCACACAACCTGTGGACCGATTGATGGTTTGATTTATTTAAAAAAAAAAACAAAAAAAAACCCCATTTTCTCACTCGCTGGGCAGTAGATGCTGTAGCTCGCAGGTTCTCGCAGGGGAATGGACGCGTGCCAGGTTTAGCCAAGTCTAGTCTACTTCAGGTCAGCACGTATCGATGTTATCTGTTATAAAAATACCTCTTAATCTCATAATACCTCTGCATGTGTTAATATCTGTGGCTCTCTTTGGGGGGAACGTTCTAGCATTTTTCAGGTACCGTGGTGTCCATTCTCTTCCCTCATGTGTTGGCCTGCACATGGAGTTCCATCAAAGTGAAGGTGCTTTAGTAAAGGCACAGTCACTGCAGCAAGAGGCCACGCTTTACGTGGCTAGTTTTTTATGCAACAATGCCCTCTTGCCTCCTGCACGAGATGTTTTCACTGTTCTGCTCTCTGTGCTTTTCCATCAGGGTGTATTTTGGACTTGCAGACAGAGTATTTTTGAGGAAATGAAGAAGAGGTTCTCTCAGGTAGCTTTGGCATGAGGGTTTCAGATATGCACATTTGTGTGTGTTAGCGGCATGGAGCCTGCATTTGCACTGATACCTTAATTAAGAGAAGCGTTACTAACTCTAAACTAACATGTGAGAGTAAAGATTAGGATGTGGGCAGGAGCCTGTGCTTATAAAAACGTTAATTTCTCTGAAAACAAGCAAATAATCCTAAACATATTGCATTATTCATTCTTGAAAGTTAAAGTGCTATTTCTGATCTGGCTTCTTGTCTATACGTGTAAACACTGTGCTGGTCTGCCAAATGGCCAAAAAATATTTTGTCAGTATTGGAGGACCTGGCACATAGCTTGTGGAAACACAAGCAGATTGGTAGTAGAGAGCAGTCTGAAGGAACAGAGACATTGTCTAAAAAGAAAAGGCCTCTGTCTTTGTAAACAGAGCCCGTGGTTCCCACTGAGCGGACAGTCCGCGCTCTATTGCGTATTCAGTGCTCTGATCCTTTACATGTTTAGGTTGTCTTTTCCCATGTTACATAATCCAACGTGGTTGTGGCACAGCGAGACGTTTCCCAGTTCAGTGGAAGGCAGTGCTCACTCTCTCGTGCACTTCTCTGTCCAGCCCTCGTCTGCCATCCCCAAGATCACTGTAAGCTTTAACAAATTTATTGGAAGCTTCTTACTGTGTTGACACGGTTTGGAAACTGAGCTGCTGGACGTATTTCTTGACGTGCCAGTAAGCTCCTCGTCCTGCCGCATGAGCCGTGTCCTCTGAGAGCTTAATGTAAACCGGGGCTTGAGTAGGTCATATCGGTACTGGGTTGCGTAACCACTGCCGTTCCATTTTCTCTTACCTCTTGTCGCACGCTCCTCCCAGGCACGCTATGGCTTCAGCCCAGGGAATTTCTCAACGTCTGGCTGTTGACTGAACCCCTTGCTTGAGCCCTCCCACAGTGACCAGTCACCTGCCATGTCGAGCAGCATGCACAGGGGGCGTGGCCTGGCACTCAGCCAGCAGGTCTTGCCAGCTCAACTGAAAGCGCTCCCCCACCCCCATCCCCTCACCCCCTCTGTGGTACAGATAGAGAGCGCTGCTGAGGAACCCCGAGTGCTGTGTATAGTCCAGGACACCACCAACGCCAAAACGGTCAACGAGAGGCTCACCCTCAACCTCCCAGCGTCCACGTCCCTCGTCAAGCTCTACGAGGATGTTTCTCACAAGGCTGGCTACGTGAACGGCACCTTTGAACTGGCATGGGGCAATGTGGTGCAAATGGTGAGCTACGCCTCTCTTTGGGAATATTACTGCTTAATATAGTAACTTATGTTCCTTTCATAGATCTTCTTTTATTTTGCGGGGGTTACTGGACTGTGTGTACATGCTTAGGGCCTCTTTACACCTGGCTCGTTTGCTAATCCTGCAGCTGATCCAGAGCACAGGTGCTGGGCTGGAGTTAGCTCTGTGAGTGGGGCGCAGGATTAGGTCCAGGGTTTGATCCAGGCCGTGCCGCTGTGTTGGTGGCTCACATTAATAGCTAAACAATGTGCTGCATGTGAATATAAGCACCTTTTTTAGCCTCTTGAAATAGGACCATGGTAGGGCTCTTGTACATATTTATATAGGGTGTGTGTATGTGTATAAAATATACAAACACTGATGGTTGTTCTGGTTATTTTAGTATTGTTAAAACTTGGATATTCTTGAAGACTAACAAATTGGTCCCCAAAATGTTACAGTGGAGTCATAAAAAGAGCCACTAATTTCTTATGAGATTGAGAAATAAATCATCTGGTAAAACAAGAAATGAAAGGGAAAGTTATGTTGCCAAGCTGTCAGCCTGCCTCTCTCTGACACCCCCTCCCCCTCCTCCTCCACAGGCTCCTCTGGACCAGACCAGCGAGATGTCACTGGTGGAGTCCGGGTTTGAGCCGGGGAAAAGGAACTTCCTGCAGCTCACAGACAAGAACGGCGAGCAGCCTCAGATCGCTTCTGTGAGTGGCCAGATGGGCGGCGCCGCAGGCCTGTTTCACCGCCTCACATTCACAGTTCTCGGCGTGTGCGAGCCCTGCTTCTGCAGTGCCTGCTGACTACGGGGGTTATCTGTTCCACCAGCTGTTTCCTAAGGGGTGAAAACTGAGAACAGTGCAGTGTGTTTACCTCCAGAAGTACTGCAGAGGAAATTTACATTTTTATGGGGGGGGGTGGGGGGAGAATATCCCAGAAAACATTTCATTTACATGAACAAGCTTCCAGAGTACCATCATTGGTCTAAGCTATTAGCTGAGGAGACTTGGATGCAGAAAGTTCCTGGCCATATATTTTTGCCTGCGGTTTCTTACTGTGTACGAGTGCCTGTGTGTGTGTGTGTGTGTGTGTGTGTGTGCTCACACATACAGGATGAGTCAGGCGCAGCAGACAGCAGTGGGTTGGATGACAGCTCCCAAGACCGCTTCATCGGGCCTCTACCCCGGGATGGTACTGTGGGCTGCAGCAGTGACTACAGCAGCCCCAGCTACTCCTACTCCTCCATGCTCAACAAGTCTGAGACAGGTACCGTCCCTCGGGCCTTCCAACAACATGCCATCTCGCGCCACACTCCGCCTAGGGCTTCAACCTCAACCCCCGTCTGTCTGTAGGTTATGTCGGGTTGGTCAATCAGGCCATGACCTGTTATCTGAACAGCTTACTGCAGACCCTGTTCATGACGCCAGAGTTTCGAAATGCACTCTACAAGTAAGTGAGTGGTATGCATTCATCCCTCACCTTTCCAGAGCGAGGGAGTGAGAGGAAACCACACCCGTGTTCTGCTTTTGCTCTTCCTTCACAGTTGGGAGTTTGAGGAGTCTGAAGAGGACCCAGTTACCAGTATCCCATACCAACTGCAGAGGCTGTTTGTGCTGCTGCAGACCAGTAAGAAGCGCGCCATCGAGACCACAGACGTGACGCGCAGCTTCGGCTGGGACAGCAGTGAGGGTGAGCTGTGATTCGCCCACAGCACGTCCAGCTGCAGGACTGCGATCCGAATGCCTCAGAATGCTGGGTTTTGGTTTATACCCTGAATTGCTGTGAAATGTTTTGGTCTGAGGTGTGTGTGTGTGTGTGTGTGTGTGTTGTAGCCTGGCAGCAGCATGATGTTCAAGAACTTTGCCGAGTCATGTTTGATGCCTTGGAACAGAAGTGGAAGCAAACAGAGCAGGTACAGCTCCTTCTGACACCCACCATTAAGACACTAATCCAAAGCCCCCCCTCTCCATGCCAAGGTCTGAACAAAGAACCCAGTGTGACCAGGAAAGTCCCGTGCGCGTGTATGTGTGTGTGTGTGTGTGTGTGTGTGAGAGAGAAATGATGGCCTGCTAGTAAATGGTTTAATAAGGAAAGGCTTCAGCCTTTCACTTCTTCTTGTTGAGATATTACATCATCTGTTGTATGATTCCCAGTATCTTTCATGATGGGTGGGTGGGTGGGTGGGTGAGTGTGTATGGTTTCAGTATGAGTGGGTGAATGAGAGTGTGTGTGTGTGTGTGTGTGTGTGTGTGTGTGTATGGTTTCTTAGTTCCTTTCCTTTTTAATGTTTCCTCAGAGATCAGCCAATATGTGTGGTATAATTTTTTAAAAATCTATACTTTGGATAAATTTGCACCAGTGTTCACTGCATGTCTTGATGCTGAATGTTTTGTGTGCTGTAACCCATCAGGCTGACCTTATAAACCAGCTGTACCAGGGCAAGCTGAAGGACTACGTTCGCTGTCTGGAGTGCGGCTACGAGAGCTTGCGCATCGACACGTACCTGGACATCCCTCTGGTCATCAGGCCCTTTGGGGCCAGCCAGGCGTTTGGTAGCGTGGTGCGTCTTCACCTTTTAACCTCGTTCAAACGTGCCTTCAGACACGGTTTGAAGCGTTCAGTAAGATTTCTTCTTCTGACGGCGTGTGCCACAGGAGGAGGCGCTACAGGCCTTCATCCAACCTGAGACTCTGGATGGACCCAACCAGTATTTTTGTGAGCGCTGCAAGAAGAAATGTGATGCTCGTAAAGTGAGTGGCAGCGCGCTCTCTCTCTCTCTCTCTCTCTCTCTCACACACACACACGCTTATTCGTGTTCTCTCTTTTTTTGTTGTTTTTCTCGCAGGGTTTGAGATTCCTACACTTCCCTTACCTGCTCACCCTGCAGCTGAAACGGTTCGACTTCGACTACACCACTATGCACCGCATCAAGCTGAACGACCGCATGACCTTCCCCGAGGAGCTCGACATGAGTCCCTTCATGGACCTCGAGGATGAGGTACCCCACTCGTACCCTCCACCACGCTTCTTAACCCCGTTCCCTCGATCGCGCGTCTCCGCGTGCGCTGGGACAGGGGCGTCGGTAACGCAGGCCTGATACTGACCCGTGTCTCTCCGACTCGGCACGCGACCCTCCAGAAGTCGCCGCAGACCGAGAGCTGCACGGACAGCGGCGCGGAGAACGAGGGCAGCTGTCACAGCGACCAGATGAGCAACGACTTCTCCACGGATGACGGCGTGGACGAGGGCATCTGCCTGGACAGCGCCGGCGCCTCGGAGAGGGTCCTGAAGCCAAAGGTTTGTCCCGCGCGAACCCTTCCGGTTTCCACCGTAACCCTTCCGGTTTCCCCTCACGACGCTCCCTCCCTCTTCTGCAGAGCTCGTTGACCTTTGAGCTGTTCTCAGTGATGGTGCATTCTGGGAGCGCCGCGGGCGGACACTACTACGCCTGCATCAAGTCGTTCAGCGACGGCCAGTGGAACAGCTTCAACGACCAGCATGTCAGCAAGGTCTCGCGCTTCAGCACTTTTACCTTCCTTCCGAATGAATCGTCGTAAAGTTTTAACCCAGCAGCCCCCAGCATAATTTCTTGCATATTTGCAATACCAATGTGAGCGTAGCTCCGTGCGTGAGACTAAACCCTCTGCTGGTGCTGTGTGCCACAGATCACGCAGGATGACATTAGAAAGACGTACGGTGGAGCCTCAGGGAGCAGAGGCTACTACTCCAGTGCCTTCGCCAGGTCTGTAGAGTTTTCCTCACACGTGCGCCTCCAGCTGCTGTTTTGACTCCTGCGCCTTCAAAGAGAAGAGCCCGAGCGCAAGGCCTCGTATTAAATCAGGACTTTATTCATCAAACAACTAAATGACGTCTTTTGCAGAATGAAAACAGCAGAGTCTTTATTTAGCTCCGAACAAAGCCCCTTTGATGCCAGCCCCTCTTTCTCGCACTTGCGGTCTCTGCAGATGCCAGAGAGTGGCCTAAGGAGGAGCGTTTTTTACGTTGTTAATAATATTTAGGCTGGGATAACCCCCGTATCTGTGTGAAGCTAACGGTCTCGTGTGTTTCAACAGCTCCACAAATGCGTACATGCTCATATACAGGCTGAAGGATCCCTCGAGGAATGCAAGTAAGAAAACAGATATGAGGATTTAAAATTCCTGCTTTTGGGTGATCGTTATTTACACCTGCGAATTTACCTCTTGACATGAACGGGTTCATGAAAGGTTCTCATATTTTTTTATGAGAGAATTTCGCCTGTGTGTACAGAATATCTCGATGTGGAAGACTTCCCAGAGCACATAAAGCGCCTCGTTCAGAGAGAGAAGGAGTCGGAGGAGCAGGAGAAGAGACAGAGAGAGATCGAGCGCAACACGTGCAAGGTGCTCCTCCTTCAGAGCCTTACAATGGGGCTCGTCCACACGCTCTCTATAGAATAGCATCTCTTTCTGAGTCTCTCCACCTCTCTCCCCTCACCTTTCTCCTCCTGCTCCTCTTTCAGATCAAGCTTTTCTGCATGCATCCAATGAAGACGATGATGATGGAGAGCAAGCTTGAGGTTCACAAGGACAAAACGCTCCGAGAGGCCACAGAAATTGCGTACAAGGTAAACCTTCCACTGCTTTATATCGAGGGTTCTACAGTCTGTCTATTGCTGCTTTGTTGACCGATTTAGTCTGTTATGACTGTGCTAACTGAGAGTGATCGATGGGATGTTTTGTCCCAGGTTAATCTTTCCTCAGAGATTCAATCAATATATTTGGTATCTCTCTAAATCTATATTTTGGATAAATTTGCCCTTCCCTCTTGGTTGACAGCTAATGGATCTCGAGGGCATCGTCTCGCTGGACTGCTGCCGGTTGGTGAAGTACGATGAGTTTCACGAGTACCTGGAGCGTTCATACGAGGGAGAGGAGGACATGCCCATGGGACTGCTGCTTGGGGGAGTCAAGTCCTCGTACATGTTCGACCTGCTGCTGGAGTCACGCAGGCCCGACCAGGTGTTCCAGCCGTACAAGCCTGGAGGTACGCCACCCTCACTCCCTCGTTGTTAATTAAGAACTGAAACAGAAGTCTCGACCTTCTCATAATCCACCTGCTTTAGTTGAACTCTCCTTTTGGGCCACATGATGGCAGTGTTGTGTTTTCATCTGTGTTTACTGACCCTAATTTAAGTTGCACTTCAGATTATACGTAATTGTCAAATGTTCCTCAGGATATCAAACAAATTACTTTGTGATTTAACTTGTTATTCAGGACTCACTTCTGCCTCCTTTCAGTTTTAGAGTTCAGAATTTGATCTAGGAAGCACACAGTGTAGTGTTTATCACAATATTGCATGCTAAACTTGGTCTCTTAAGTGTTCGTGTGAATGTGTCTGCAGAGGTGATGGTGAAGGTCCACGTGGTGGACCTGAAGACTGAGACCATCGCCGCTCCTCTCAGCGTCAGGGCGTACCTCAACCAGACCATTACAGAGTTCAAGCAACTCATTGCACAAGTGCGTTCCCTCTCGCGCACAAGTGTACACACACTGCTTTAAAACATTATTCCCCAGCACCCTGAACTGCTCTTTAAGACACTGTGAACCTTGAGATGCTTTTAGTAATGCTTTTAGTAATTTTTTTCATGCTTCAGTAATAATCTGCACATAAAGCTTTCACAGCCCCATCTTGCTGCCTTTTATCCTGTAAATTTTTTTGTATCGCCGTGTATTGCAAATAAATCCCATCCCAGATCAGCCTGGTATTCCTCATCCCTCCCCCAGGCCACAGGGCTGTCTGCAGAAACCATGCGCGTTGTCCTGGAGCGCTGCTATAACGACCTCCGGCTTCTCTACGTGCCCAACAAGACGTTGAAAGCAGAGGGTTTCTTCAGGAGTAACAAGGTTTGCTTTCTCAACGCTGACCTCCAAGTCTCTCGTCAGTTATACTTGTGTGAAGCCCTTTCTTAGACCCCTCACTGTTTCTTCAGCAGATCGTGTTGGTTACTGGACAGTTTTTTAATTCTCTTCCCTTGTCCTTCCCTTGAGGTTTTTGTGGAGAGCTCTGACTCGGCAGACCATCAGGTCACATTTACCGACTCCCTCTTGTGGAAACTCTTGGACCGCCACGGGAACACGATCAGACTGTTTGTGTCGCTCCCAGAGCAGTCGCCCGGCCCTCTGGCCCATAGAACTAGTTGCCCCAAGGTGAGCGGTGACTCTGAGGATTCGTTCGAGGGGGCCAAGGGCGGTGGGCCGTCTGTGGAGGCCATCCTGGAGGAGAGTACGGAGAAGCTGAAGAACTTGTCCCTCCAGCAGCAGCAGACGACATCCAGCACCAGCGACAGCCAGAAGAGCTCGGACCACAGCGACTTTGAGCACATCGATTTCCCAGCGCCCGAGGCCACTCAGGAGTCCGGCCGGCCGCCCGTGCCCGCCGCCGACCCGGAGAACCAGTTCGCCTCGGAGGAGCGCTCCGACTCGGACGCCAACAACGACCGCAGCACGAGCTCGGTGGACTCGGACATCCTGAGCTCCAGCCACAGCAGCGACACGCTGTGCAACGCAGACAGCGGGCACCTGCCGCTCGCCAACGGCCTCGACTCGCACAGCATCACCAGCAGCCGTCGATCCAAGGCCCACGAGGGCAAGAAGGAGACGTGGGACACTGCCGAGGAGGACTCTGGCACCGACAGCGAGTATGACGAGAACGGCAAGAGCAAAGGGGAGGCGCAGTACCTGTATTTCAGGGCGGAGCCCTTCTCGCAGGAGGACGCCTCCGGGGATGGTCAGAAATGTGAGGGCCTCGCTCTGCTGCCTGTCTAATGGAGGGTGGGGGGGGGCTTTATTTGCTAATGAATTCATAAGTCAAATGCTTAGAAAAGTCTTAAAAATGTGTAATCTCAATTAGACCTTTTCTGTCGAGGCCTTGGAATGGCTATTTAAATCATAGTTTTGATTATTTTGTTGTGGGTGAGAGATTCTGACATCCAGCCACCTTCCTGTTTGCAGGTTTACTCGTCCATGTTGATAAGAGAATCACGTTGGCAGCTTTCAAGCAGAACCTGGAGCCTTTTGTTGGAGTAGCTGCCACGCAGTTCAAGGTCTTCCGAGTCTATGCCAACAACCAGGAGTTTGAGAGCGTGCGGCTCAACGAAACACTGTCCTCTTTCTCAGATGACAACAAGGTCTTGCTCTCCTCCTCCTGAGCACCAGCATATAAATAAACGATTCCCTCTACTTTTCTTTAGGTCTTTTAGCATGTTTTGAGTCCTCTGCTCTTGTGCTTTGCCACAGATCACCATTCGGTTGGGAAGAGCACTAAAAAAGGGGGAGTACAGGGTGAAGGTTTACCAGCTGCTGGTCAACGATCCTGAGGTAAGGCAGCCTGGGCAGACGGTGCCGGCTACATCCTTGCTACGCCTGTTCAGGCCCTGAAAGGGAGCGAGTAGAGCAGAGAGAGGGAGAGAACGGAGCAAATCTTGACTGCCGTTGTGGATGTTGTGTGGTTTGTCCCTTCAGCCCTGCAAGTTCCTGTTGGACACTGTTTTTGCCAAGGGAATGACTGTGAGGCAATCCAAGGAGGAGTTATTACCCCTGCTCAGAGAACAGTGCAAGCTGGACCTCACCATAGACAGGTCAGCATCTGTGTGTATTAATGTTGCGTTCCTGGACTCAGAGGAGATGCACACACATTAGTTAATTAAATGCAAATATGTGTGAATGACTAAACACGGTTGCATGTTAATTAGAAGTTTCGTCATTTTGGACTCATTTTGGACCGGAAACGCACCAGTGAATAAAATGAGCACATCCATCTCTGTGGGCATCGTTTAGTGGATCGCTGCAGCCGTTGATCTGGCCTGACTCACTGCTGCGATTACACGGTCCGATCCTCCGCAGAATAGCAATCGCGTCCATCCTTGTATACACCTGTGCACACGCAGGTTTCGACTCAGGAAGAAGACCTGGAAAAACCCAGGCACGGTGTTTCTGGACTATCACATGTACGAGGAAGATATCAATATCTCCAGCAACTGGGAAGTCTTCCTCGAAGCCCTTGAAGGTAAATAGGAACTTTGAACTCTACAGAAAATGGCACCATCGGAATGCAACAGAGTGCTTATGCTGTGTGTAATCAGTCTAAATGTGTCATAACGTTACTGTATAAACAGTACGCAGTACTGACACCTCACTTCCTTATTTAGTGCCAGTGCATATATTACAGATGGTGTTTACATTTAAGGAATTTAGCAGACGCTCTTATACAGAGTAACTTACAAAAAGTGCTTTGTTGTTGATTCACAGAATGTGTCCTAGTCAGCAAGTAGGATAGAGTTCAATATACCTTTGAACTAGAATACAGTGTTCATTGCTTAGATTTTTTTTCTTTTAGCTTGAGGTTGTGTATGTGTGTAAAGATGTGTGTTTTTGAGATTCTCTCTCACTGCTGTGGCTGTGCGGTGCAGAACCAGAGCGGATGAAGTCCATGTCCCAGCTGTCAGTGCTGACGCGACGCTGGTGTCCACGGCAGATGAAGCTGGAGCCTTTCTGCGAGGTGGTTCTGGAGAGCAGCAGTGTGGAGGAGCTCAAGGAGAAAGTGAGCGGCTCTGCTTTTTTTTTTTGGAGTGCTGTCTGCGAGCTGCAGCTGGTTTGGTGGTCGATGGCCTGTAAAGGTGTTTCTTTCTAATGCTGAAGTTTTCTTTTTGCCTGCAGCTCAGTGAATTGAGCGGGATTCCACTGGAGAACCTGGAGTTTGCAAAGGTACTCCTACACAGCCACCGCAGTCATCTTAATATGGGCTAAATTACAGATTCAGCTGGGCCTGTTGATTAATGCATGCTGTGCTTTGCACTTCACGACTGGAGTTTCGCAACTGTTTCTTTAGTGTTGCATTAAGTCATTTAAAGTTCATATCTTCCCCCGTCACCTGTAGGGACGAGGAACGTTTCCCTGCGACATATCTGTGTTGGAGATCCATCAGGATTTGGACTGGAATCCTAAGGTTTCCACGCTCAACGTCTGGCCCCTGTACATCTGCGATGATGGTGCGGTAGTCTTCTACAGGTAACCGCCCTTCGCTTTTAAGAGAAGCAGCAGACAAGGTCACGAACTGTGGCTACGGTGTGTGCTGGAGAGGGAGGCTCAGCAGTTAGTGGGGACACGCGCAGGGCAGACGTCCTGCTGCGGGAACGTGTTCTAGAAGCACACTGGGAAGGTAGCGGCTGGGTCGGGCTAACGTGCGCCGTGTCTCGTCCCGCAGGGACAGCACCGAGGAGCCCATGGAGCTTTCTGAAGAGGACCGCAACGATCTGATGAAGAAGGAGAGCAGCCGGCTCCTGAAGACGGGCCATCGGGTCAGCTACTCGCCCCGCAAAGAGAAAGCCCTCAAGATCTACCTGGACGGGGGCCCCAGTAAAGACCTGGGCCAGGACTGAGGGCGGTCCCTGCCCACCCTGATCACATAAATATATTTTTTTTTATAGCTGGCCTGCCCCCTGCAGCGTAGTGCTGTCTCGACAGGGACACCTGTCTGGCGTCAGGCACCCACGTCGAACCCAACGTCACCAGTGCTGTACGGCTGAGGCCCTTCTCCTCTGAGCTCTGCAGGGTGGGTGGGGGTGGCGTGGGGGGGAGGGGTTTCAAGGCTCAGAATACTATTGTGCACTATAGTTTATTGTACTGTAAAGTTTAAAGGGAAGTGCAAAAGCTATTTCAAAGGAAAAGAAATCCGAATATCATTCAGACAAATCAATCAGAGATGACCATTCAGAGATGGATGCACTAGAGTAGAGGACTATTTGGGAGTGATTTGTAACTTTCTCTGGGCTGTCTCTATCTTCAATTCTCTCCATTGATTATTTTTTTGGGGGGGAGGGGGGGTCAGTTACTGTCTCCTTCACTTGCTCTTTGAGTGGTGAGTTGAGTCAACCATGTTGTGTGTACATGTCCATGATCCAGGCTCTACTCATCAAACCCGTTTCCCATAGCGACCACAAGGATGAACACGTTCACTGTCCAATCATCTTTCATGTTTGAGATCCTCCACTGCCTCAACCTGTAGTCTTGTTATCATTTAAAATATCTGGGGTCTCTCTTGATCATTTAACAGCAGCAGTAATAGGTGTGAATTAAATGCTTATTTTTCTGGCTGATGAGGTTCTGCCCTTTTCCCAGAGTGCTTCCCTGCATGTCTGGGTGTGACGGTCGCCACACCTAAGCTCCGCCCAGTGCAGAGGGAGCTCCGCCCTGCTCCCTTCACAACCCTTGTTTTTGGGCTATTGACACTGGTACATTTTAGTCTGTAAGACTAGGGCAATACAAATCAACTAGAATGCTACATTTACCTCTCGTCCTTGTTTTTTTTTGTTTGTTTTTCTTGTAAATTATTTTCACCCCAGACTTGATGTTAGGTCTTGTGAGGGACTTCTGGTGCACATTTGAATTTAGTTTGTTTGTTTTTGCTCTATACTCAGTCTTTTTGGGATTCCTTTCTCCCCCCATCTTTTATTTCTGCACATTGTGAACGGAGCCTGGTTGGTTCAGGCCTTACCTGTGCATGTGCGCGTGTGTGTGTACGCACACGCACTGGGAGATGTGACGAGCTGCTGTTTTGCATAGCCTGAGAGCTTTACGCTCTAGAACCACACTGGAGGAGCAGCAGTCTGGGCCACAGCACCACCGAGCGGGGGACGAGCTGTCCTGGTTCCCCTGGGGCTCCTAACGCCACTGCGCTGTTCACCGTAGACATGCCAATATGGAAATAAAAAATAATCAATTTCTGTCTTTGCTTCCACCTTGACGTTTGCGCTAAGCTTGTCTTTCACCTGAGGAAATGAAGCCTCTGCCCACAATAACTGCAGCCTGCCGTATAACTACACTCTTTTCATGATGTTTCGTTGGTTGTTAAAGCGTTTCTTGTGGGCTAAATATGCAAGCCATTTAGTGCCGAACCTTTTCAGGAAGAAAAAAAAAACACGAAGAGTTTTTAAAGCAGATGATTTTTATTTATTTCCATGAATGACCACACTTCAGTGATGTGAGATGTAGTAGCATTGGGATGCTTGTATGAGTGTGCTGGTTTGAATGGTTTGAGTTATTCTCGTCATAATTTCAAATATCTATTGAAATTCACCATACATTTTTAATAGAAACACCTACGTTGTGGGTTCACCTTGTAGGTGTATGGTCAGAAGCTAGAGACCATCTGGCCATGCACAGTTCGTCAGTCATCCTCTTGACGTTCATCTATGCTCAGTTTCTGCCCAGAGAACTACCAAATTACTGGCAGACCTAAGCTAAGCAGTGATGCTTCTAAAACCTCGGCAACACTGTTGTACTCGTACAAGCACAGTATCCACTCCCATGCTTCTACCTCAGAACTGTGTTGAGAAGGGTGCGTCGCCCAAGAACTGAGCAGAGGGATTGAGGATGGTTCATCAGCACTGCATGATGGCTAACGGCCTGTAGCAAGTGCAAAGTAGATTTTGTAGTTTCTGGTGAGTTTATCTCAGTAGTCTATTTAATATACCTTGCACAATTTATGCTTTATTCATATAATTTTCTGTCATCAGAAACCTAGACAGGCTTTAATATATTGTCCTGCTAAGATCTACTGCTTTAACCAGGTCTTATGGATGGGAGGGAGCTGAACAAGAGCATGAAGCATGGTATGGAGATCAGACTGGAGCTTTGTAAGGCTACTGTGACCAAACTAGGTCTTGAGTAGTTTTCTAGAAGGGCAACAAAGGACTTTGTTATATGCAGTATGCAAAGATAGCGAGAGGGTTGCCACTGTTCAGCTGACTTCACACATCTTGACACCTCGACTTGCAAAGTTTAGACGATGTAGTCAATGTCTGAGTAGAGCGTATCTGTCAGGTTTTCTTCACTGGAACTCTGGCCTTTCAAGCAGAAGGAGCCACGTCTGGTGAAGGAAACAGAGTTTAAATCCATGAGCGCCATCTAATGGAAGCTTCCTTATCAACAGATAAATGCTTAAAAACTCATGAGTGGTTAAAAAGTGGTTAAGTATTAACTAAGAAAGTTCTGGTTAAGAAAGTCTTGATACGTTTTAAATTTGTATCCAAGAACTCCATCCATTGAGTCAATATTTTGATCATCTGTGGGTGAATTTACAACTGCTTTAATTGTAGATTAGGCTAGATTAGGATATGAATGATCTATTATGACCATTTACACTGGTAATAATCTAGATTGTTCAGGTCACATTACAATGCTATTTTTAAATATGTAATCTTTTGACTCTGGCGCATTGTATAATTGTGCCTGAATGTGAAGGGGGGCGTGGTGCTTGTGCTATCGTCATAGCTGTGGTGTTTAAATCTGTTTTTGGTTAAATGTTTACAGCAGTTCATCCATACAATCATTTAGTTAGTACACATTCTTCATTCATTCATTCAAACTCAAGCCTTGACTGTTTTGTTTCAGTACCTGCAAATGCTTACAATATAAAAAAATTGTTATTGTTTTAAAACATTCACTAATTGGTCAAAGCTGAACAGGTTTCCCATGCAGACGTTTGTTCATGAATGTAAACTCATGCCTTAATGTTTGAGGCAGCTGCCTTGTTGGTTACATGCGCATTGGGAGATCAGGACAAGCCAGGACTCGTCCCAGTTTCTTACCCCAGATGTTGGCACTGAAGGTCCTCGGCACATGGGCAGTGTTCTTTCGGGCCCTCTCCCCCCATGTCCCATGATAACAATTCCAGCAGGTGATTGGCTGAGATAACACAGCGCTCGCGTTCTATTGGCCTGGGGCTGCACACTGGAAAGATCAGAGCTGAAGGGAGAATGTGGTTAAACGGGAGTTAAAAGACAGAATGTGTAGTACAGGTCATGTTCATAGTGATGGTCTTAAATCTGATTCGAATGCTTTCAAGCTGCATACAGCTCTCCGACGTCTTATGCCTTAATGTTTTAACAGAAGTGCTGAAAGAAACTACTGTAGTAATAAAATCTGAAACATATGTTAGCGGTTTGGTTTTGCAAGGACTGAAGTTCTCCATTACTGAATTACTGCAGATTCCTCCAGCCATGTATATTTGGGAAATGAGAGCTGCTGTTTTTATGTCTTTATGAATCGGTACCTTTCTGGAAGGCGCAGCACAGATTGCTGTTGCAGTCACTTTGATGCTGGCATATCGTTCCAACTTCTCCTTTAGTGATGTTCTTTGTGCACTGACCCCAGACACAAAGGTCACCCTCACAGCATTCTTCATCTTTACTGCAAGTCTACAACGATGGAAAAAAAAAAAAATTTAATCCCACTGATCTTCCATTTTATTCCCATATTCTCAGTATGAAGAATTCTGATACGTTCACTGGGCTCTTGGTAGTGGAGAATTTTAAATGCAAATCAGGAATTAGGCATGTCGGAGGTTTCCAGGAATGACAAAGAAGTTCTTTATGGAGGAAATGTTGTGTAATACATGATGCTTTTGAGTCCTTCCACATTTTTGACCACACTACTCTGCAGCTTCTCCCTGGAGCTGCTTTAGATATGTATTTTTTTTTACTGCAAACTTGCTATCATGACTACAGTCAAGCAATTAACCTCTCAGTGCTTTAGGCGAATTGCACATTTTTCCATGAAACCATCTCTGATTTAGTCATGAAACTGGTTAAATGTACTTAAACTAAGAACAAATTACCAGCCACCACCAACAAAACAATTTTAGAACCCTATGGAAAGCGGTTCATAATGTAAACATGAACTGTTTTGAACACTGAACTGGTTTCAGACCTAGAATTTAAGAAGTACTGAAGGATCTTCTGTCACAAAAATGTCCTGTTTCCCTAGAAACCATGTGTTCCGCACTGCTCTTTATCTCTATACCTTTTACCACATTGTAATTACACAGGGATTTCTTGGACCAAGATCCTTCATCAGGAGTGCAAGCAAAGTGCCTCTGAAATAATATATGAAGTATAACATAAGAGTAACAACAAACATGGTACCTTTGTCATTAAAATGTAATAATTCCACGATCTGATGAAATCAACCTATAACTTTCATATCCTCAGGAACTAAAATAAGATCTGCTGATTTTGGCCTCAACCTAGAACACTGGCCACCAGCTGAGAGCAGACAGGGCTTTGTGATAATCCTGCACATTGATTTTGGATGCAGATCAAGCTGTAGCTCTGAATGGGCTTTAGCTGTCCTGCCAACAGCACATCAGTATTCTAGCTGGTAGCCAGCCCTGTCCTCCTCAGTTCTGATCTCCGCTCTTCCCTCTGTGTCCTGAGAGGAAGAGGGCATACGCTCCAATTCAGCAAACGACGCACTGTGATTCGAAAACCCAAAGGAGCAGCAGCTCCCTCCTATCAGGTTTCACATGCCCTTGTGGTGTTGCTGCAATGCAGTTGCATTGCAGGCTCGCTGGCATCGTTTCAGTGGAGATGAGCACGGCACACACGCAGGAACGTGTAGGTTGTCTGCGTTTTTCAGGGCATCTAGGTCCGATTTGGGGAACAGCACAAGCGGGGTTTTTTTTGTTGGGTTTTTTTTTAATAAAGCCAAATATCGTCAAAGGACTTACCGCGTTCAGCTCCTTGCAGGCCAGGCATGCGGAGTGGTGTGACTCGTACAGACAGTACATGCCTTTCTCACAGTCCTGATCAGTGATGCACTCCTAAGAACGAGGAATGAGGACACAGAAAACACCCTTCAAAAGGAAGAACAGGAATTCTTCCGACAGTCCCCTACTAAATCAGCTTCACTTCCTCATTGGACATTAAGATAAGACCGTTGTGGATTATATCACCCTGTGATAAAAACAACACAAGGTTTACTGTTGCAAATTATGCATTAGTTTAACTGTGTTCAGTTCATAAACTGAAATGTAAGAAACAGGTCTATTATTCACGTTTGTATTATCATCAAAATGACGCAAAGCTGCAGAGTAGCGGGTCTGTGGCTGCCATGATCAGCCCGACATTTATATGAAAAGTGGCCCAGACTTTTTGGGTTGTCAATGACATATAGGACAAAACACTTCCTGTCCCATTAAACATGCCAATTCTTTCTTTTTACACTCTTTTTCTCAGATCTTCCAGGGAGAAGAAGCTGGGCTCTGCCCGCCACTCTTCCTGCAAAGGAATCAATATTTGCTAATCTGAAATTTAACAAGACCAACGTATAGACGTATAGACCCAAGTATGCCAAGCATCTTTTACATCTGTCTTGGCAGGGTGATTCTGAAACGTCCCTCCATTGTTGGTCTGAAAGTGGGCATTAGTGTCCCACTCCGTAAGCATGTCTGTCATTTTTCTGGTTCTGCAGCCTGAAATCCCTGCTCAGAGTGGCCTGGAAATAACTGACAGAACCACCTTGTCCAGCCAAGGACAAAAGTGCTTTGGAAAGGGATGTCTGGCTTGTGAGTGAGGAGTAAAACATCAACAGATTTGTGCACCGATCTGCAATGTTCAGGGCACAATATTGTGGGCCAGGACAAAGGTTTGATGCTGAAATCCAATATACTCTGGTGGAATGTAGAGTACTGTATTATATCAAATGTTTAAAAATGTTATCAGTGTTGTTGCAGTCATGGGCATCTTTAAAATGTAAATGGGCGCATATGTAAATAAGCAAGCTTGGCTTTTGTCATGTGATGGAGATGAGAACGACTCACGTGATCAATGTCATTTTCCTTGCCCCTGAAGTGGGCAACGGTTCTGGAGATGTGGATTTCTTCAGTTGTATTACCTGACACCTGAAAGCAGGTTGAAATACACGTTGAAATATGTTCTCTTTAAACACTGTTTATTTTGTCTGTTGCGTTTATATTGTATTAAAGGCTACAAGGATAGAAGCGGTCATCTCGAGGATCTATAGGTGACCTCTATAGCAGATTACCTTATCGATCGTCTCTGCAGTCGGGATGGATTGATTTCCAGCCAAAGTCTCTGAAACGCTTTCGCTGTAATTTGAAGTGACGTTCTGGACATAGCGGCTGGATTTAGCACTCTCATTGTCCATCTGTGCAATGCTCATAAAAACACCACTGCTCAGAGATCAAAGGAACTAACAACACTACTTACATACCGATAATTAAAACATACGGGTACAAGTTAGGAAATAAAGAAAAAATTCAAATAAAATCTTGTGTCAGCATGTAGGCGTTGCAACTTACATTTACGATTGTTTCTTTGTTAAAAAAACAACTATATAACATTTAGCGTCCTAAATGACGATACCTGGTGCACGGCGTCCTCCAGTGTGTACTGCGTGTCCTTCGTTGGTTTCTTCACCTCCTGAAACATGTCGTGCGGTGTCGTTTGGTCCTGTGACAAATTCATGTCCGTAGTTGTTGCATTTAAGTTCACATCTACTGCTGTCGAAGTTTCTGGGACAATTCCATTGACAATGGTCACACACAGAGTTAGACCTAGCACCAGCATCTTCCCTGCGTGGTACGTCGGAAACAGAATGATCCGGGCCATCGAAATGAATCAGCGTTGTCAAAGGGCGTTAGAAGAGAGAGCCAGCTGTGCCATCCGATGCTCTGTGTCTAGGGCAGAGTGGACCCGACTTTGTGCAGTGAATTGTGGGTGTAGAACAGTGTTTCGGTGCGCGCGCACAAGCATGCGCAAAATGGTCCATCTGTCGCATAGCCTGTCGCGAGGACAGAATTTATTGTCTTGTGTAAGTTGTTTTTCCTCTGCACAGAAACTAGTTTAATACATTTACCCGAATCTATCCGTAATAATAACTATTCTGTCCATAGACTATGAGCAATTTAAAAATATAGTAGCCTGATTTTTTTAGATTGTTTGGCTGGTTTGTTTTTAAATTTCAGGCTGGATTACTGAAGTTTAATTTTTTTTACGTTATTCGAAAATAACAGACCTACACCTTATCTGTCCTGAAGGCGAACTACTGTTATTTCTCGTCCATGTGGGCTCTAACATTAAACTAACGTCAACAGTCTAATTAGCGTTAACAGTCTAATTAGCATGTCCTTTGGGTGTTTTTAGTAGCCTAGTTTAAATCAGTAAGATTTAACTTTTTTCTGCGTTGACGGAGGATTTATAATGAGTTGTCAGTTGATATATCTAACTAAATATGTCCAGATTTTGTTAGTAGACTTAATCTAATCTTAAAATAAATCAAAATATGTATGTTTTACGTAAAATGCAAGACTCAATAAATAGTTATAATAAAATAGTAAAAATCCTTTTCCTCCAAACCAAGCTTTTCTCATACATACCACCAAGTGGCGCCACGTCCATATAAATTTGTCTTGATAATCTCAGAACTGCCTGTGAAATCATTTGAATCGTTACATATAAAACGATAATCTGTCTTCTATTGATGTGAGACACTCACTACATTATACTTTTTAGTGACAGTTGGGAGATCTGGCGGGCTACAATAAAGAGACTGTTTGGTAAACTCTGTCAGTTGGTTTATTTTATGATCAGCCGTGCAAGGATTTGTTCTTGTTGCCTTTTAGTGCGCAGGTGAGTGAGGTACCAGTGGGCCTAATTCCAGTGTAAAACTTAGTTCTCCTTTTCATTTGTTTTTGTTGTTGTTTTCTTGTTTGGTTTATTGGATAACGTTTTTTATCTGACGTAACATTGCTTCTGTAGCTGTAGCGTAATATCCTGTGTAGGAAAAAATAAGACTGGATTTGCGCGCTCACAGCAAAGTTTGTTCACCGCCTTCAAAACTCCTCGAGCAGCGGTTAAGCACACATGCTTCTGCACGGGAGTCATTGGTTGAGAGCGCGCGGCTGCACATTGTACTCGCCAGCACACCGCCGATTAACTCCTTTCACTTTTGTAAGTCTTTGACACGAACACTTGGCGAAACGCACTTGTTAAGACTGTCACACCGTATCAGACCATAAGGTAAGTAGGCAGTTGTTTTAGTTATTTCGCATATAAAATACGCTGTAAATGATCGATATTGGATTAAAATATACATATGCCATACAGTAGGAAAGCAGTTTTATTTCATGTTATTGCTGGTATTAAACCTGAATTACTATTATTAAAGTTTTTGTCGTAACCTGTAACACCTGTACGCATGAGTTACAAAGTTACTTATATAATTGTTGTTCATTTAGAAGCGGTTATTTGGGTCACACAATGTAACACACGAGGAAAACCGTTTTTCCTGTGTTCAATACCGCTTGTGGTAATCGCTCGAGTCATTCATTTTGCTCGGGTTAATGGACGCATGCACGTCCGTTAACCCGATCAGTCTGCAACCGTTTGTTGTCTAGTATGTAGAATATGGTATGTCATTTGATTTACGTTCCGTTAATGTTCAGCTGCTTTTATTATCTGCTATTAACTACTTAATAAGGTAAATTAATTCAAATAATTTCTTGTGAAGAGATTTTATAGCCCGCTTTTCACGCCTCTTGTTTCTCATGAGATTAGTTTTGGTTATTGAGGTATAAGATGTATAAATATTCTCGTATATTTGACATCTATATATATGACATAAACTGTCCTCGTTGTCATATACAGTTTCCCCCATAAAGTCTTATAAACACAGAGTTGTTCCACACACTCTCCTGACAGCATTGCCTCATAGGTCATAACTGTGCTACAGGTGTCTTGTAAAATACTGAAGTGAAGGATTAATATACTGAAGCTGGTAATAGGTAAAATGAGTTCAGTCTTGGGCACCAATCAACTTATAACAAAGATGACCTTCACGGTCTCTGTTCTGTAAACAGCTTTGTCAAAGCAGCTTTCAGATCAAAGCTCTCTTTCATGCATTTCTCAGTTTTAGTTCTTGTCAATAGATGTGCATTTATTCAATTTAAAGCAGATCATACTAAACCAGTTTCTTAGTCTTAGGGGCAACTTGAAGTTTGCAAAGTTTTGAAAATCAATGTCAATCTGTATATTTCACCTGAATGAGTAATAACTAGAGTATCCTTCAACATGGCATTTCTCTCTCTCTCTCTCTCTCTCTCTCTCTCTCTCTCTCTCTCTCTCTCTCTCTCTGTCTCTGTTTTTCTCTCTCCCTTCCACAGTCTCTCTTTCTCTTACTTTTTCATGTCTCAGATGGTACAAAAGATTTTCTTTTTTTTTGCGCAGTGTTAACAATCCTTAAATATAACCACCTCACACGAAGGTGTTCATCTTATTCTTCACACATACCGTTCACCCTGATCTCCACATACACTCACGTTCTTAAAAGTCATGTAAAATCTCTTTATTTTTATTTATTTTTATCAATTTTTTGTTGCTGTTGGAATTTCTTCAGGAATGCTCAGTGCTGTTGGCAGCCGAGTTGGAATGGCATGAGTCTGAAGATGGGCTTTAGACACTCTTGCTTACAGACCGGCCTTAACTGTGGCTGTCCTCCTGCCCCCGCTCCTCAGAGTTTAGACCATGTGTTTTTATTGACAGAGGAATTCTGTATTCATGAGTACTTCCATGTTGATACAAGAACTGTTGTACTATCAGTAGGAATGACTTTTGGCTAGAGATAAAACCTCTTCACACATACTTAGACCATTCTTTGTCATTTTAGAGTTTCATTTTCAGATACAGAGTCTTTGAAAGTCTAGCTGAGTAATTCAGAGTCTTTGCTTGTGAATAATGTCTAAGAACATGTTCTGTCCTTATTTGGGTTTCTCACTGAATGCTGTATAAATACCTGCTTTAGTAACACTGGTTAGCATTTATTAGATGGATAGAGAGAAATGTTAATATGTTGGAAATAAAACAGGGTGTTTTTGTTGCTTTTTTAGTATAATTTTTGAGAATGGAATTATCCTTTCAAATAGGACTCAGGGTCTTTCACACAATTCACATCATTCAAAATCTTTATTTTTTTTTTTTACTTTTAGTAAACTTTTCTGATGCAACTCTGATAGCAGTTTCATCCTGGGTCAACCTTTGAGTGAAAATCCAGCTGAACACCACCATCCCAGCCTACAATTAGTGGTTGAACAAGACTTTGATTTAAACACATGGCTTGTGGAGAAAACAGACCCACAACATTCCCCAGTCAGCTTTATCACACTCAGCAGTCTGACACACTGTATAAAACCATCCTGGAATCGAAGGTCCATGTTTCTCACCATGAGCTCATTACCACTCCACACAACAGAGACTTTTTTCACTCCATTAAATACAATATTTGAGTTCTTAAGGCTAAATTGCTTTCAAACCAGTTAAATGCCACGGGCTGTATTGTCTAGATGTGTTTCAGTGTTTTAGATGGGATCCATAAACTTTCCTTTTTCTTAGCTGGGTCATTTCCTCTCTAGTACTGTTTCCTGCCAACGTGGCACAGGAAGAGGACGTTGATGGTCAGAGGTTTTGCATGGCAGAGTGACTCACCTGCCTGGTGGTACACACGTTCGTTTAATACCCGAAATGTTCCACTTTATTGCAGCACTCTCGTCTATAGCCAAAGAAAGGCTTAGTCTGACTAAGAATGAGTGATAGAAAAATAAAGGTATTGTAGCATTGTTGTGTTAAATGCTGGTATTCTAGAGTATATGAAATGTTCACTTAAATGTTCAGTTTTACTAAAAATGAATTTCAATCTCATTTATTTTTAATCGTTATCAAACCCATGATGTGAGAAGCACATCAACGGTTTGATGTGGAACATTAGTATTCAGAAGACACTTTGGACCCAAGGAAGTTAAACGTGTGCTAAGGACAACTGTGGAGCCATGTGTTGTTTTTCTGTTGGATTACGAGACATGTCTGTCCTGATATTCGGAGCATGTCGCCTCCTCTGCTGTTTCTTCTGCCCAGCAGCAATAACGCTAGTCGATCCGTGGAGCCACCTGTGGGAGGTGTGAACCTCAGACTCTTCATTTTTGTCCTACATTAACTGACAAAATGGAGTCAGCAGTACTGACCTGTCTGTTGCTTGCTTCATTGTACGATGTCAGGACGCAGTGCTACATGGATCACTTAGGTTTTTATTCAGTTTTAGGACATCACATATCTGGCCTTACGCTCTAGTCTTATTGGGACGCCCATGGGAAGTGAAATTTTTCACCATTAGCACAATTGTTTCCGCCAGAGTACTTTGTCAACCCTTTAAAAAGTGGACAGCGTTTTGAGTGTCAAGTGTGTGTGCATAAATCTGGGCTGTGAGACGAGAGTGTGTGTACCACATACGGGGAAGGTCAGCCAGGCTGTGAGACGAGAGTGTGTGTACCACATACGGGGAAGGTCAGCCAGGCTGCTTGACATCTCTGCCTATCGCTTCTGTGTGAATTAATGATTTTTCTCTTCACAGGATGGATAATATTGGTGAGGTGGTAGTCAGATAACATGTTATTTGCTCTCTTCATCAAGACTTTGTTTTGGCACCAGCACAGGGAAAAGTCTCCAGTAGTTTTTACTGGACACTGGGAAAGAGTTTGCAGAACTAGTTTCGGATGGAAACAGTGTTTTCCGTGTGTTGCTGTGCTGATCTCAGACCTGAACTCTGTTATCAGAGGTCTGGGAGTGTGTGTGTGTGTGTGGTGGTGGTGGGGCGGGGGGAGGGGGGTTGTGTTCCTTCCGGGTTTTCTTCATAGCTCTCTGCAATTAAGCGCAACGCATGGAATTTTCTGCTCTCTCCTCCACTGACATCAGCTTCGTCTGGGCCGATGGTCGGAAGCTCTCTCCAGCTGGCTGGAGACCTCCGTGTCGGATGCCTCTGTAATGGCTGCTTTTCGCACCGCCAGGTGCTGCTGTGAGAACAGGCACCGGGATCCGAGAAGCTTGCATGGGGTGTGGATCGCCGGCTCGACGGGCCTGGTCTCATTCATTCCGCACCATTTCTTCGTACAGTTCCAATGCCAGGATGTGTGTTAATGGACCAGGAGGAAAAGCAGCTCAAAATAGTGTCATTTTAATGCATTTCATTAATCAATTTAGTGTATTTTGGATATTTCTTTTTGTAGTCATTTTCTAGTACTGGCTCTCCTTACCACAGGGTACAGCATCATCTATTTAAAAAGCTCCAAGATCCAATACAGAGTAGATAGACTATACCTGCTCTCTGATGTTCAAGTGGATAGACTGTCTGTATGCCCACCCTCTGGTACTCGTCACTTGCCTGTATAACAGGTACATATTTCACATCCCTGGAATTCTTGCTCTCTGTAGAAAGCTGATAGCACATGATTTAATAGATATCATATCATGTACAAGGTAGCCTGCTGCTAACCTTCCACAATTCAGTCAGGAATGATAGTAAGTTCTTCAGTAATTGTTTTCCATTACACAGTTGCAGTTGTCTTGCAGGTAAATGGGTTAGGTATAAGTATAGGCATATGTTAGTGAAAATGTTTGCTCACAGGTAGAGCACTTTGACCATTTACTAGGGTCAGCAGATGTGGTGAGTACTTAATCAGGGCTTTTTTTCTCTCTCTCTCCCTCTCTCTCTCTCTCTCTCTCTTTTAGAAGTGGGAGGGTTATCACAACCACTCTCTGCTCCACAGCCAGCTCTGTCTTTGATGTTCACTCCCCCGTGTGAGAGCGTGCGTGTGTGTGTGTGTGTTTGTGCGTAGGCGCGTATGTGTGTGTGTGTCCTGCGGGTTTCTGCTGTCTGGCCACAGCTTCCCTTTTCACTCAGTCAGATGGTGAAGTCATGGTATTTAAGCCAGTACAACACAGCCTCATTTCAAAGAGCATCTGTTGTTTTTTTTCAGAGGATGGATCCGATAGCTATTTTGTAACCGTCAGTAAACACCAAGAATATCAACCCAGTGGTGATCATTATTAGTAACCCATTTTTAATTTAGACTTCCAGGTAAACACTGCAGTTGGAAAGAGGCTGAAAATGATATGATATTAAAATAACCACATATTACAGTCAACTAGTTTTGGGTTTTGACGCGAAGGCTGTGTTTGTGGTTAACCAATGGCGTGCCTAGTGGCTTAACAGGAATTTTTTTACAGTCACATTTAAATGCAATGGGAGTCACAGAGTGATTTGGCAAAATGCATAATTTGGCCTACAGCTGAATATCTGAATGCCATTTGTCACTGAACACTGAAGCAAGTGCCTTGCTTGCTTATTACAAAGTAGTCAACACTTCAGGTGTGTGTGCTTCCAGATGATGTACAACTGGCTAATTTAAGCAAACCTGACATTCCTGTGCTAAAGTTGTTATTAGTCACAGTGCGAACACCCTCCGCATTTTAGCCACCCCTGGCGCCAGATCCCTGCAAAAGGCCCGTCTTCTGGGGCGAGTCGAGACCGGCCCAAACCTGAACGACGCTGAGGAACCCAAGCAGAGTCCATCAGACTGCGAGTGTCCCTCAGTGACGTTAAGATGTTTCCGGGACTGTAGCCCAGCTTAGCAGCCAGGACAGGAATAAGGAGCGATGGCATTATTGCTTGTGTGTTTGACATGTGGGCAAGAGGTACTGGGTGTGTGGTTTCTTTTACATGAGGCACATGTCATCCTCAGTGCAGCTTGTCCTGAGGTGGGATAAACACCCCAAAGTGTGTGTGGTGTTTTTAGTGTGTGGCGTGTGTGTACGAGAAAGAGAGCATGTCACTTGCAAGCCTATGACATCCACACCCAAGCCTTTTGGACACTGCTCACCCTGCCTCACCGCAAGATCAAAGAGATCTTGTTTCCACAGCAAAGAGAAAATTTATTCTCCAGCAAAGTGAAGGCGGAGTTTCCATGTCTGCTTTAATGTGCTCATATGATACGTTCACCTCCTCTTTGATGCACAAATGTGAGTTAGGTGATGGTGTTGTGGTTCGCCTGTGTCATTTTGATAAAGGTGAACTTTGGTCAACATCTTGCATGATTCTGCGAGTGCTTAAGGCGTCAGGATCAGACTCTGAGTTGCAGAGTCATGCTGACAGTATGGCTTTGCTCTCCAGGGACTTTAGAGTGTGTTCAGGGACTTGTCAATAAATCTGGTTTCTTCAAGCACCGTTTGTCCTTCCTTCCGTCTTTCGTACTGTGCTGTGTCTTTATTTAGCGTTAATATATATTATCTTTAGGATGTAGGGAGGCTTTGAAATCCTAGGAGTGTTTGAACTTCAAACACACAGGGCACAGGTGTCCTCGTGTGCCTGAACAATCCAGAAACTTCGGTTCTGTTTTCTGTTCGGTGGGAAAAACTACTGGTTGGTTTTTCACCGCATGGTTGGTGGAATGTGCAGGGCTGCATTCTTGGTCAATCAGGTGCTATCTGTGGTGATGTGGAAAACTGACCAGGGAGCAACCAGACTGTGCATGGCTGACCCGAGACTGCTCTTTACTGGGGACTGAACACCAGACAGTCTCTATACCTGGATGGGGAAATATTGCATAATGCCTGATTTTGTGTTATCTCCTATTTTGAGAGTTCAAATGTTTAAAGGGGTTTTTCAAGGTTTGTTGAATTGCTGTTGTAGGGTTAAACATTGTAAACCTTTTTTTTTATCTCAGTAAATAAATATGGAAAGGATTAAACTAAATAAATGCCTATAAAAACCTTATAAACTAATAAATTAATAAATATATTTTTTTACTGTACAAGTTTACGACAATTTGAGATATTGTGTATTTAGATGCAGATCAGTAGTGCTTTATTGTTCAAAATATTGGTAATTCTAAGTTTCTTTAGTGTCATCTTCCTTATTGATGACTAATCGTTTCTCATCTCCTCACAGGACTGAGTGTCTAGACAGTGTGCCTTGCTTTTCCACCACCCAAGGAAGAGCCAGAAGAAGTGAGAAGATAGATTCAGAGGGAGCGAGAGAGAGAGTAGGAGAGAGAGAGAGAGACTCAGCTAGCTGGACATCCTCACAACCGCAGAGGCAGAGATGGGCGAGACTGAGGACGAGAAGAACCAAGCAGCGAGGCTGTTCGAGAACTTCGTCCAGGCTTCCACCTGCAAGAGCACCATGCAGGCCTTCAACATCATGTGCAGTTACCTGCAGCTGGATCCCCTTGAACACAGCTCCTTCTACAGCAACCTGAAGTGCAGACTGACCTGCTGGAAGGCTAAAGCTTTGTGGAGCAAGCTAGACAAGCGTGCCAGTCACAAGGAATACAAGAAGGCTAAAGCCTGCATAGGCACAAAGGCAAGTCTCCATTGGCCTCTACTTTCACGGTTCTCACAGCTAGCGGCAGAAAGGATGGGTGGACTGAACTTCACTAGGCTTGGCGCTCAGGCGAGTGCAAAGGTTAGGAGGTTAGGAGAGTTTTATCAGGTACCTCTGGCATTAAGAGCACACAGTGCCTCTGGCTAAGACATTGAGGAAGTCTGGCTTCATTTTGAGGTTGGGTGTGTCACATGGAATGACATCAATAAACGAATGACGTTAGCACCAGATGTAGTTCATTACACCAGCGCTCTGCGGGTCTCAGACCTGTCATCAGATCTATGCTCACGTTTGTTTTTTTTTTCTGGCTGAGGGAATGCCATGACAACACAATGCCATGACAACACAAAACACTGACTTCACTTTTTTTCCCCACTTGCTTGCTGTTTAGCATTTTTAGAGCACCTGGACACTAGAAATGTATCTTACCATCAGTACAGGAAGTGCTGTTAGTCTTTGAGTTTTGTGAATTACCAATGTAACATCTTAATTTTGAATTAACATTTTTAATGACAGCATTTTTAAATTTATCGATTTAATATAAAACGGGCAGGATGTCTGTGCTGCTAAGGGCCTGTACAGCTTGATCATCCACATTTGTGGAAGAGAAACACAAACACACACACATGCACACTTTCACATACCTGAACTATCCTGGGCTCATACTTACACTCTTTTTCTCACCTTTCCCCTCTTCTTGGGGTAAGTGTGTTGATGTATAACAAGGAATCTTAGATTGCCAGTGACTAAGAACGCCTTCATGATGCCACGCACGACAGCTTCACTCAGCACTTGATGACTATTGGAGGTGCTCTGGTCACAGGCATTATGAGGCTCGCCCACATAGTAGCTGGCATGGCCCTGTGCCCAGATCGTTATTAAAGAGGGTCTAAAGAATTTCCTAATGTCTCAGATTGAACAAGTCTCCTTTGATACCTGCCATAAATGCCCCGCGCCTATCAATTATAAGAGCAATTATATGGTTCTTTGGAGCGTCCAGTTTGTTTCCCACTGCTGTGAAGAACGTACTTATACACAGTAGCACTTTCTCAAGTCTTTCCTGCTTTGATGAGAGGCAGCACAGCATACTTTAACGACACGTTGTCACAAACAGACCAGATGTGCCGTTACTGTACTTTGGATCATCACCAGTATTTACAAAGTAGAATCCAAAAGTTTGACTTGGAGCAGTGTCTGAAACTATAGTGTTTTTAAAAGAAAAACAAAAAAACCCAAAACAAAGCAAATGTACTCTACACTCTCAGATGCATGACATATTAAGTCTTCGCATGCGATATCTATTGAGAACGAAGTGATGAATGTTGGGTCGAGAGCTCAGAATGGCACTTGATAAAACATGTCAGTCCTGATGCACTGAGCGCCATCTGTCTCTCTCCGTGTGCCGAGACTTGTTCTTTTCAGACAGAGGCCATGACGTAAATGGTGGGTTACTGTGAAATGTAAAGGGGAGGAGGTGGGTTTGCAAAAACTGCCATCGCTCTTCAGCCCCCATATGTGTGCTAAACCCCAATCTGCCCAGGATATGAGGTCATACGTACATTATCAACCTTCTAGGCTGGACTGCATGCTTTTGCACTGTGTTTTTTTTCTAGTGTTTTTTTGTCTTTGTTGGTGTTGCTATGACTCCCAAATGAGAGAGGCATTAGTACTTCACGTAGTTTGTTCCAAATACCAAGTATGGCAAAATAGTTTTTGTACTTAGGGAATTTTGAGATCCCATTGTAATTCTTGTGAGCAGAGTCCTAGACAAAAAGAAAAATATTTTTTAATCATTTTCTTAAGATAAATAGGGGGGTTGTGAGCAAGTGGAAAATATTTGGAACTGGTTTCCAGTTTGAAAGTTAGCATTCAACCCAGACTAGAAACCCAGCTTGCTCAGTCATTGTTAAAGAAGCATAATTTTCCATAGTAGGAAAGCAATTTCTCTGTTCTATTTCTGTGTGTGGGTGGGTGTGTCTGTGTCTGTGTGTGTGTGTGTGTGTGTGTGTGTGTGTGTGTCTGTGTGTGTGTGTGTGTGTGTGTGTCTGTGTGTGTGTGTGT